>JAKWIX010000322.1:57475858-58075858 GCA_027704785.1 Solanum chmielewskii | reverse complement strand
TTGCCTCTTTCAAGATGCTTCAAGAAAATCAGATCCTCATGCTCCTCTCCAGTATGACTAAAACTGGACATCTTACAACTTGGCTCTTTCTCATGGGCCTCGCTTCAATTGTTTGTGATTTCCTTGAATAGGCTGTCATTTTGTGCTAGTTCCTTTTTGTTCTTTTCCAGTGTCATTGAGTTCTAGTTTAACAGCATTCTTTTTAGGCTGTTGATGCTTCCACCATGAACAAGATTTGTATCTGAACTACATTGTGACCACTAACTTTTTTTAGACAAGGGGGTCTCACCATTTTTCGCGAAATACTGTAGCGCGATACAATAGTTATTGTTTTTATGTTTCTTGTCACTTGAGCCCTTTATATATACTACCTTAAAGCACCTATGTCTACTTGCAGTCAATACAACCACAACCAAACTTGCACGACATTCAACAATCAAAACTACTTGATAATCTCAGGGTGTCATCTTCCTATGATAGTTAGCAGTACTAAACAAGCGACAACCTTTGAGAAAGAAGGAACTCCTTAGGCCTTTAGAACAATGTCGATTCAAAGTCAATAGTTTCTTGTATGGATGTTAAGACAACATCAACTCTAAATTCCAGGGAATGACAAGCATTTACAACCATGAGTTGTTACTAAAAAAAAGCTTTAAAAGATTTTTTTTTTTGGGAGCAATTAGGATAAAGTAATAAGTAGCGAAAATGATATAATCATGTAAAAAATACAAATCTTTGCTAATTATATTTGAGATCCTAAATCTTATGTCAATGGGAATAACCTACTCCATGTAAATATTAGGGTAGGTGGGGAGTTGGTATCAAACAAATGTAAACTAAAAATGAAGTTGAAATGTTACCAAAAATCTCAAATCACATTCCAACTCAGCCCTTTAAACAAGTCACAGTTGGTACTGTGATAATTGAGTTACCATTGTGGTGGAGTCGTAGGTATTCCTTCTTGTTTTTTACTAGATATCTTGGGTTTGAGTGTCGGAATAGAGTTGTTTTTGATAGAGAGTACTTTATCTCCAACGTGAGATATTTCGGCATTAGTCCGGTTTACTTTATGCACTGATATTTGCAATAGAAAAATATACTAACTTTTGGATTTTAGTTAGGTTAAAGATTCATTTCTTATAATGATATTAAAGTCAAATTCATTCTAATTCTTGATTTACCCGATGTTGAATTCTTATGTTATATTCCTGGTCCATATACCCAATTTTGCTTGTGCCATAGGATGTTAGAAGTTCGACGTCAATTATGAGAATGATATTTGATCTTTTTATATAGTTTTCAGTAATCCTCACGCATGAATATTAAATATTTAAGTAACTACTTTTCAAATGTATAAAATGTGAAAACAATTATATCAGATCATATCATGACCACCCTTCACTTAGAAGCCAAGGGAGATCATTGCCTTTTGGAGATCCTGTATGAGTTCCACCATTAAAAATTGACATTATTTTTACCATCATTTTAAGAAAAGCAAATCAAGAAAGCTATTGGTGTTGTGTTGTTTTTAAGAAACACACACATATATATTTGGATTGACCACAACCACTATAGTACACATTACTCATTATTAGAGAAATATGTATCTGTCGGAAATAATTTCTCTATCTAACAAAAATAAGAATGAAATTAACGTACATCTCATTTTCCCCGCACCGCACTTGTAAAAATATATCAAGTATGTTATCGTTGTTTGATCGCTTCCATATAAAGTGAACCTCTAGGCATAATTAAGATGTTATCGTTATATTTCAAACACGATCTAATCTTAATGCACATCTTAAGATCTAGACATGTTAATTTTAATAAAAACAAAAATCGATGGACCTAAATCCCTTTATCCATTAATAACCTCTCTATTAATACAAAGTCATTTTCTTCAAGCCTAATATAACAATAATAATAATAATAAGATGATAAGTAATAGTAACTACCAACAAGAATACCAACAAATAATTCCAAAAAAAATAATAATTCAATTAGCTGAAAATAGAAATAATTTATTTTCTTCAACTCTTTCTATAGGTAACCTATAGTTTACCTGTATTCACACTGCACAGTCTGAATAGATGACTCTCACTACCTAACCAAAAAAAATAAAAAACAGAAAAAAAGAAAAAGATGTAGCTACAAAAGGTTTCAAAAAAACAAAAATTACAAAAAAAAATGAAGCCACCTTCATCTTCATTTTATTTTTCCTCTTATTTTCTCAGAAAAATTCGTATTTCTTATTTCCTCTTAATATTATTACCTTTTATTGTTCTTATCATTATTCTATATAGTGAAAAATTCAATCGTGTTTTTAGCCAGCTTGATCCAAGAATTTCCAGCCAACAAAATTCCATCTCAAGTAATATTAGTGAGTACTTATAATTAATTTGCACTTTTTTCCTTTGGGTGGAGTTTATCATATATGTTTATCTAGAGAAAAATATTCTATTTTATTTTTAGCTATTTTGTACATTTTTTGTTTGTTTGGTCCAAACATGAGAACATAACAAAACTAATCACAACAAAAAATCAAATCCTCTCATACTAAATTTGAATATTATTGTCCCGTATTCAGGTAGAGTTAACTCTAGAATCTAAAATTGATGGTTCAGTATGAATATAATTACAATAATCTAGAGTCGATAGGTTCATCATGAGTATGGCCGCGATAATATAGCTATATAGATTGAAGGGTGATCAGCTAAACTCCCTTCATCGATGATGTGTATTATTTTGAGAATGTTTCTCTTGAATAATAGGCCTCCACCCTTTTACCCTTCTATAGTTAATTTTTTTTAGTGGAAATTATACTCAATAATCTTGAAAATTTGTGGTCTTGGACTTTTGAATCAGCTTACTCCAAAAACGTTCTTCAAGGTCAAAAGTCAACTTGTTAAACTTGAAATTATGTCCATGAAGCCATCGATGTAAAAAGTTCAAGATCACTCACCTCCAAGGTCATTCTTGTAAATCATCCACTTTTATATGTAGTAGGACTCAAACTCGTGACATGCGTCTAACACATATCACCATGTTGCAACTACATAATTAACTAGTTCAAAGTCGTGGTGCGTTATAAATTCTTGTGTATTATAGAAAATAATATTATGTATTTAAGTCAAAATTTACTTCTTATAGATACTTGTAACTTATAATTACATCAAAATCTTGAACCTGTTTAACGAAATTTCAGATTTCACTGCTGATTAACTATATCTTTTGAATTTTTTTTCCTATTTGGTAGAAAAGAACAAGAAGTTACCATTTGCCATAGGAGAGACAAAAGAAGGATGCAATGTGTTCAATGGCAAATGGGTTTGGGATGAGAAAAGGCCTTTATATGAAGAATCAGAGTGTCCTTATATACAACCACAATTGACTTGTCAAGAACATGGAAGGCCAGATAAAAACTATCAACATTGGAGATGGCAACCTCATGATTGCTCTCTTCCGAGGTAACATTTTTTTATACTGTCAGTGAATATAAATAAAAAAAACTCTATGCATAACGAATTATATCACGAGTCTATTAGTCCAATGGCAAATGTAGTTATTGTGCTACAAGTTTAATGGAATACAATATTTTTTACGCGAAACATATACGTCAGGTTAGAAATTTCAACAAGTATGAGCTCTAGGTTTGATTAATTTTATACCCCTTTTATTCACACACTTATACACTTTTAACTTAGAATAAAGAGTGAAAACACACATTACCCCATGTTATTATAACCACAACTAAAATATTGAACTTAACAACTAACTTTTGATGTTTATTGACACTATAACACCTTTTGCTTACGTGACATGACAGTTTCAACGCGACATTAATATTGGAAACACTTCGAGGGAAGAGGATGTTATTCGTTGGCGATTCCTTAAACAGAGGACAATATGTTTCTATGGTTTGTCTTGTCCATAGACTCATTCCTGAGAATGCTAAATCCATGAAAACTATTGGTAATTTCGACGTTTTTACGATTAAGGTGATCTATCTCTAGCAAAAATTTGAATTTAAGACATTATAATTTTGTTACAAAATATATAAGTTGGCTTAAATTTGAGTATTTTTTTTTAATTTTTTTTTTAGGATTATAATGCAACAATTGAGTTTTATTGGGCACCATTTTTGCTGGAATCAAATTCTGATGATGCAGTAAAACATAGGATTGAAGAAAGAGTTGTTAGAAAAGGTTCAATTAATGCACATGGAAAATATTGGAAAGGGGCTAATATAATTATCTTCAATACTTACCTTTGGTGGATGAGGGGGCCTCATTTTAATATTTTGTAATTTACTTCACCCTTTTGCTATTACTTTATTTTATTGCTTTTCGTCGTGGCTGAGTCAGTATATTCACTATAAGAATTTAAAATACAGTTATATATACCTCTCTATAACAACATTCTTACCTAACATTAACTCTATAAAAAAAGAAGAAGTTTTTCTCAAATTGATTTTTATGTTATAATAGCCACAACCATCTTCATAAGAATATGTATTTTTTTTTTCATTTTATAAAATTATCTCTTCATAATAATTATCTTCCTTTTTTGGTAATATAATAACCATTCCTATAAAAATAGAATCTCTAAGATTACCAATAAGAGGCCTAGAGAGGTTATTATAGAGAGATTTAACTATACATATATCAAAAACAATTTTAAGCTTATATGTATGGTAATTTTCTGACAAACGGGTTTGGATGAACCTCTTTATGCATGCTCCCCTAGCTTGGCCCATGGTTCGGACCACGGGGTCTCCAATTAAAAGTACTCTTCAAAATTTACAACGTCTAGATTCTAGATTATCTTTGTGATTTAATATATTTTTTTGAAGTACATAAATTATATTAAATGAAAATTGATGCAGGCAAGGGTCTTTTGATGATGAAGTGAAAGATATAGTAGAGGTATCCACAGAAGAGGCATATGGGATGGCAATAAAGAGTATGTTGAGATGGATTAAAAGGAATATGGATTCAAACAAAACTAGAGTCTTCTTCACTAGCATGTCACCTTCTCATGAAAAGTGAGTAAAACAATCACATTATTCTACATTTAGTTAAAAAAAAATAAAAATTCCAAACAACATTTTGATAATTTTGGCATTGCATTTTCCATTGAAAAATAAAAGGAAAATATATAAGTACCCCCTCAATCTATGTCTGAAATCTCAGAGATACACTTATACTATACTAAGGTTCTATTACCCTCCTGAACTTATTATATAAATAATTTTCTATCCCTTTTCGGCCTACGAAACACTAATTTGAAAAAAAATGTCAACACACGTTGGACCCACAAGATAGTGCCACGTAGGCTGAAAAATGGTTGAAAATTATTTATAAAATAAGTTCAGGGGTAATAGAACCTTAGTATCGTTTAAGTGTGTTTCTGAAATTTTGGGCATAAGTTGAGGGGGTACTTGTGCAATATATCCCAAAAATAAATAAGTAGGAGAATCATTTTTTTTTATGGAAAAGGCTCAAATATGATATCAAACTTTGAAAAAAGCTCATTTATGTTACTTGTTAAAAGTTTGGTTCATCTATGTTATTTTGCTTTGAGAAAAAGACTCACCCATATTATATGTTAACTGAAATGACATAAATGAGCTAAACTTTTGAACGCATGACATAGATGATCTTTTTAACAAAGTTTGATGACATATTTGAGCCTTTTTGCTTGAACTTTTTTTTAAAAAAATTAATAACGTGATCGAATCAGAATTGACCACGTATAACAAGTGCTTTTGCAAAATCAATATTGTTTTTTCAGTTAACAAATAATGACATGGATAAACCTTTTTTCAAAGGAGAATGACATAAATGAGCCAACTTTTTAACAAATGGCATAAATCGAGTTTGTTCTCAAAATTCGATGGGATATTGAGCCTTTTTAATTTTTTTCAGGAGCATAGAATGGGGAGGTGAACCAAATAAGAATTGTTACAATGAAACAAAAATGATAGATGATCCAAATTATTGGGGATCAGATAGTAGAAAAAGCATAATGCAAGTGATTAAACAAGAATTTGGCAAATCAAAAGTGCCAATTACATTTCTCAATATCACACAACTCTCAAGTTATAGAAAAGATGCACACACAACAATTTACAAGAAGCAATGGAATAAATTAACACAAGAGCAACTAGCAAATCCATTTAGCTATGCTGATTGTGTTCATTGGTGTTTGCCTGGCCTTCAAGATACTTGGAATGAACTTTTATTCACAAAGCTTTTTTATCCTTAGAAAATTTCATGGATGATTGAAGCCATTTGTTTCAATATTTTTACTCAAAATTAGATGCAAGGTATTTTTTTTTCTTAATCTAATTGAAGTGCTCAATGGATAAATGTACCCTTAAAGGAAGATTGTATAGTATTGTATTGCAGTACTCTGTTCTTTTTATGATTGATATTTTGATAGATACGGAGTATTATTATTATTTATTATTGTAAAAAGAGCAACTTTTACATATAGCAATCGTAAAAATCATATTTATATGCTATAAGTTATAGTTTACATAATTGCGCTTCATAGCAAATATAAATATGTATATTTCACTATAAATATACAAAAGAGAGCAGTTGTATAATTTGTTTTTGTTTTGATATACATATACAATAGATCATTGTATAATCTGTGTTTGTATAAAGCGACAAAGAGAGAAAGACACAAGAAAACTGGGTAGGGGAAGATCATCTTTAATCATAAGTGTATAAGACGAAAATATATGCATTTGTATTTGTATATACAATTTTCTCTCACTTTATACAAAGACAATGTATATATTTGTGTTTGTATAAAGTAAGAGAGACGAGTGAGTGTGTCGAGCGAGATCTAGGAGAAGGGAGAGAAAATATATGTATATATACATTTTTTTCTCGTTTTATACAAACACAAACGCATTTTATACATTTGTATTTGTATAAAAGAGAGAGAGGCGAGGGAAACTATCAGCGAGAATAAAAGTGGCAAGCAAGATTCACCAGGAGAGAGGCGAAATAACAATAGTTTGCTATGTGATACAATTAAATCAAACTATGTCTATAACATTTAAAACAATAATTTATTGAAAGTCATAGTACTAAGGTTTTCAATTGTAATTTTGACTATGAAATAAAAATAATAACAAAATCTTTAAGCAAATTAAATAAAGACACACCATATCTACTTGCCAAAATTAAATTAATTGTAGGAAAAAAACACAAAAATGGAAATATAGTTTGTCCCAAATTCAATGAACACAGAGCTTTTGTAGACACATTAATAATTATTATTGATATTTATTGCCTAACTTGTTTAGAAAAAAAAAAGAGAGATGATTTAACCTTAATTAAAAAACAATGAATCTGATTAATCTCTAAATTTTCATTATGTTAATCATGCTAGAGGATTCTACATAAAGCCAAGAAAATATATATAAAAATTACCCTTTTGTTTAACTTCAAACCTTTAGCATTTTTTTTTTGTCACTTAGGCATATTTCAAAAAATTAAAAAAAATCAAAAGATGGAATTGCCTCCTCCTTTACTCATCTTTAGAAAAACTAGTATTTATAATTATCTTTTTTTATTACTAAGTTTGGTTGTATTTTTGATTACTTACTCATCCTATGTACTTCCATCTTCTTCATCAGTCACATCCTTAGCCAATTTGATTTGGCCAAATCCAAAATTTGCAAGTAAGTTTGATCAACACTTTTTTTTCTCTTGGTATTATCATATATATTGATCTATCAAAAATAATTTTTATATCCTACAAAGATAAGAGTAAGATCTGTATACATAATTTTATCCTTTCTAAAGTAACTTGTCTGATTTTACTTAGTATGTTATTGTATTATCAAATATATTATATACATTCGAATCAATATTAGTCATATATTGCTTTTCTCGAGAAATCAAAGAAGCTATATCCGGGAGGGGGGAGGGTGTGTGTGTAGACCTGTTCATATGATGTCAGTTTTAATGAAATTTCTGATTTCACTACTGATTAATTGTATTTTACGAAATTCTATCGGTAGAAAAGAGCAAAGAGAAATTACCATTTGCTATAGGAGAAACAAAGGAAGGATGCAATGTGTTCAATGGAAAATGGATTTGGGATGAGAAAAGACCTTTATATGAAGAATCAGAGTGTCCTTTTATACAACCACAATTGACTTGTCAAGAACATGGAAGGCCAGATAAAGACTATCAACATTGGAGATGGCAACCTCATGATTGCTCTCTTCCGAGGTAATAATTTTTTTTATACTGTCAGTGATTATAAGTCAAACGAACTCTATGCATGACATATTATATTATATGACCTTTTTCATATTTCAGAGTCAAAATGATAGGTCAAACGAACTCTATGCATGACATATTATACTATATGACCTTTTTCACATTTCGAGAGTCAAAATGATAGATATTGTTTCTATGTCTTTCACTTGTGTTTAAAATACTCTGCTTGATTGTTTACACTAGTAAACTTCATCAATTGGTACCTTATTATAAGAGATATTGTTATTGTACTTGTTTTTTTTTTTGCACATTTTATACCTCTTTTTCATCTTAATATGATAGTTTTAACGCGACATTAATGTTGGAAACACTTCGAGGGAAGAGGATGTTATTCGTGGGCGATTCTGTAAACAGAGGACAATATGTTTCTATGGTTTGTCTTGTCCATAGAATCATTCCTGAGAATGCTAAATCCATGAACACTGTTGGTAGTTTCGACGTTTTCAATATTAAGGTAATCATCTCTATCAAATACGAGTCTTTAGAGAGTCTTAGCAACATAGCTAACTTGTACATTGTTGTTAACTTGAAGAATTTCCGCCCTGTATCTTTAGACCCTCCATTTCTTTATTCAATTCTTGTTGGGCTCAACCAGCACGCAAATACTTATAACATGGTGTGATATTATCTGCTTTGGGCCAAGCCTGCACGGTTTTTCCCTAAAGACCTCACACTATTAAGAGATCATACAACTTATATGTATCTTCCCAGTCTTTTCAGCTATCAATGTGGGACTTTGTTTGCGCACTCGACAATTCTCTTATCAGAGGAACGAAAATGTCAATCATTTCTACATTATCTGTGTTGGTTCATTGAGTAATTCTTGTTCATGCTTATTTGTTATTGTAACACCATTCTTGTAGTTATTAGGTACAACGTTAATGCCTCGAACCTTCTCCTTTCTAGTTGAGCTTCGTCTTGCATCATTACTAATTCATCGTCTTTAGTTGAGCTTTCATCCATATTGATTTGGTTTACCTTATCCTTCAATTCACATGTTTTTCTCTGTTCTCCTTGTGTGTTCGCTTTACTTCTAGAGCAAATTGACATGAATGTCCTATTCGCGAGCATGTTAAGTCATAAGTAGGCTTCCAAACATACTCCACAGCTTGTTCAAACGTTCTCTCGCGTACTTTAACACTAACATACAACTCATGACTCTCCATGATATTGAACAAAACCACGAAATATCCTTCATTTTGGATTCACTATTGTTGCATTGGAGATGAACTATAACATCATTGACTTGCATAATGGTTTGTATATTTCCTCTATTTGCCCCTTTATTGTTTACATAAGTCTTGTTTAATTTCCTATATCAATAGCTTTGTTCAAATACTTCTTTGGTCGTCCTCTAGCCAATCGCGAGTGAAAACACATGATAGACTATGTATTACTCTATCCTGAAGTTGAATTCTCAGATGGTCACTCAACTAATAGTTACCACATGATAGACTATGTATCACTCTATCCTGAAGTTAAATTCTCAGATGGTCACTCAACTAATAGTTACTGTCTGAGAAAGTCACTTTTTGTTTGTTGACAAAATTTGAATCACGAAGAAACGCATGACTTTCTGAGATAATAACTATGAGTAACATTGATTTTATATTACAAATATATAAAGTTAACTTATATATTTTTGAGTAATTTTTTTTTCAGGATTACAATGCAACAATTGAGTTTTATTGGGCACCATTTCTACTTGAATCAAATTCTGATAATCCAGGAAAACATAGGATTGAAGAAAGAGTTGTTCGAAAAGATTCAATAAACACACATGGAAAATATTGGAAAGGGGCTGATATAATTGTGTTCAATACTTACATTTGGTGGAGAACTGGTTTCAAATTTAATATTTTGTAATTTTCTTGACTCTTTCTTCTTGTTTGTTATAAAATTCAACACTTTGGCTCAGTGACAGAATCAGAATTTTCACTGAGGAATTACTAAAACAGAAAAAAACTAAAGAGATTCAACATCTATATATAACCTATAGCTCCGCCCTTGAATCCAATCACAAGGCCATGTGATTGGAAATGCTTCGCGTTTTGGGCTATGATATTATTTCAAATATTTAAATTATTTCGATTCAGAATTTACAACGTCTAAATTCTGAATTTTTGGTTGCTTGTAGGAAAGGGTCTTTTGATGATAAAGTGAAAGATATAGTGGAGGTATCCACAGAGGAAGCATATAGGATGGCAATGAAAAGTTTGTTGAGATGGATTAAAAAGAATATGGATCCAAAGAAAACTAGAGTTTTCTTTTCTAGCATGTCACCTTCTCATGAAAGGTGAGTAAAAACAATAAAATTTTATCCCTCCCATTACTTTTTTTTAAAAAAAAAAAATACTTCCTATGTCCTTATCATGCTATATGGGTAAATATTTTATTTTAACAATATCAAATTAACAAAAAGAAAAGAAGTTGGCATTTGGACAATATTTGGTCAAAATATAAACAAGAATATATGAAGTTGGAAAAATAGAATTTCAAAATTGTTGTGTTTGGATATGAATTCTACTTTAAGAAAATGACGAGGTTTTCTCAAGTGGTTAAGCACCTTCACGATCAACTGAACTTTTCGAGTCACACCAGAAAATAAGTGTCCCTCCTTAAAAATTAAAAAGGATATTCGATTTCCCACATTTTAATCCTTTGTCCTCGTGTGTTTGATATAGAGGAAAGTATTTTTAAAAATATGTTTTTAAAATTTTCTTATGTTTGATCTATTAATTTTTTTTGAAAAATATCTTTTAGAAATAAGCTCGTAAAGAAAATCTAAAAAATGACTCTTTTTGTGAAAATAGGAAAAAATGAGTTTTTTAAGTGACATTTTATGGTGATTGTTTCCCCCACCCCTTTCCAACATCTCATTCCCAACCCCCATCCCACCAACATTATTTGGGATTTAACAAATCAAAATCCCCAAAAATAATGTAATATTTTCAAATAACATTTGAGAATTTTAGATTTATATTTTTACCATTGAGAAATAACACATATATATCCACTCTTTGTTTTTCAGGAGCATTGATTGGGGAGGTGAACCAAATAAAAATTGTTACAATGAAACAAAAATGATAGAAGATCCAAATTATTGGGGATCAGATTGTAGAAAAAGCATAATGCAAGTGATTTCACAAGAATTTGGCAAATCAAAAATGCCAATTTCATTTCTCAATATTACACAACTCTCAAGTTATAGAAAAGAAGCACACACAACAATTTACAAGAAACAATGGGGTAAATTAACACAAGAGCAACTAGCAAATCCATATAGCTATGCTGATTGTTTACATTGGTGTTTGCCTGGCCTTCAAGATACTTGGAATGAACTTTTATTCACAAAGCTCTTTTATCCTTAGAAAAATTTATGGACGATCAACAGTTTGTGTTTAGCTAATCAATTTGAAAAAAAAAAAAAACATAACACTAGTGTATTTGGACATGGTCCTTTGTATATACTTATTTTTAGGCAATCGACTTTGATAAAATTAAATTGGTTTTTAAATTGTGAATGTGTGAACATATATACAAAGGATCGAACCAGGTCCAAAATACACTAGTGTTGAGGAGTAAGTCCCCTTCTCCGAGGGCCGATCTACATATATGTATGTTAGTCACGAGAATTCATCAATAGTTTTTGTTCAGACATGATATATCTCTATTATAAGAGAATTAAATAAATAACATCTTTAAGAGCTTATATTACAAGTCCTAACACTAATTTAAGGTCGCTATTATAAGAATTCATAAACTTTAACATTTGAATCTGTCTCTGTCATTTTCTAATGGCTAATTAACATTTTACCATCTGATTCATTACAATTGGAAATCATTCATGATTCAATGACTAATAGTCAAATACTTCAGCCAAGAACAATATCTAAAACTTGACAAATATAAAAAAATTCTAAAAAAAAATAATAATTAACTCGAAAAGAGAATAATAAATTAAATAGAGAAAAATACAAAGGCTTAAAAAAATCCTTTTAGAACATTGATACTAAGTATGCATTTGTAAAAAAATATGACTTCAATCTTAATTTCTTGACTATCGAGTGATAAGACATATTAATCACTCATTATCAATTTCTAAAAAAATTAATGATAAGATTATATCCTTGAACAAATTAATTAGGATAATTGCTTACCTTAAATAAATTGCAGCAATAGCACCATAATGGAAATTGATATTTAACACAAATTCAATGAACATAAAGCTAAGTCTATCATTCGTATAATTAAAATTGTAAAAATATGACCTAATTTAGTAAGTTGATGATCTAGTTTAAGTACAACGAATCTTATTAAACTCTTCATTTGTCAATGTGTTAATCGTGTTATAGAGGCTTCAAACATACGATGTACTCCCCAGACAGGATACTTAACGTGTCAGCTTCAATATCAGATGTGACGTAGTGATCCTCAGATAGAATATTTAACATACACGAGTCGAAAAATAACTCTTAGAATTTTGGCTTTAAATCCTTAATAGATGGAATTGGCTCCTTCTTTGCCAATCTTTAGAAAAGTTCATTTTTATAATTATCTATTCTTATTGCTAAGTTTGGTTATATTTTTGATAACTTACTCATCCTATCTCCTTCCATCCTCTCCATCAGTCACATCCTTGGCCAACTTGATTTGGCCAAATCCTAAATCACCAAGTAAGTTTTATCAACTCCTTTTTGTCTTCTAATTAATATTATTATCAATTATTATTATATTTGAATCGTTATTGGTCATATTGTTCTTTATCGAGAAATTTAAATGTTAAAAAATCTAGACACTCTCCAACTTGATTTGATTTAAATAAAAAAAAAAGGAAATCTAAAGGTAGAATTTGCCCCTTATTCCAAAATTTGGTCAAGTAAAATATAACTATGTAGAAGTGACCACCTATAATATATAGTAATAGTATTTTTAAAATAAATAAAATAAAAGTGTAATATGCTATAACATGTTAAATTATACTGATAATGCATGTGTGATATCTTTTATTGTCGTTGTACATAAATTAAAATCCATTTTCTTGGAGATTCTTGATTTTGAGTTGTTTTGACTTTGTTTTTTGTTGTGTTAGAGAAGAACAAGGATGATGCATTGCCACCATTTGCAATTGGAGAAGGTGAAAAAGAATGCAATTTATTCAATGGAAAATGGATTTGGGATGAGACAAATAGGCCTTTATATAATGAATCAGAATGTCCATATTTACTTCCTCAAGTGACTTGTCAAGAACATGGTAGGCCAGATAAAGACTATCTCTATTGGAGATGGCAACCTAATGACTGTCTTATTCCCAGGTTTGTAAACTTTTTTTTTTTACGTAGTTAGGGTTTAGGGTTCAGGGTTCAGGTTCGAGTTTATGTAGTAACTGAGTTTAAGTGATGATATATACCATCGAGGACAGCGTAGTGTACAATGCATCTGGCTTTTATATTGTAGGGTCTAGGAAAGAAGGAAAGAGTCGCACCTCAAGGGGTGTAATGTAGAAAACTTAAACCTAACGTAAAGCATTAGTATTTGTTTCCACATTTCGAATTCGTGATCTATAGATCACAAGCAGACAATTTTATTGTTGCTCCTACACTCCCTTCAAGTGATATACAACGCCATAATTTAAGCTTACATTTGTTCACTAATTATGACGGTTCACCAGGGCCTCTTTCCTCCTTCCTTTTCTGCTCACTCGTAGGGGTCGGGACCCCCCCAGAATTTTTTTTATATTGTCAAATTGTTTTTACCTATATACCGTGGAGGATAGCTCAATATACAAAGCATTTTGAGTTCACGCGCATGGTTTGGGGGAGGGCATGCAACCAAGAAGAGTGATGTACAAAATCTACGCTTATACATGCATTTGGTTGCTTTCACAGCTCGAACTCATTATCTATAGATCACACAAAGACAACTTTACTATTGACTCCCCTAGCTTCAAGTGATATATACGGCCAGTTTAAAAAATTTTATATTACTGATCAGATAACCTATTTTATTTTCAAGATTATAAATTATTATTACAATCCAATTAGTGTAGCTTAATTTTGTTGTACTAGTATTCTTTTTGAATTTACCGATTAATACTTACCATAAAAAAATAGAAATTCACATATAATTGTTCTAAAATTAAATGAATTGCTCATTATTATTGTGAATTTAAACTATATGTTATAATAATCTTGGCAGATTTAATGCATCATTGATGCTAGAAAATCTTCGAGGGAAGAGGATGATGTTCGTTGGTGATTCTTTAAATCGAGGACAATTCAATTCTATGATTTGCCT
This sequence comes from Solanum chmielewskii, assembly GCA_027704785.1. Lineage (NCBI taxonomy): Eukaryota > Viridiplantae > Streptophyta > Magnoliopsida > Solanales > Solanaceae > Solanum > Solanum chmielewskii. The sequence continues at coordinate 58,061,252 of JAKWIX010000322.1, read as the reverse complement.
CCTCCATAAAATCGTACCAAACGACGCTAAATCCCTCGATAAAGTCGATTCATTGATCATCTTTACAGTAAAGGTACGTTATATATACACCGATAGTATACATACATTTTACATAATTAATAATTTTGTATAAAATTACGTTTTAAATAACCTGATCGCGTAAATATTTCTAACACGTGTGAACACAAACTTATACTATACATTACATCACGTGGAAATTCTACTATATAATAACTTTGGGTTCACTACTAATTATTAATTACATTTATTTTTAACTTGGATGTATTTATATATACCAGGATTATAATGCAACAATTGAATTCTACTGGGCACCATTTCTACTAGAATCAAATGCAGATAGTCCTTGGAAACATACGGTACCCAATCGAATCGTTCGAAAAAATTCGATCGATACACATGGAAAATATTGGAAAGGAGTCGATATTTTGGTGTTCAATACTTATATTTGGTGGATGTCTGGACGTACATTCAAGATTCTGTAACTTTTTATATACTAATATTTTATTCTTATTATTAAATTTTTTGTTATTAATTATGTCTTAACACATAATTTTACGTTTCTTTTTTTTTTTAGGAATGGGACATTTGATGATGATAATAATATAAAAGATATTGAAGATGTGCCAACTAGTGATGCTTATCGTATGGGAATGAAGAATTTATTGAGATGGATAAATAAAAATATGGATCCAAAAAGAAATAGGGTCTTTTTTACAAGCATGTCACCTTCTCATGCATGGTAAGTTTATATACTAATAGACAATTCTAATATTGTGTAAGAAAAAAATTAAGTCAGACTCTAATATAAACATTGAAATCGAATAGATAAACTACAAAACCAAAGAAATTATAGTTTAACAAGAGTTAGGTGGATTGAGTTGTGATCTATGAAGCCCATCTTGACACAACTCATCTCAGCCTAACTAACTTGCGGACGGATTAATAATTTGTCTATTTATTAACTTAATTTATTTTAACCTGCTTAAATTCAGTTCAACTCACCCATCTACATCACGAGTCGAGTCTTATATATAGTGTATGAAAATAAATATAGATAAGAGTTTGAAATATCCATTCGCACGACTTAAAATTCAGAATTTTGAGTTTATAAAGTCTTGATTCTTTTTAAATAGATTATTTCTACGTATCAAGTAAATTTCTTAACACAAACACAAAATTTGAACCAAAGCAACTTATATTTACCAAACTAACAATTTAACTATAGAACTCACCACGTCTAAATTCTGAATCTATAAATATTACTAACATTTTTTTAATATTTTTTTTGGTTTGTTATTAGGAGCAAAGAGTGGGGAGGAGATCCAAATGGAAGTTGTTACAATGAAACAAAAATGATAGATGATCCAAATTATTGGGGATCAGATAGTAGAAAAAGCATAATGCAAGTGATTAAAGAAGAATTTAGCAAATCAAAAGTTCCAATTACATTTCTCAACATAACTCAATTGTCAATGCCAAGAAGAGATGCACATACATCAATTTACAAAGAAAGAATGGGACCTTTAAGTCCACAAGAAAAAGCAAAACCTGCTAGTTATGCTGATTGTATACATTGGTGTTTGCCTGGACTTCAAGATGTTTGGAATGAGCTTTTATATGCTAAACTTTTCTATCCTTAATTAATTAACACTTTGAGAGCATAATATATATATATATATATATATATATATATATATATATATGTAGCATTTAAATTTTCTCAAGAACTTGCCCTAATGACTATATAGTATATAATTTCTTTTTGTGATTTCTAGTTGAGGAGGTCCAAATTTTTGAATTAATGTTATTATTCCAACAATAAATATATAATTTCATTTTGCTACTCGCCTCATGATAAGTGTAGTCTTGTTTGGTCAATTGGAAATTGTAGAATTGATCAAAGTGTTTTTTGAAATTTCAAATTGGCATAAAAAGCGATCAGAAAGTGAAATTGTAAAATTAGTTCTTACGCCTAACTCACACCCCAAAAGCTAGCTCAAAAGGAGAAGGATTGTCCAAGCCTTATAAAGAGTCCACCCATCTCATTAATCACCGATGTGGGACTTTTGTCATTTTTTAAACAGAAATCCTTCCTTCCCATCTAAGCCGGGAAGCCGCCTTTATATCTAACTATCGTTCACCTTGATATAGACTCATCACATTTTGAGTTGAAGAAGGTCTGAAGAGTTAATTCGATTGGTAAAACATTTTTCTTATCGGGAGAATAGATGTACATTAAATAAAAAGCTTCAAGTTCAGGGGGGTAATGAATACTTTTGCCTTTTATAAATTGAAGAGAAGGCTTTGGCGGTAGAGAATTTGTTAAAGGCGATGCAAGTTTGATGTTTTGATCTTCTTGTAAATCTTAAGTTACATGCACAAAAATTTGTATTCTTTTTAAAATCGTTTCTAAATTTTAAGAGAAATAGAGAAAATTGGGGGAAATTAGGGGTAAGTTTATTTTCTACGTGGCATGAGTGGAACTCTATCGCCTTATATGGCATGTTATGTGGTATCCACATGGCATCCAAGTGGCGTTTAACATATCCTGTTAATGAAAAAGGTATTTTTGACCCTATAGTTTAAGAGAAAAGGTATATTTGAGCCGAAATATAACTGAAGGGTATATTTAAGCTATTTCAAATAGTTGAAGGGTATTTTTGATCCTTCTCCGTTTTTTAATTAATTAGTCCAAATGATGGAATCAATGACATAAAAAGTGCTTCAATAAAAATCTCAACTATTTGACTAATACTAATGGTAATTATATATTCCAACTTGAGATATATACTGTCCGGCTATAGCATCTTTCATGAATATTTGATTTGATTAGAGATATTAAATGTAAAACAAATTAATCACCAACTAAATTAATCGATTAACTAAATGTTTAGGGGTTTTTAAATGAACAAAATGTCAGAATTTGTTTGGATATGTTGAAATCTGAAAAAATAATAATTAAAGTTGAAGCAAGAAAAAAACTCATTTTCAAAAAACTAACCAGACAATCATTTCAATGTATAATCATATCATAAAATAAGAAAAAAAAAGTCTACGTACAATTAAATTAAAAGATGATAAGTACATTTTTCGATATTGCAAACTCTTTTTTAGTATTATTCAAGTTTAGCTCTTTCTATCACAATATTACATTTGGATCTATTGGTAAATCGCCTTATTAAATAATCTAATTTAATGTAATTTTATAAATATAATTTGAGAAGAATAAAATATACGCAAATCTTATTTATATTTTAATGAGATAGACAAATTGTTTCTAATAGACGATCGTCTTAAAAATAAGTTTTGAAGCAAACTTGCAGAAAACTATGACGTTAATAAGATAGTAAAAAATACAAAACGAATAAAGTAACAGAGATATATGAATATCTAGAGGCAAATAATTAATTAAAACTATAATATATAAGATATAATGAAATTATAATTATATCTAGATGCTTTTTATTGACTAATAGTAGTAGGCAAACAAATTGAAATTCAATAAAAGCCTCCTTGCCCACTTGGTAACCAACTTGGAAAATATATTTTCTTCTTTTGCCGATCACAACATTTAATATAATATTTATGGGAGAAATTAAAAATAAAGGAGAGGCAAGAAATCCCATAAAAGATTTATCAAAAATTAAAAATACAACTTGGCTTTGATTTAATTGCAAGTTGGTACCTTATTGTTTTGCAACTTTTGATTCTTCTATCACGATTTGAATGAATTGAATTAAACGAATCAGGATAAAACTAGTGAATTAATAAATAATTTATATTTTTATAGACTACTTTTATCATTTCGAGACAGATATAATGAAATTTTGAACAAACAAGTGAATTTAATTATCTGAAAAAATAAGGTAGATAATTAGTTATAACAGTATAAATTACATTAATTATATTTTAAAAAAATTATATTATAAACTAAATCCAGGAATTAGTTGTTCTGTACCCATCTCATGACCAGCAGGTTCAGTGTCCAATGACTAACAATTTATTTTTATTTTTTTAAAAAAATGCAATTAGTACTTTGTAGTATGTACAAATTATATTTAATGTCAATTTGTGAAGTTCACAACTGGTAAACCCTTTAAAATAATTAGACTATTTGGAATTAAAAATTAATATTTATGCACTGTGTTTATTGAGTAAAATACATTACATTAATCTATTAGTAATACAGGTCTGCCCAACCAAGTGACTAATTAATGGATTATTTTCCTCTTTTACTTTTACTAATTTATAATTTTATATTTTGGTTTCTTTTGGATAAACAATTATTGTTTTTCCAAAAAAATGAATTATGTATATAGTTATTATGCATTTTATAAAACCATCTCCATTTCTTTTATAAAAAAAATGTATATTTTATATAAAAGATCAAACTTTATATATTTATTATGCCTATTTTTTTATATTTTAATTTTCGATTGTAAAATTCTAATTCTATTACTATTCATATAGAAAGTTTGCACACATAGAAAATTTAAGATAATTACTGACACTTAAAAGTATATTTTTAACCTTTCACTCTTTAAGATTGATGAACAATATTATTTCAGTGTGCAATATGTGCTAATCATGAAATGCATGTAATATTGCTATTACTTCGTTATTAAAAAAATTTTGATACGACAAATCTTACGTGAATTAATATGAAAAGTGTAAGAAAATTTTGATACGACAAACCTTATGTGAATTAATATGAAAATATTTCAAAAAGTAAGTATTATCAAAATTATATAAGAGAGCACGTTGCTCCTCATACCAATGTGAAATACATATAATGCATGGAAATCTAAATCAATCGAGTAAATAATAACTCTAAAAAATACATCGTAAAATGATTATATATTACAGTGTACTAACAACACAAACAATTCCAAGAATAACCACTTTAATTACACTTTTCAAAATTTATCAACTTTTCACTTATCAAATCTTCATAAAATGAAAATACCAAAAAAATAAAATGAAGTCATGAAATGTACAATGACTTAATCAGTATTTAATTAATAAAAATGATCAATTTACCTAAATACTCTTACAACAACAACAATATTAACGTTAATATAGAAAGATTATTTTTGATAGATCGTTAAATACTTTTAGTTTTTTCTAAATTCTCTGCGATTTGCCCTAACGATTGCAAATTGCACCGTACAATTGTATCAATGAATACACGTGTTTCCTCTTTCGTATTCCCTTGCGGAACATCCACAACGTATGATTCCACCACCACCGTTCTACCGCCGTCGCCGCCGTCATCCGCCGCCGCCCGATGAAGTGTAGTCACCGATCTATAATTATTCAGCCGGTGATCACCGCCAATAATACTAATGCTCATCACTTTTTTCTCGTCGTCTAGAATTTCGAGCCGCTCAATGCTCGAAGCCGCCGGTAGGCCGGTGATGACGTGGACCTCCCTGAGAGAACCGACGACTTTTCCGTCGCCGACGATGACGTGGCAGCTCTTGAGGAAGTTTTTATAGGCTTGCGGATTGTCGAAGCGGCGGATTATCGACCATACGGTGTCGATGGAGGCGGAGATGGAGCGGACGACGGCGGAGCAGCACTGGTTGTTGTTGGGACCCACTGGGTGGGTATGGTAATGGAAGTGGTTATCGGGGACACAGATATTGCTAGTCATCGTCGTCGTCGTCATGGGGAAGTTTCCGGCGAGTGTGGCGGCGTTATGGTGGTTGATTCGGTGGAGTTGGAGTGTTGAAGTCATCTCTATTTTGTTTGAATGGAGAGATGAGAATGGAGTGTGATATATATATATATATATACACAAACAAAAAATGTATACACACATTTAAATTATGAGTTTACCTGTTCATTTTTGTTTTAATTTTAATTTGAGTGACATATTTGACTGGACATATATTTTTAATTTTTTAATAATTAAGAAAGAATTTTAACAAAATATTAAAATAAATTATACATATCAGTGTACATATTTTTTTTTGTCTTAATTTATTTGACATATTTTGAATTTAGAGATTTAAAGAAGTCTCTTTTATTGCATATTTTTTATATATAGTTTAAATATTTTGAATTGTCAATTATTGCGGCTTATTATTTTTTACATAGTTTACAAATATATAGATTTCATTTCAAAATGCAATATTACTGGTCAAACTTAATTTATTTGATTTTTGAAAAACGAAATGCGTAAAACAGACGGAGATTTGACAGATAAATTTGTGTATATATTATTCAAAATTTATTTAACTAAATTAAACATAAAAAGTATAAAATTAAATTATTTTTTGAAAGTATAAGTTTATTTTGACATTAAAAGTGTGTGTCCCGTATGAGGAAAAACATTTTTTGAATTTTCTTTCATATATATTAAATTGATCGGAAACTTAGAAAATAAACTTTCATAAAGACTTTAAAAAAGTAAAAAAATAACTAGTTATAAAACTATAGAATATAATTTATATCAACGATATTTTACATCGCATCCCTTCTCTCGCCTTAACAAGCTCATCTCCACCTCCGCTCCATGTCGCTCGCTTCCCATCCATCCCACAACATCACAACACACGACGCCCTCATCGCATATAATAATATTTGTTTAGATTGTATATAAATAAAGTTCGATTAATATTTTGTATATATATACACTGAACAAAAAAAAGCTTATTTATTTTCTTAGAAAATATTTTCATACCGAACACATCTTTGATTAGTGTTTTCACTTATTCTATTTATAAAACTGATCTATTTGCGTTAATTTTATCTAAGCTATTTCCAATCGATTGATATTTGATCTAATCCGTTTATTTTATTATTTATAGTTCTTTTTTAATTTTTAATCCACTTATTTATCCCTCTTAGTTGTTGTGTACATGTTGAGGTAGATAAATTTTTGGGGAAAAACATAAACTTTTTGAAGACAAAATTATAGCAATGTGAGTTTGGTGTTTTAGCTAATTGCTTACGTTAGGTGCCATGCAAGTTGATCATCAACTTGCTAAAAGCTTAATTATTTGGACAGTGTCTCGAATAAAATACCCTTCCACTTTCACTGTAATTACGTTATCTGCCACTGCCAGTCAAAATCATTATCCGAGGTTTTTTTTCAACTTTTTACAAATGTCTCTCAAGCGAGTGACAAAAATACCCCTGCAACTACTCCACCTAAGGTTATTCATTATGTGATATTTATTGATGAATATTTAATTTAAATTTATGATCAATATTTTAAATATATAATTTGAGATCATATTTCAAATTTTATAATTCAATAAAATTGTGATTTTAAACTTTTTAATGTATAAAACTTGATTCATAAATTTATTGTCAAAAATAAGATTTATCATTTCAAATATTGTAAAAAGTAAAAATAAAGTGTATATTTAGCATAAAATATTGTTTATATCGAGGTGAAAGAGTTATATTAAAGAATAATAGTAACTCTTGATTAGTAGATAGAGCTAGGAATAAAATATTTAAAATTAAATGAATTGAATCAATTTTTTTGATAATTTGATATTCGATGGTACGGGAGTAAAATTTTATAACTGTAATATTTGGATTTGGATTAGTATGAGATATTAATACTATTTGATATTTGATATATCGCAAATATCAAATTATTTACTCGAAGAAGGTCAAATATCAGCATGTCATTGCTCATTAGTAGAAGTTCAAGATAAAGTTAAAGAATAAACATAAACAACTCAAATACATATGTTAGTTATATCAATTCGTTTTTCTTGATATCTTCTTACTTGTTTGGTTTTCTATTATATCGTGCCTATAAATAAAATAAAAAATAGAAATAGTTAGGAAAATAGTATTAACTTTGTAATAGAATTGACTACAATTTCAATATGATATTATTGAATACCATACCAAATCGAAATTTGATTTAAAATTTTAATATTTACTATCTACTTTTAACTATGAATTATTAAATTACTGAATCTAAAATTTAAGAATCTCGAATCAAATACTGAACGCTTATTCTTATTAATTGATCTTTATAAAATTATATTTAGATTTGAAAGTTTGTACTCACTGATATTTATTTTTATAAAATGAACATATAGACATTTAGTTTATTAGTATATCGTCTTAAGCTATTTTAATAACTTGTTTATGAACATTATGATCGATTTGTTCATTTAATAAAATTGTATAAAAATTAATCTTTTTTATTGTTTCACAACTTATGAGAAAATATAACTAAATAATTTTAAATTACATATTCAAACAACGTAATTTAAATTTTAAATTATTCTGATTTCAAATCATTTTCCGCCAAAAACAAATGGCACCCTCAATCCTCAACTTGATACATTTTTTCAATACATTTCACATGGGTATAAAAAGATCATCTACTTCATATATCTTGTCACTATAGTCAGTAATTTGCCAAATTATTTGTAAATTGTAATATCAATTACTCTATTAATTCTATTAATACTCTCTTTGGTCCTCATATTAAAATTTTTGAAGACCATTTAGAATAACGTGCTAACAACGTCTTTTCACATTATGTCATTCATCACATCAATAAATAAATAAATAAATAAATAATAATAATAATAATAATAATAATATATGGTGCATTTTGGTTTAAAATGAAGTTTATGCAAATAATTTTTTTTTGAATTTTGTTATTTTTGAATTAAATGTATGAAAACATCTTTTAATTGTGTGATTCAAAATATATTATGAGAAATGTTAAAATTAAAAATTTTCTAAAAATAAAAAAGACATTATTTTTCAAAATGACTAAAACCGAAAAATAGAAAAAACAATTTGAAATAAGAATATTTGTTTTTTAAAAATTTCCTTTTCCTCCTTTCATAACTATTGATTTATAAATTTCTATATGACATATTCAAGAGTTAAATCATATTATTAAATATATTTAATGTATTATTAATTTAACATTATAAGTTTAAAATATTTTTTACTTTTTAAAATTTTGTATCAAATTAAAACCAAACAAATAAATTCAAAAATAGTGTGACATATAAGTAAGGGGTCATTTGGTCTAAAGTCAAGCTATATATTTGAAATTACTTATATTGAAATTAGTTATTTTAGGTCTTTATTTTTTATTGACAAATGATTTAGTAGAAGTATATGTATTTTTTAATTATTATTTTCATTTTTTATTCGAAAATAACTAGTCTCAATATTATTATTTTACAATTTGAAAATAAATATAATTCTGACCTGACGTTTAAATTACACCAGAATTAATAACTAAACAAGAATTATGACAAATACTCCTCCAACATACCAAACATTCCCTTAATTAGATGTCAATCCAATTCAAAGGTAGATGGATTATGTAATCAATTGCTTAAACTAAACACAATATTTTTTCAACTTGAGGTTTGTCTTTTTTTAAAAAAAAAAAAAACTTTTTGTTAAAAAAAGATTATCAACTCATTTTATTTTATTTTTTGTTCTTTGCAGTAATTTTTGTTGGTGTTAAAATTAAAGAAATTATTGTAATTTAGGCATTTACCAACAAGTTGCAATTTTATTTATATATAAACAAATAATGATGCTGTTCATGCAATTTGTGGACAAAAAGTCCATGCTGCAACTTTGTATATGGACATATTTTTCTTGAAGTTAAATAGCAATTGGAAATATTTATTTTATTGGAAATTAATGATCTTATATAATAAATATAAATATATAATAAGTTGAGTTCACCGTAGATTTTAAGTATCAAGAGATTCCTTCTAGATGATTTAAAATGAAATAATTGTTTTGACAAAAGAAAAGTAGTACTAATTAATTAATTAATTATAGGTTGAGCTTTTGAGGTAACTTTGATGGTTAAATTTAGATATTTATATGCATGTTAAATAAGGAAATTAAAAAAAAAGATAAAAAAGAATCATTTCGCCACGAGAATTATTCACTTCTTTTCGGAGTAATTTTTTTAATTATTATTCTGAAATTAATATTTGATTATAAAATATTCAAATCTGAATTTGAATTTCAAATTTTAAAAATTGTTCTAAACTTATTTTTTTAAATATCCCAACTCCATTTTCATGAATAACAATAAAGTAGCTTCTAGGCTTTAATTTGATTATTTTATTTTCTTTTATAGTAAGTTCTTGATTTCAAACATCTAATTTGGTACGATAATGATTGATATTTTAAAAATATTTTAATACTTAACATATCTTTAATAAAAAACTATAAAAAAAATTTAAAAAATAGTTTCTTAAAAATAGGATAAACAAATAACAATAAATTCGAAGAACTATTTCCTTTTTCTCCTTTATATAAATAAACATAATTTGATTTTAAACTCTAACTGTATAACTTTAAATATAACAAAAATCGTTTAAAATTTATTATCAAACGCTAAATAAAAAGAAGAATAGAGCAATTACCTTGTTAATGAGATGATTAAAGAGAGTGCAAGTTGCTTAATTACTTATTAATTAAGTACAATATATGGATTCGTTTTTCCATCATGTACAACCACTTTGATTTTTCTGATTCATGGCAAACTTCTATAGAAAAAATAAAAAGAATATAGGAACCAAAAAAAATAGTTTAAAGTTAAAATGTCACCTTTATGTCAGCCAATTAATTAATCACTTTATTTTTTTCATCGTTTTAATTATTCAATATTTAAAATCTACTAATCTGAAATCGCATCACGTAAGAATCAATAAAGAAAAAACACAGACTCATTATTTTCAATTTATATTTGCTACTAACCGATGAAGGGAATAATTTCACAAATGAACACTCAACTTTATTTTTATACCAAAATTTACTAACTTATTTTTCTTTAAAGAAATTACTCAATTTTACCTAGTAATATGTCACTAAACCCCAAAAAATCACTAAATTTTATTTAAGCTTCATAGAAAGTCCTTAAATAAATTGTTGATAGTGTAAGCAAACTTTGTCAAAATATTCTAAAAGAATATCTCTTTTTTTTCTTCTTTTCTTTTGTATAATGATGATGGGATATTAAAAAAAATTCAGTAACGTTTTGATTACAAAAGTAATACATATGATAAAACAAATTGCAATTAAGGAAATGAGAGGAAGAAGGCCACTTGGCAACCAAGAGTAATTATGTGATGCAAATGGCCAATATAAAAAAGTAACTTTAAACGTGAAAATCGTATTTATATATTATAGTCATAATTTATATAATTATGCTCCATAACTAATATAAATATATATTTTTCATTATACATATAAAAAAAAATAGGTGTATAATTCGTTATACATATACAAAAAGAACAGTTGTATAATTTGCTATACAATATAAAAAAAATTATTGTATAATTCACTATCCATATACAAAAGAAAACAATTGTATACAAAAGATCAATTGTATAATTTGTGTTCATATAAAACGAGAAAGAGAAAAAGACATGAAAATTGGGCAGGATAATATTTGTATTATATATTATAAGTGTATAAGACGAAGATACATGTATTTGCATGTGTATATATAATTTTTCTCGCTTTATACAAACGAAAACACAATTTATACATTTCATTTTTATTTGTATAAATGAGAGAGGCGAGGGTGACGAGCGAGATCTGGGAGAGTGGCAAACGAGATCTGAGAGAGAGGAACGAAAATATATGTATATATACATTTTTCTCTCGCTTTTATACAAACACAAACACATTTTATACATTTGTGTTTGTATAAAAGTGAGAGAGATGAGTGAGACTGTCACCAAAAATAAGAGTGACGAGCGAGATTCCACTAGGGAGAGATGCGAAAATAACGATAGTTTGCTATAGGGTACAATTAAATCAAACTATATTTATAGTATTTAATTTAAATTAATGATTTGCTATTATATACAATTTTCCCTATAAAGAAAGGTCGTATTAAAATATGAAATTATTATGTTACAGCCAATCAGGAGCGGATCAAGAATATCGAGTTAGAATTTCGATAATTCAGTAACTTTTACACAAATATTATATTTATATTAAATGTTTTACTAAATATATGAAAAAGTATTTATTAAGAACTCAATAACAAAGCATGTTTTTAATCCAAAAACTTGCTTAAATTTCACTTTCGATTTTAATGAAGGTTTGATTCAGTGACAAATATAGAATTTTTAAAATATGAATAAAACTAACAGAAGAAGGAAAAAATGTATTTTGTGGGAATTGATCAAAATGCATTTTATCAATTTTAGAAAATATATGCATAATTTATTCAATTTTACAGAAAGGTCACGAGTTCACTAATCACACACCTCAAATTTTTACCTATAAATTCACCCAGGATTTGATACCTCCTCGGACTATTATAATAAAGTTTATTTAAAAAATTTATTCCTTAAAATTATTTTAAAAAAGCCTATAAATTTTAAATTTATTTTTGTGATCGATATGTGAATTACATTTATTTATTTGTTCTCTCTTTTGTTTTCCTCATAAACATTTGTTTGGATACAATTCCTTTTGTGATTAAGAATAATTACCAAGAATACTATTTATTTATTTTGAAAAAATATTCAATGGATGGTAATATTGGCTTTCAATGATGATAGTGATCAATTTTTTTTCTACTTTTTGTCAATTTCTACTTAGTAACATTTCATTTAGAACACAATCCTTTCGATCCTTAGCTAGCGTTTGGCAATAAATTTTTAAATATTTTTGACAAATATTATTTAAGTGAATATTTGGTGAAATTTCACCATATGTTTGGTCATAGGATTTGGTAAATATATTTCACCTTTTTAGAAAAATATGATTTATACCAATAAGTTTTAAAAACTATCAACTAACTATAAATTTGTATTACAAGTCAAATGGATGTTCGTTACAACAATAACAAATAGTGTCTATGACACTAAAGCAATCTACTAATTTGGAGTTAATGCAACAAGCATCATTCCATACATCATGTAGTAGACGAAACACATAACTTTGTTACCTTAAGCTAATTTTTCATCAACAATCATATCATTATTTAATATTCACTAAATATTTCATCACAATTTTAGTGTTCACGTAAAATATTATGTAATACAACACAAACAACTACTATAAAGGGTGTTTTTGTAAAAGATAAAAATTTGGGGTAAAATTTTAATTTTCAAAAGATCTCAAATAATGAGATTTGACTCTAATATTAGAAAAAATTAGTACTTGAGAATTTGGGATATTTGTCAGATAATGTCAAATTGTATGAACAAACATTATTTGACAAATTTTTTCTCAAGTATTAGTAGGAAAATCAATGGCCAAACAAGTATGTTTAGCTGTCATTTGCCAAAGTCAAAACCATACCCAATAAGCAAGAGGAGAAAGACCGAATTACCTATTGATCTGTGATTAAAGAAAACTATATCTAGAAAATGAAAAATAAAATGACAATAAAAATGCTTTTCATCGACCGTGAAGAAGGTAGGGGCAAGGGCCGGGATAATTAAGAACAAGAGTCACTACTTTGCTAGATGAACTTTAATTTGTCTTTTCGCTAAAAAAATTATCTCATTGTTCACTTTTGCTTGTTACATTTGAATTCGATACAGCTATTATACATTTATTTATAAAATAATAATTGACATAATTATTTATCTTACCACTATTTATTAATGTTTAATTTCAAAGCACAAAATGATTTGAAATAAAATAATTGATGTTGAAATAAAACATAACTTCTTTTTCCCTTTCTGATATGTTAAAAATGAAAAATAAAATCGAATTTTCTTTTTGAAATTATGAATAAGTATAAGTAAATGAAGCACACGTTTCATGATTCTTTGAATTAACAATTTTCATTACGAAACTCCAGTATTAGAAGCATTAGGCTCTTAAAAATAAGGGCCATGATTTATGGATTAGCCCACACTTCACTAACCAAGCAAACAAATAGCTTTACATCTTACGAATATCCCACCTTTTAGTTTTTTTATAATTATTATCACTTATAAATTTTATAAATTTTTAAAAAACTCATTTTTACACGTCCCATTAATGTATGTCGCACATCATATTAATATATTTTACGTATCAAATTAATGTAACTGGCATATCAAACTAATATATCATGTATAAAATATATCTCGCGTATAAGTTTGGTGTATCTCGCGCATGAAATTAGTATATGTCACGTATCAAATTATTATATTTTGTGCATTAGATTAATACATCAATACTTATATTATTATATCCGCGCATTATATTGATATATCAACGCTCATATTACTATATTCGCTTTGAGCAATTTTTATAACACTAAACTTCTAAGAGATAGATTGTAATTTAACCTTAAAAATATGTAATTTTTATAATTTGCTTGTTCTTTTACTTTGGCAATCGCACAAAGCATCGTAAGATAAGGTGATAGCACAGATCGATCGATCAAACATATGCACATTCAGATAAGTAAAGTAAAAGAAAATATATGCAAATATATCAAGAAATATAAAATTAAAAAACATATTTGAAACAGAACACAAGTAACCCTGTAATGGACAAAAATGGAAGAAGCAAAACTAAAATGAAATGGAAAGAGAAGATGCATAGATAACCTAATGAAAAATACTATTAGACAAGACACACACTTCGATTCATTCAGGACATGATCTTCAATCGAAAAATACATCGATCGCAAATCAAAATATAAGGTTAATATATAACCACTCATCTCAAGAACTGTACAAAATTATGTTTGTTTTGATTCAACTGTAACAGCTAAGTTCTCTCATCCAAAAAACTTATCAAGAATCAGCTGCAATTAGTACAGAAGCAAAAGGAACCACAGTTCCTCAAAAGCAAAAGGAGCAAAATAATCAAAGAACATGTTTTAATGTATCCTATGTATTTTCCTTCTCGTCAAAATCTGAGAAAGACCTTTTGAACTAACAATTTGAGAAGTTTCTGGTCATTGCATATAATATGCAATATAGCGAACAGCTTGAACTAACAATTTGAGAAGTTTCTGGTCATTGCATACAGTACGCAATATAGCAAACAAGATCCTATTAGAAATCCAAGACACCCAAGTCATCCAAGCAGAAGTTGAAGTCCTCTTGCCGGCCTGGTCTCAGAAAGTCAAAATCATAATCAACCTCGATAGGTGGTTGTTGCTCCATTTGCTGCAGACCTTCCAATGTATCAACACCTGCATTGTCCAACTGATATAATGGATTTGAGAACTGGTCATCGGCATTGTCCAACTGGTATGCTGGATTTGACAACTGATTGTCATCGTAGGCAGCAGAATGCAATTGATATGAAGGATCATAGGCATACTGCTCTTGCTTAGGAGGAACAAAACCAACATCCTGACTTGGAGCGGAGGCATCTACTGGAGTCGAGTCCATCATGCCTAATAGCTCATTTACATCAAACATCTCATCATCCAAACAAAAGTTACCTAGGTCCTCTTGTCCGATATCCCATGAATCATAACTACAAGCCGCAGGCTCATCTTTAATTTCAAAGGTCTCACTTTTATCTAACACCTGCTTAGCCTCATCTTCCGCTTGCTCTCTCAACGAGCTCAGAGGTGTAAAAGTCTCACTTTTATCTGACACCTCCTTGGCCTCATCTTCCGCTTCCTCTCTCAATGAGCTCAAAGGCGTTCCAATTTCATTAGAACCAGTCCTAGCACCGTCAATTTCTATTGATCTATCTTCATGTCTTACCGCAGGAACATTGGCTCTTCCTCTCATCATGTCACCAGCAGGGCACACCTCAGAGAAACTTGATGCTGTATTTGAGTCGGAATGAGATACAGTAGGCAACGAAGAATCATCCTTGGAAGACTCTTTCGACGAGGCGTAATAGTCCGGGAGATTCAGCCTTGCACAAGGACCATACATCGCCCTTGCAGCTTCATCATAAGCAAGAGCAGCCTCAATTGCCGTATCAAACGTACCCAACCAAAGCCTTCTCCCTCTATGTGGCTCCCTTATCTCAGCAACCCATTTACCCCATGTCCTTTGCCTGACACCTCTATACTTGCACCGCCCGTTATCCGGTCCTCCTTTACCCTTCATACATCCCTTCTTTGATCCTTTAGCAGGAACTTTACGCACTGGCTTCCTTCCATCATCATCACACGCGTCTAATTTCTCATTCACCTCTTTCCACTTCGCAAGTGTCTCCGCTACATTCTTTGGTGCATCTTTTCTACTCCTTGATTTCTTCTTCCTTGTATAATCCATAGGTAACATCATATTTGAAGTTCGATCAAGCACAGCCATATATCTGTTTCTGTCAATCAAGAAGAAGAGAAAAAACGTCAACTACGTCACTGCTACTAGTATTTATAAACCAAGCTAGCAGCAAAAAGCCTGCGCAAACAAGTAAAGCCGCAGGCTTCAATTAAAAAAAAATACTTCCTTTCTATGCAAGTAACCTAATAAAATAGAGATAAAATATTCTTCTTCTTCGCCACCAAGTAACCTGCTGCTTCCATCCAAAAATCCAGTTCATAATCCTCTTCCACACTATCTCTTACCAATTCAGTGTTGATTACTCAAAAGATCCCTCGAATATGGTCGAAACCATCACATAAATTAAGATCGAGTAGAAAGTAAACCTTCCTAAATAGAAATAACTCCCTTTTCTTCATCACCAAGTATCCTATTGTTTTCCTCCAAATGCCTAATTTCACACTATCACTTACCAATTCAGAATTGGTTTCACAAACCATCAAATTTGCTTTCTTAATTTTAAAATTCTTATACAGAAGAAACCAATTGCTTCCATTCGAAAATCTAATTTCACACTACGAACTAACAAATCGATTCAATTCCTCTTGTAACAAATTCATTCAGATAATTTCAAATGTGATTTTTTTGAGATCATAACTTATTTTCATTTGGCAAATAACAAATCAACCCAATAAATACAACACAAAACATCAATTCAATAAATACAACACAAAACATCAAATCGCAATGCCAATTCCACCATCCAATTAAAACCCTAAGCAGCGATGTTATCTCCGTCAAACCACTCAAAAAACAAACAAACTTTTCACACACTCAAAAAAAGCTCCAACGAATAATCTAACATATATTCAAACTGCAATAAAAAAAATCAAGGATAAAATGAACTCACCTCACAATTACACAGTTCCAAAACTTGACAATCTCTATAATCAACAATTATTTGATGTTTTCCGCTTCACGAATACACTAATTTCTCCTCCTCCTTCCTTATATGTGATTTTGGTATGTTCCAGTACTTTCTTGAGAGTTAAATTTTTTTCCAGAAAAAAAAACAGAGAAAATAGGGAAAACTCAACTGGTATTTATAGACATCCGCAGATATTTTATTTTATTTATAAAATATCTTGTGTTTCTAAATGTGGTGACGTGGCAAAGTTTGTTTGAATCGTGGCTATTTGACTACCGCGGGACGTGACACGTGTCAGCAGAAAATTCGAGAACGTTTTGGTTTACAACTTTTCTTTAGGTAGAAGAAATCATGTTTTGTTTAAACCTTTGACCTTTGAGTTTATTGAATTTACAATTATACCACTTTCAGTTCTAGACTGATCTAATTTGTTTTAGTGAAGAGATTACAGCTGCCCAAATACGTAATAAGCTAATCGAGAAGAGGGTAGATCTGTATATTCTAAATATGTATTGATAACTGATTTTTGAAGTATGTTTATAAATAAGAGTAATTTTTTTTTATTAACTTAGTGCTATAATAGATATTACTCATATTTGGAGTTTTGAAGATGTACACCAAAAAATATTAATGGACTTTGGTGATAAAAGTTAATTGTGTGACAGTTATCGTTTAGAAATCTCATAGAATAATATATCACGTTGAATTTATGTATAGATGTAATAATTAAGATGTATTTGTTGGAATTTGAAAGGGGTAAAAGCTCTAATTTTTGTGATGAGTTGTTATTTTTTAGGAGGAGCTCTGATTTTTTTGAAAGATTATGATTATTCTGAAAAAGGGTTATGATTCTTTTGAAAAATTATGATTTTTTATGAAGCATTGAAAATTTTATGAACAGCTGTGATTTTTTCGAATGATTGTGACGTTTTTGAAAGATTGTGACTTTCTGAAAAGTTGTGACTTCTTTGAAAGATAGTGACTTTCTCGAAGGATTGTGAATTTTCTAAAATGTTGTGAATTTTGTGAAGGGTTGTGACTCTTCTGAAAGGTGTGATTTTTTTGAAAACTTGTGATTTTTCGAAGAGTTATGACTTTTTCTAAAAGCTGTAACTTTTTAAGGTTTGAGCTTTCCGATAAGGCACAAAAATCACATGTTTATACTACTATTTATTGTCAACATATAAAGAGATTTTCTTTCATTTTTTAACAATAAATTTTCTAAACTTTTTCTTACTGTGAATTTTCTAAAATATTGTGAATTCTGTGAAGGGTTGTGATTCTTCTGAAGGGTGTGATTTTTTTGAAAACTTGTGATTCTTCGAAGAGTTATGACTTTTTCTAAAAGCTGTAACATTTTAAGGTTTGAGCTTTCCGATAAGGCACAAAAATCACATGTTTATACTACTATTTGTTGTCAACATATAAAGAGATTTTCTCTCATTTTTTAACAATAAATTTTCTAAATTTTTTCTTATTCTGCAAAAAACAAATTTTAGTATTTTTGGGGTTGAGTGGTTCGTTAACGCTGTGTTTATAGATATTTTGAACAGTTGAGTAAGATCATTTTATCCTAGAAAGATATATGTCATTAATTTCAAATACGAGAATAATTTTTTTAAAAACACAGCGTACATTTAGTAGACTCAATTTTCATCATTTGATATCTTTACTCTATTTTATCTATTTCATATTCTATTTTTTTTTTTGTTTTTTTTTACTGATTTTGAAAATATTGCTTCAAATTTTGTTGTTTCATGCAAGTTCATTAAAGCTGTTATTCTAAATATTTTAATATTAAGTAATACAAAATAGACAACAATATCTTAAGGATATAGACGTTTAAAAAAAAACAATTAATCAAACAATATTTTATTAATAATATATACACCTTGTATTTGTTTAGCCCACAAGATGAAGGATTAAGTGTAAAAGTTTATTTTTGGATCATTGTTTAAATGTTTGATTTGATAATAAAGTTGACTACTTGACTACTTATTGTATGTATTAGCTAAAATTAAGTTAAAGATCGTATTTTTATATAATATTTTTAATTGAATAATAAATTGATTCACGATCATATATTTAAGAATAAATTCAATTAATAAGAATTGTGTGATGAAATTAATAGATCATTTTTGTTATAATTATCTGAATTATGATGAAATGATAAATATTTTTTCATTATTAAATTATTTTTTAAATATAAAACTACTTATATTTTAAAAGAACATCGCACTATTAAATACAAAATAAAAAGATAAATTTTCAATATAAATATTGAACACTAATTTAGCGATTATTTTATAAGGATAAAGTGGGACCAATAAGATACGATCTCCACATGTGCATGTGTTACACTTATCAATTTGCCGGAATGCTTTGACGCGTTAGATAAGAGGCCCATGTCATCACTTACCTATCAATGACCATTTTAATTTTAAACAAATAAATTAATAAAAATACTTAGACGAACAAATTTAAATAGAAAGAATAATTTTAACATGTTCATTATAATTTTATAAGTATGGATAGAAAATTATAATGCATTATCGATGTGTTTAATGTATAACTTTTAAAATTGTTGTAATGCATTATTTTAGTAAATTTTAGAAGAATGTTATCTTTTTATAATAATTAAATAAAAATTGGCATTTTTCTTTTTAAACTTAAGTGAAATTATTTCTAACCATATAAAATGTTTAAAATTGTATCAAGTCAATTGATTTTTTTATTTTTATTTATGATACTTTAAATAATATCATATAAATTAAGACAGAATAAGGTAACGTGTTTCTCAACATTGTCGCAATGGATGATTTTTCCCTTTTTAAACACTTGAAGGTAGTAGTAGAGTTGGGCCAATGCATATCTTCCTTGCTATTGGGCCGAAGTAAACTAGGCCCATTATTGTACCATTTAGTCTAGGGCAACTTTCACATATAGCAAACAAAAAATTCATATTTGTATGCTATAACAAACTTTGCATAATTGCGCTCTATAGCAAACATAAAAACTGTATAATTCGCTATATATATACAAGTGTATAATTCGCAGGCCTAAATTGTATAATTCGCTGGCCTAAATTGTATAATTCGCTGGCCTATTTCGCTGCAATTGTATAATTAGCTTTGCATACAGTTGAATCGAATTAAAATGTATGTATATTGCATAATTATAAGTGTATAGCAAGAAGATATATGTTTTTCTCGCTATATACAAAAACAGAAACACAATATATACACTTCTGTTGTATAAAGCTAGAAAAAAATGTATTTCACTGTAATTGTATAATTCACAATTATATAATTCTTTGGCCTTTTTCTCTGTAATATTTGAAGTAAAATGTTTGTAAATCATATAATTAAATGTATAACACGAAGATATATACATTTTTGCATGTGTATATACAATTTTCTCTCGCTTTATACAAAACAGAAACAGAAATTATACACTTCTGTGTATAAAGCGAGAGAGGCGAGAATGGGAGAGTGGCGAGCGAGACTTCTGGGAGAAAGACGCCTGGCAAATTGTTGCCAATGTTTGCTATGGAGCACAATTAAATCAAACCCTAGCTATTTTATTTAATTTAGTTTATTAGTTTGCTATTATATACAATTTTTCCCTTTAGTCTACGATAGCAATTACACAAATATTTTTATTATATTTTTACGATAAATTTCATATATGACAAACAAATTTAAGGATATAACATTTTTTTAATGAGTTTAATTTCAGTGCAGCAACTAAAAATGAGTTTAATTACACTAATCTTCATCTCAAGTTAACTAATTAATTATTTAGTGAATAACACACTTCTATTGATAGATATTTTTGAAAAATTATATTTATCGATGAATGATGGTTGGTCTACGATGGTTTGTGGTTGCTGACTTGGAGGAGGTAGAATAGTGAAAGAGGTGGTGCGACGGTGTGGAAGAGATCTCGGAAAGGTGGTGGCTTAAGTAAAGGTGTTCGTGGTGGAAAATAAAGTTGATTTGGATAAAAGAAATGAGTTATATGATTTAGTGGGTCGGATCATATTAAAATTGGTTAATTTTTAATTGATTCAGGACTTTCTATCCAATTGAGGGACATGAATAATGAAATCAGTAATAGCAGGAATAAGAATAACTTCATTTCAACGTGAAAACATCGTAAACCAATCAAATAAAATTGAGGTATTTTTG
Organism: Solanum chmielewskii; assembly: GCA_027704785.1. Taxonomy (NCBI): domain Eukaryota; kingdom Viridiplantae; phylum Streptophyta; class Magnoliopsida; order Solanales; family Solanaceae; genus Solanum; species Solanum chmielewskii. The sequence continues at coordinate 58,039,938 of JAKWIX010000322.1, read as the reverse complement.
AACCTTTTCGCTATCCACCTTGCCAGTGGGTCAAAGTAAACTAGGCCCGTGATTGGTACCACTTAGCCCACAATATCAATCACACAAATATTCCTATCATATTTTTAGGGTAAATATCATATATGACAAACAAATTAAAGAAAAAAAAAAAAAAAAGCCCATAAGTCCATATTTATAGTTTTATTGGAATGCAATATGAAATTATTTATTATTGGAAAATTTTTCAAAATGTTAATATTTTATTATTTAAGGGGCTCATTAGCAACACTATCAATATTTAGTATATATGTCAAATTTTAGTTTGTTATGTATCTTATTTATGTTTTTATTTGTTTTTATTTAAAAAATATAATTATTTAATAACAAAAGAGAGAAAATTACGGAAGAGAATATTTCAAAAAAAAAAAAAAGAATCACTTAATTTTCTCATCAGTTACATTTTCAAATATAATTTAAACTTTGTTTTTTTTTTCTCCAGTATTTTTACCTTTTTAAAATTATATTCATTCCACAATATATTCTATTTATATTCACTATGGTTTTTATTAGTTTGTATTCATTCTAATAGGTATGTCAAATGTATTTATATAGTCATTCAAGAAATATATTTGTATTCATATATCTTTTTCCCTCTGTAGTTATTTTTTTTCTTCAAAAATCTTGTATATATTCATTTCAATATGTATTTTATTTGTATTTCTAATTATTCTAGTTTTTATTTAGAATTGTACAATAATATATAAAATACAAAAAATTAATATGATGAAAAAGTGAGAATGAAACATAAAATTGAAAAGAAATAATTGAATATTTGATGTAATCATTCTTAAATAAAATACATAACTAGTTGACATACCTTTAGAATAAATACAAATTAGAAGAAAATGTCAAATTCATAAACTATGCGACATAATTTTTGAAGGAATACAAATATTAATTGTATATATACGATTTTAAATATAAATTGAGAAAGGATACAAAATTCTGAATTTTTTTTATATATATAAAAAGAAACTAATAGGATTTTGTTCTTCATGTAAATAATATACATATCTAGTTAGTATACATTTGGGATGGATTCAATTAGGAACAAATACAAGATTCCTAACTATACAATATGAGATTTTAAATGAATATAATATTAATAGCATACATACTAATTTGAATATTGATTGAGAAAGCATATATAATTCTAAGAAAAAATTACAAATACAAATACATAAAAATTTCATAGCATACAACACAAATCCAACAAAAGTTCATTAATAAAATCTAAAATGTAATAGTCATGTGAAATGTATTCATAAATTATTGAATATCTACAAATGTGAAAAATATAAAGGAATGAAAAAAATAATACATTATCAAAATTAATAAAAACTGACCCCAAAATACAATAATAAAATAACAACTGAATACAAAATACAAAATACAAACTAATAAATATTGCACAATGTACACAACAAGAAATTTACAAATATATTCGGTACACATTGTTGCACAAATTGTTAATCTAAACATGTAAAAATATTTAAATACCTCTTCATCAATAATTTGGTCTTCGCCGTCATTTTTTTTGTGCCTTACGAGTTACGTTTTCAATTTGAATTTGATGAAGACTTTATTCTTGTTGTCTCTCTTCTCTAATTTTAGAAGTAGATTTTACAATATCCGCTATTTCTTGAGTAATACACAGATTAAATGATGAAAAATCACTAGAAACCGTTTTACTAAGATGAATAGTGTCTCTTAGAATCATTATTTAAAGAGTATTTTATAGTTCTAAATGAGAAAAATCCTACTTTCACCAATGATTTAAAAAACAATAAAATCAAAAAATAAATCTAAAAATAAAAGATAACGATGAAAATATCTTAATTAGAGAAATTTGTGTGAATCCAGATTTTGAAGATTTCGATAGAAAATAATAAAAAAATTGGAGTTGAAGAGAAGAAGGATTTGAAGGTTGAATAGGAATATGAACATGAAAATATGAAGAGAGAGAATTTTTTTTTTTACTTATGGGATAAATATGGAAGAGAGAGATACGGAGAAAATTTGCAGATTTTAATTTTTTTAAAATTAAAATGATTTGAAAAAAGTAAACTATGGATTTACATAGAAATGTAAATAAATTATTTTTTTAGAAAATAAAATTAGAGTTTAATTAGGATACATATTCTTTTTCAAAATAATGATATTTTTGACATTTTAACTAATATTTTTTAAAGTAATGAATTCTTTACTAATTAAATTATTGATTTTGACTAGTTTGCTAATTTTTCCTTTTAATATTTTACCTAATATGCAATATGGACTTTCTATGAGATATACCAAGTTTTATTAGGTAAAATAATTAATAATGTCATATATACATACCAATTTCAATACCAAAATATCCCTATAAATTCCTACCTAATATCATACAAATTCAGCAAACAAAATTTTCGCAAATGACAGCACTAACAGGCTGGTTAGCTGCTCAAAATACATGACTCCATGGCTAATCAAGAAGGTTGTCATGTGTTATGAGCAGCTAACCAGATGTTAGTGTTGCTATTTGTGGATATGTTTCGAGCATGCACGATTCTTAATTAACATATTCAAAGTATATATATATATATAGTAATGTTGAACCCTCTGAAAAAGAAAGGGAAAATTATGCGAGTTTGCAAACATTACTAGTTTATTATTTAACGAGGGTATAGTTTATTTTAATTATTGTGCGTGACTATTTTGGCGGCCGCAGAGACGACGGGTAATGCAAAGGATGATACATATTTGAAAATTTTTCAAGTAGATCACAGATAAGTTTTTTCATGCCTCGACTCTTTTTGCTATTAAATATGGGACTCACACCTACTTTGTATATCGAAAAAAAAATAGCCTTATCGACTTTTGTATACTTATTTATACAAACATTATTTTATCTACTTTCTCTCTCCATTCTCTAATTCTCTCTTAAAGTCACTCATACACATTCAATTTGAATTTCAAAATTTATTCTCTCCCTCCTAATTGTGATTTCACTATTGCAAGCAGCCGTCCAAATATTGTATATGTTTAATACAATATTTTGCAGGTAGCCGTTAAAATTTTCACTGAGTTTAACACAAAATTTTGGAGTCAATGTATGGTCTATTACAGAATCTAGAGAAATTGAAGAGGAAGCATCTATTCAAAAGTTGAAAAACAAGAGGTGGATCATTAGATCTGGACAGATCTGAGGAAGCGCAAATATTCTTATAAACCCTAAATGTATATAAGAATTTGTATATTTATTAGTTATTATTTGTTCACATACAAAATTGTGATTTTGTTCTATATATACATAAGTATTTGAAGGTGTATTTATATATTGGTATATTTAAGCCATATATCCATATAAATATTCAATTTATAATTATAAACAAATACAAATAGTTCTATATTTATACAAACAATTTTATATTTTATACAAATATTTGTATATTTATACATATGCATATACTTGTATATAGTAATTAATTTGTATAAAAATTGGTGTTAGTATAATAGTAGAATTCATTTTGGACAAAATATTATATTAAAAATGATTGGCGTGAATCATGAGATTTGTAAATTTTATGTAACCATATTTAGTGTTCATATATCCATTTATTAAAAAAATTATTTGTATAAACTTAAATTGAAATCGAAATATATACAAATTTAAGACTTCATAGCAAACTATACTATATCCTTGAGAGTAGTTAATTATATCTATAAAGCGTTATTTGCTTAAATTTATTTGTCATATATAAAATTTACACAAAAAGAAATATAGTGTAGTGTAGTTGTAAAGTGTCTTCAAATTGGCCCATTCAAATTTATTCATTACACATAATTAAGAGTCATTATATAATGAGACTGAAAGATTGTTATAATTATATTTGAAAGAATAGTGTTATTTAGTAATAATATTAAATGTACTATTTTCTTTTCCTATTTCTTAGAATATTATGTTACTCTATCCTTTTATTTTTTGTGTTTTACTATAGAGAATTTATACAAAATCCATAGTATTAAGAGCTAATTATATTATATGCTTACTCTTTTTAAAATTATAAAAATTTCTTTAATTTGGTGGAATCCGGATATATCCCAAAACATTATGATACATCGCGTTCAGGATACATCATCAACGTCCCATACATTGCGTTTGTTCCGATACATAAGTAAAGTGATGTATCTGACCGATACATCGCGTCCCGGCTTCACATATATCCTTCAACGTCCGGATCATTGCGTCTTGATTTCGGATACATCATTCAACGTCTCGATACATCGCGTACATTCTGATACATTAGTAAAGTGATGTATCCAGCTAATACATAGCGTAAAGTAATGTATCTGATCGATACATCACGTAAAGTAATGTATCTAAGATAGGAGAGAGTAGAATTTTTTGTTATTTTTTCAAATAGTGGAAATTTTAGAAAATATGATAAAATAAGTTTGTTGTATTTAAGTGATTTTTCCTTTAATTCATATAAGATGAAAGTTTGCAAGTGTCATATTTGAAGAAATCTTTTTATAGATTTGTCTTAGTTTGCAAATAGGAGATAAAAATATTGTTAAAACAGAAAAGAACAAATATACCCTGAACTTCTAAAAAAAGATATGTATATATCTTCAGTTATATTTTAAGATTGTATATATCCTTACCATCGTACTTTTACATTGAACAAAATAGATTTCATATATTGCAAAACGCAAAGGTAACACCAATGGGAATGGTATTGATGAAGTTGGACACATTGCAATATTGTTTCCTATATACCCAAAGGCTAAACCAATTATAGCAATGCGAGATTCAAATTTAGTTAAAAACTCAAATTAATTCTTGTTTGTTGTTGCTTCGTGCAATCGTCAACAGACAGGAAAATCTACGGGAGGAGCCTCCAACGATTCGAGCTCACTAACTCCATTTTCCACGAGGAACGCCATCGCCAAACCCCATGTAATGTGAACATCCAAATGACAATGCATTATCCACACTCCTGTATAAAGTTATATTTGTATCATTGAAATGTTACATTGTATAGAAAAGAGTTGGGAATATTAGTAAATACAAGTATTTGTTCTCTTAATTACCTGGATTGTCCGCGATAAATCTGATGACTGTCCATCCGTTAACTGGTACACTTGCTGTATTTCTGAGAGGTGGATTAATAAGGTTGAATTTAGATGTGTCTGTTTTTGGATTGAAGTTACCGAAACCCTCAGCAATGATGTAGAAATCGTATCCGTGAAGATGAATTGGATGATTTTCAGCTGTGAAGATACCTGTCCCCTGTAACACAACTTGCACTTTTGCCCCATATTTCAGTTTGTACAGCTTAGTTCCTCGAATAGGTTGCCATAAAGATCGGCTTACGTTGCCTGTGTAATTAAATTTTACAGGTGGTACAGATGGGAAGTCCGTTGAGAAGACACCAGGTATGCGTTGGTGATGTGCTTGTAGCAGGGAAAAATTGGATGGCAGCACAAACGATATGTTGTTCATACTGGCAGCGAATCGAGTTCCATTTGGACCTTGACAGTGACTGGAGGGTGCACCTGTTGGGCAGTTCTCGAGTCCCAGCCCGACTGTGATGAATAGATTTTCATCGATTTCAGTAGGGACCTCAACCTTTCTTGGGCTTCTGAATTTGGTTGTGAAGGCTGTAGCAGTGGTTGTGTCGTTATATGCTGGTAACGATGGGAAAATGGGATTAGTTGTGGTACAATTGGAAGAGCAAGACGATTTCTTGTACTCGAGGATGGCTGTGGCTGTGGTATTATCAAATGGTGCGCCTTGAGCGCTTGCATAGGCACGTGCTGCCATGTAGTATCTGCTTGGCGTCTGATCAGCTTTGATCAGGACATCGGTTGTCTGTCCTGGTCCGAGCATAAGGACTGATGTTGTGAAAGGCTTAACATAATTAGCATCTGCTCCAACTACGGTAAGCTTGTGGTTTGCCACAGTAAAGAAAAGCTGTTGGTTCAATCCAGCATTGATAACTCGAAGGAGGTTAGTTTCGCCAGAGTCCATATGGACTATGGTGGTATCTACATAAACATGGTTCATGTTAAAAAAACGTCCTGAGCACGTAACATCGAATTATAGTTCAGTGAACGTTAGCATAAACTAACCTTGTCTAGAACACTTGTATAGATCACCTGGCTGACCATTGATAGTATAAGCGTCTGATACATTAGGAGCTGCTCCTGTTCTTGTTGCTTGTCTTACAACGTCAATAGGGTTCGTATTCCACCACTCACCTAATCGGTATTTACAAAACTATCATTTCGACATAAGGGAAAACAGAACATAGGCTAATGCATAAGAGAATGTGAAATAGTACCAAGCAGAACTGGTGTTTCTCTTTTGGGGTTAGGAAATGGATAGTTTCCGCCTTCTTTTGGATGGATAATCAAAGCTCCATAAACCGTAGCCCTAAGCCACGAGCTGTGGGCGTGCCACCAAAGTGTCCCTTCTTGTCCTTGAATTGTAAACCGGTAAGTGTAACTCTTTCCTGGTCTAATCGGGCATTGAGTGATAAATTCCGGTCCATCTGCCCATGCTGTTCTCATTTGCCTAACCCCGTGCCTTTTGAAACACAACAAATATAAGATCATCTAATTAATTGAGCAACATATATCAGTTATACAAGCATGAGTTTACCAGTGAATAGTAACATTGTATCGAGCTTTATTAACAACGTTAACCACCAGAGTATCCCCGTTGTTAACTTCTAATGTTGGTCCAGGGTATTGTCCATTCACCGTTATGGCATTGCTAGTTTTGCACAGCCTCTTCACTGGTGTTGCTTGAATCTGTTCCAAGAAAAACAGAGGTGAATATCGTAGAACTAGTAAAATTTATGAGATGTTAGTAAATAACTTACAACAAAATCATGGTAGTGAGTTTTTTCAGATGCTGCATTTGCAAAGAGAAGCAAAATGCATATAACAAAGAAAGAACTCGTCGTGTTTGCAATGCTTATGAAGACTTCCATTGTTTTCGTTGCCTTGAAAAAAACTCGATTCGAGTATTAGTAGAGATGCAAGTCAGAGCTTGTTTTGTGAAAGATAGCAGTGTTGAAGCTTTGCTTTTTATAGGGTTAGATTTTGCTTATGATTATATTAGAGGGCAAAATTTAGTTAAATCCTGTAGGAGTTGGTTCACCAAACTAAGCCTACAAAATTTTGATGAATAATGCTTACATTATAAGTTTTGTTTGGAGGAGTTTGTTATATTTTTGAATTTTCAAGGAAACACCATTTTATGATTTTTGCTTAATAGTAAATTAGTAATGATGTGTTGTTACACAACAAATTAAGTTAGTTGTGAATTTTGATGATTATATACCACTAATTGGAGGGAACTTTTCTGTGCAACCCAAACTAGTGAAACAATCACTTTTTTTAAAAAAATATTGTTACTGTGAACTGGTGTCTCGATCAGCTTGTGTGCATCCTAACTAATTTCACAAGATACCTGCACCTTCCACCACTACAAATGCCTACACTATCCATAAGGGCGTGAATATTTCAGATGAAACGTAGTGTTAAGACCTCATAGTTCTCAACCTACTTCATTAACCACTAGAATATATCCTTGGTGAAACAATCATATTAACCAAAGAAGAGAATGGTGTGTTTATCGAGAAATTGGCTATACTGGTTGTTTATTGCAAATCAATGATGTCTTTCATATGCATTTTTATCGCTCACTCTAGTTAAAGTTCATTAGAAAAAGAAGAGTAGGTAGAGATAAGATCTGATTATACTTTATCTTTTCCAGACCCTAATTCTGAGACTTTACTACATATGTTGTTATATATAGTAAATACTAGTTTCCGAGAACGTGCGTTGCACGTTTATCTTAAAATCCTTCATATAAAGTTTGTACTGCAAAAAATAAATTTAGACTATATATATATATATATATATATATATATATATATATATATATATCAAGAATTAGCTATTATCACATTTGTTACCGACCCAAAGGTATATATGTACATTTCACAAATTTCGTCAATAATTTATTTCCTCGTAAATTTAAAGAATAAAGTTACAATGATTCATATGAACGTATAAGACACCATTGAATCTCTTCATCTTCATTTTTATTCTCTTCATGGTAATTTTTTTTAATCTTTCTTTAATTTTTTTGTTAGTGAGTTGGATTCACTTGGACAGAAATCACATCAACTTTTTGTCTTGTAGGATATTCCATTGATTTTCATGAATGCAGTGAGTAAGTTAAAAGACTCTTTTTTTTAATTCGAGAATCCAATTAAGTGTTCCGTCTCAACTTCTATATAATGATTTTTGTATAAAAGTCAAACAAAAAATTTATTAAGACCACATCAACTTACATAGAAGCAATTAATTGCATGTAAGGAACAATGATATATTACCTGGAAATCGATACCACTTGAAACAGTTCAATGTGTGTTGCTTCACTTACTACATCATCACTATGAAATATTAACGTCATTTCTTAACTGTATCTTCATAAAAAAAAGTCAAATTAACAAAATTCTTTAGTAGTTGAAATATTCAACAAATAGATGAGTTAAAATAAAGATAAATAAAACATTGAGCATAAAAAACTCGTATAAAAAAATAATAGAGATAACATGATTACATGAGAAAGTAGAATACATAATATAGGAAAATGGAGAATCTGCTAATAGAAGATAAAAACGTTACAAATTAAGTGATTCAAGAAGTGACCTTTTGATATCTTTAACCTAACACCTTAATATGCGTTTTTTTTTTTTTTAAAAAAATGACAATGGTTTAAAGAGCATAATAAAAATAGGTAACTTAAAAGGCTAAATCATTATTGCTATATTTTTGAAATTATTTATTCCAATGCATGTATATTTTTTTATCTAGTAAAATTTTATCTAGAAATCAATTATGAATGAAGGACAATAAATTTCCACTTTAAGAATTGAATTAGGTCTTTATTATGTTATTAATTTCAGTAAGTATTATTTAATAATATCTATCATATGAACTAATATCTAAAACATAATTAACTATTATAGGGGTAAAATGGTAATTCAACTTTGGGTTTTGGAGCTTCACACTTATAATAATATATGATGAAAAGATAGAGGTAAATTTTGCGTATACTCTATGTTGACACCCAATTTTTGACCCGTGCCGGTATAAACTAATTATCGAGCTTCCTAAATTTTCCAAATAATTTAAATTAATTAGTTTTATAATTTTTGCGAAAATATAACGATATAATGTTTACATATGTGTGTATACAGCCAGTATATACTGTGTATATTCGAAACCAACCCAATTTAGAGGCCCATTTCTTCCATTTCAACCCAACACCTTTAAAATCTTCAACCCAACTTTTAATTTCAGCCCAAACCCATCCCCATCAGCCCACTCTTATTCCCAGCCCAACACTTTAATAACCCAATCCACCAAATTAAATCCGACCCAACCCCTTTCTCTTACCCGACCCGACCTGCTTCCCCTTTTCCCTTTCTTCCTCCCCCAAATCCCCTCACACCCCACGCGACCCCATTCCCAGCAGAATAGAAACGGAAAATTCCCAGAAAACGCCAGCGAAGCTCGCGTCTCCCTCACGCCCACGCTCGCTCTCTCCTTCATCTCCCCACGCTCTCTCCTTCCTCTCTCTCCCTTCCTCTCATCCTCTCCTCGCGTCTCCCCCACGCGAGCTTCCCCTCTTGACAGAAACCCAGAAAAACAGACCAAACTTCCCAGAAATCGCGCCAACAACCCCACGTTCTCCTCCCTTCCCCCCTTCATTTCGCGTGAGCGAGACGTAATGACAGAGACCCATACCCTGCCGCTGTCAAGCAGGTCTGCGAGACGTCGCTGTCGCCCTCGCCAACACGCAATTTCCTTGATGGGTTTGACCCAAAGAGAAAATTCAAGTTTCGAACTCGTCGATCCCGCCTAAAGTTTGAAACCTTAATTTCTCCCTCTATATAAACCCCTTCCGTCCTTAATAAAAGGGGGGGGGGGGATTTTTTATCAAAATTTAAGAGAAGGAGAACTTGGTTTGGAATTTCGGACGAAAATTTTAGTTGGAACTTTGTCGAAAACTTTGTTTGTTCGTCTGTGGTTGGAATTTTTTTTGAAAAATTATTGGGTCGTTCTGTTGTTTTCTTGGGGGGTTTGGAAAACTTTCTGGTTCTTTATTGTAGAAAGATAGTTGGAAATTGTTTGGGAAATCGGAGAAATTTTCCGTTTCGCTGTCGATTTCGTAAGAACAGAGAGAGGTGGGAGTCTAAAGCAGCCTTGCGTTTCAGTCTCGACCACGACATCGCCTTCCCATTTCGGCGACGCCAGTCTCTTCGAGCGTCTGTTCGAGATACCAAGTTCGCGTGGTGGAAGCTCGTCCTCTTTCAAACTCGTTTTCCCTCAGTATCGCTGCACACTAAAAGGTAATCTCCCTTCCATTTCGAATATGCCTCGTTGTGAATGTATTCAGTTATTTGGTCTCTCCAGAGTCTGATGTATATGGATAGTTTCTCGTTTGGTTTTGCTGTTCATAGACTGTTGTGTCTTCGTTTTCATATTGGTTTCTCCTCATGTTAAATATTTAGTTGTTATCTGTTAAGTCGCGTCTTGTTGCGTTAGATGAGACATGATATTCGTTGTTGCGTCGTTTGTTCTGCTAGTATTTGGGTTGGGTTTGGCTGCTGTAAATCTGTGTATTGAAGAAACTGTTGAAAATTCATAGGTTTTGGTGGTTGCCTCGTTTGGATTCGTTTTCTTTTTATTTGCCGAATGGGTTAAACAATGATCGTAGCGTGTTTAAGTCGTGTGATTCATCGGCTCCATTTCTGCTTCTTCCCATGTTTCTTCCTGTTTTAGGTTCATCTACGAATTGTTTTGATAAGATGTCTTCTGTTTTGTTTGTCGGATTGTGATGTTATTCCTTGGCTTGTTCCTGTCGCGAACGTGTTCATTATAAAGGTTTCCGTTGGATCCATGGCTGTAGGTTATTGTTAGAGTTAAGGATGTGACAAAGGTTCAAGTTTGTTCGTTTCGTTTTAAAATTATTATTGTATAGAGATATATTTTTGGCTTATTGGAGTGTTGTGTAACCTATGCTAAGAAATTAGTTAACTTGATCTCAAATGTGATTCAAATGTTGCAGTTGTCAAGTATGGTTTCACTGACTTGTTGATTATCCTACATTTTGGCATATGAACTCGCTTTTGATTATGGTCTAGGCGCCTTAAATTTGCATATTCATTTGCTAAAATGAGGTTTTGTAGTATTGGCATTTAGATTACTATGACTTGCCTTTATTTTCCTTTCTCCATTTTGCATTCGCCAAACTCATGGCCACTGCCATGAGTTTGTGAGTTGTGTTCCTTTATATTTATTACTCGTTGTTCGGTTAATCCTCTTTCATCGTAGGTTGGGAGATATTATTATTGGATGTTATTGCTTATCACTTTTCTTTGTGTGCATGTGAACCCCTTCCGAGTTCGTGATGGACTCATCCCTTGCATTTCCTGGAGTCTTGGTTCATCTCGAGTCAACCCATCAAGGCAAATGTAGAAATTCCAATTCGGAATCGCGAAGATTGAAGAACTTGAAGAAATCGATTGGAAATTCCTTTATTTTATATATTGTATTTATTTGTAACGGGCATAAGCCTTTGTTGCTCTACTTTCCCGTATTTTATTTTTGTACGCTTAGGTTAGGACAGGGCAAAAAGGGGGTGGAAAACCCAAAGACAGGTGGGTCCAATATTCGGTCAAGGCGAACAGAACCGAAATTGGACCCAAAATCTCTCTCTCTCTCTCTCTCTCTCCTTTACTCTTTGTTTACGTGCTTTTGATTGAATGTCGTTAGTCTAGGATTAGAAACTCCAAACCCCCGTCGACGCCTTTTTATTTTATCAAACTTGAAAATTTAAAATCAAACCTAAATACGATAATATTTCAAAATTCGTAAAGCTTGTTCAGATAAAACCTTAAGGAAGTTAAGATTTGAAATATATTCTAAACGATAAATGTCGCAAACTTGTGAATTTGGCTAAGTAAAATTCTAATAAAGGTTCAATTTCAAAATTGCAAAATAGTCAAATAAGTTAATCGCTGGAAAATCGTGTTTAAACGGAGTGTCTTAGGTGCCTTACACCTTCCTAAGACACTAATATGAATCCCGAACCCTTAAAAGTTTTCAAACAATTTTCTGTTTAATTATTTGAAAACAAGTTTTCTTAATTTTCTCAAAATTAAGTGGCGACTCCTAAAAGTCGAAAATCCTTGAAAATAAAACAAACTCTTTTCGAAATCAATTTTTCGATAAAATAGAAATGGCGACTCCGCTGGGGAATATTTGGAGGATTCTAACCTTAAGGTTAACTTGTTTGACTATTTGCGTTAACTGTTTACTTGTTTAAATTGTTTAAGTACTTTAGTTTTCGAAATTGCATTTTTTCATGGCATAACTTCCGCCAAATGGCAAATAGTTGCATTAGGAAACGGAAGTTACGCGGCTTACCGCGACTTCTCTCAGAAATACCCCGAGAACTCATTTGGGAGTATCGAATAAATAGTCGAAATGCGGTCATTCGACGTTATTCGATAGCTCCACCCCGATGTTTGTCCGACTCGGGTAACCGTCTATTTGAAAACAATTTTAGAAAAGCCTAAGTTAGAGCGAAATCAAAACCAAAATTAGGCATCAGCCTAGGACGACTTAATACCCAAGGCGTATTAAGTCCATTTTAGTAGAATACCGCCAAAAATCGCGTCTAAGGTCTTCGACCTCGCGACGCATCATATTATGTGACATTCGAGATGTATGTGTGAAAAAACAACTTGGGGGTAGGGGAAAGTCTAACAGGTTTCTGTTTTGCAGATATGGACCGCTTTCCGAAATTCTACATGGTCATCTCCGCGCCACCCCAACTTATTATGTGGCACAACGACTTAGACGGAGATCATAAGCGAACTCTCAACAAATATATAGGGGCTTTGATCGAGCTACTCAACATGGACGGTTGGCCAGAGTTGATCGAGGTTCTTACCGGGTACTAGGACAGCCAAATAATGGTCTTCCATTTCGGAACGACCGAAATCACCCCTACATTAGAAGAAATAAGAGATTGCATAGACACCGTGGGCACGGGTCTAGAAAGAAGAGCCCGAAAGCAAGAGGACGTGTTTATCCCCAACAAACCTTCCGTTGAGAACATCTCGGATCGGTTAGGGCTAAGAAGGGATTTCACCTATTGGTGTCAAGACTCTCACGTAATGTTCAGGGATTTGTACGTCAGATTTGGACATGCGAGTTTCTATGCCGCGTATAATCGGGAATTTAGAATTTCCTACAGGGAGTGGAACGAGCTCCGCCCGTTGGCATTTGCCATAGCCTTGTTGGGAACAATGGTCTTCCCGCACGGCCCGAGCCTGAGCATCAATACCAGAGTCATAACACTCGTCCAGACGCTGTTCAAAGGGTACGAGAATCAAGGAACGACGAAGTACTACTCCATAGCTCCGGTCATATTGTCGGACATATATCGCGCTTTGGGCAAATGCAAAGAGGGACATCGGTACTTCCAGGGGTGTAATCTGCTCCTTCAATGGTGGATTCTCAGTCACTTGGCGAAGGGTGCTGGAACTCAAGAACTGCACACTCTCGACAACAAAAACACTCTCAAAGACCTGAACGACTTACTATTCTGGGCCAACCTGAACAATCGGAGAACGAGAGGGAGATGGGCCCAAATTTTCTCCGAGTTGAGAGAAGAGGACCTCCAATGGATGCTCGACCGCTTCATATCCAAAGAAGTTGTCGTAGAAAGTCAAAGATGTGTCGTGCTTCCCCTACCCGGCATTCGAGGAATTCGTCCTTACGCGCCATTTAGAGTCTTGCGACAGTTTGGAAGAAAACAGACTGTGCCCAGAGAAGCATATTATGGCGCTTATGTGTACGACATTTGGGACGACAGGGTGGACGACGCTACAGAAATGCTCAGAGAATGGAAGAACGCCAAGCGTATGGGTAAAGACACTATCGCTCATGACCGATTCGACGCTGGATACGACGAAGGTTACAAAGCATGGTTGAAAAGAGATATACAAAATATCTACTTTCAAATCCCTCGTAGCTTTCGCACTGTGACAGACAAGGAGGCCAAAGCAATGGCCGAATTGCGAGAGTTAAAGGAGGAGGCTAATGAGGTCTATGCCAAATTTGTAGAGAATCAAGACGCACTCGAAAGGGCAACTCGAGAGATCGAGAGACTGAAGCAAGGGTATGACGAGTTCGACAACTGGATCCAGCAGAAAATTGAGAGGATGCGATGCGAGAGTCTAGAAGACAAAGGGCGTCTGGGTGAAGGTTTTCTGTTGATGCTGAGGTACATGTTCCAACAGCACAAAAACCAGAAAGACGACGACGGAGCGGGACCATCCGTAGCAGCATAGTGGATATCGCCCCTGCGCGGGTTTTTCTTGTCTGTATTCGCATTATTTTAGCCCCTGCGTGGGCCTGATATTATCGCACTTTCTAAATAGCCCCTGCGTGGGTTTGTTTATTTCCCTTTTAAAACATTTCACTCATTATTAAATATTATTTTTGGGGGGAATCATTTAATTGGTTTAAACTCACACGTACATCATTAGAATGCGCTAGGCCTACCCTTGGCACAAAAGGGTCCCCATGCATGATTAGGACACGTTATCTATGTGTATTTAAATGCTTATGTGTTACGTTACTTTGAATGAGGATATTGTAAGCCCACTCCAAATCCAAAACTCTAAAGAGTATACAGAAGCCACTATTAAAAATGTCCGACCAAAATTCCCAAGTCTCGAGTTTCTCACCCAAAAAATCCATCTTCCATACCACAAATCCTGAATACCGCTCTATCATCTCAGGAAAGTCGAATCACCGTTATGGACAAAGGCAAGAATGTCCAGACAGAGCTCACTGAGGAGGAATTGCGAAGAAAGATCGAGCGAACCACTCGAGAGATTCAGAAGGTTAAGGAAGAAGGGTTCAAAGTAGACATGACCACGGCGATCTACAAAGCTGCGGTCACGACCTTGGATGAAGATTTGACATCGCAGATGAAAAGAAAGAAGGAGGTTGAGATAGAAACCGAAAGCCTAAAGAAAAGGTTGAACTTGCTTCGTTTGGAGATACACGAAGGAAAGGCGAGAGAGGCGAGTACTATGATCGAATCATATTGCTGGTCGGAGCTAAATTCGCCGAGATAGTCAAAGTTGGTGAGACTATCGAAGATGGTCTAAAATCGGGGAAGATAGCCCGTGTATCCGTGTCACCTGGGTCTTCAGGATTGATAAGAAAGAGAAGAGAGGAAGTTGCCGCTGTCTCGTATGGGGGAAGAAAAACCCCTAGAAACCCGTCACATTCCCAAGATCGTTCCAGGCCCTCCCCAAAGTCTCACCGATCCTAGTACCCACAATCCAATCATCCTAATAACCACAATATTGTCCCCACCTATCAGAATGCTCAAATTTCGTCGTACCAAAGTCCATCCCCTAATCTCCAGAATTTTTCTCCCATATACCCAAATTACCCTCAACCATACCAGATTCAATCCCCTTATCAGAATATTGCTCCCAATTGTGCCAATGTACAGTCGAGCTACCGAGCACCTCCGCCCACTTATCAAGTCCAAGCTCCATTATATCAGAACCCCCTCCCGAATTATCAAGCTCCAATGCCAAATTTCCAGACGAACCCTTACCCCCGAAGCCAAGCTCCTCGTTCGAATACTCGAAATTATCAGCAGGTGCCTCCCCCTCAGCAAAACAGTTATGATCCTTCCCGTCCGAGATTTGAAAAAAGGCCTTCAAGGAACTTTACCACACTTGCTGAAAGCCGGACCAAACTATTTGAGAGGCTAGCCGCAGATGGATACATCCACCCTGTGGGGCCCAAACCCGGGGATGTCAACTCAAAGTTCTATAGGCCAGGTCAAAGGTGTGCTTATCATTCCAACAGTGTTGGACATGACACGGAAGATTGCATCAACCTTAAGCACAAAATCCAAGACCTGATCGATCAGGAGGTAGTTTCTCTTCAACCGGCGGCGCCAAATATCAATACAAATCTGTTGCCGAATCATGGAGGTGGCAACCTTAATGTGATTGAAACGGATGAAGACGGGTGTGGAACAAAGATGATTACCCCTATTGTGCATGAGGACTTGGAAAGGGCTGTCGCTTCTTTAAGCGTCAAGGAAAAGAGGGAGTTTGTTATTCTGACACCTGCAAAGGCTGTTGCCTTGGTGCCTTCGGAAACTCTCGTTAAGCCCAAATTTGTCATTGAAACCACCGTGGCCCAAGGCATGACTAGGTCCGGAAGGTGCTATACTCCTGATGAGCTTGCTCTCGGAGGACAGAAGAAGGACCATGCTAAGAAGCCAATAAGCGAAGGGGAAGCAGAAGAATTCTGGAGAAGGATGCAACCGAAAAGACTATTCCATCGTCAAACATTTAGAGAAGACTCCGGCTCAGATCTCCGTATGGGCCCTGCTGATGAGCTCTCAGTCCCACAGGCAGGCCTTAATGAAAGCTCTTGATGATACATACGTACCCTCAGGTACAAGTAGTGATAACGTGGCCGCCATGATTCATCAAGTCATTCGGGGGCACCGGATCAGCTTTTGTGACGATGAGTTGCCAGTCGAAGGAAGATCCCACAACAAAGCGCTACACATTACCGTGATATGTCGTGGAAAGGTTGTCAACTGTGTTTTGATAGATGATGGATCCGGTTTGAATATTTGCCCATTGTCGACGTTGAGCCAACTAAATTTTGACCTTGGGAAACTGGAGCAGAATCAGGTCAATGTAAGGGCATTTGATGGTGTGCAAAGAGACACCTTAGGGGCAGTGACTTTGACCCTTTAAATGGGCCCCGCAGAGTTCAGTGCGCAATTCCAAGTATTGGACATAGACACTAGCTACAACCTTCTTTTGGGAAGGCCGTTTATCCACATGGCTGGAGCCGTCCCCTCTACTCTCTATCAGATGATGAAGCTTGTATGGAAAAATGAAGAGTTAGTGATTCACAGCGAGGGAAGTCGCTCGGGCAAGCAGGTGTCGGTCATTGATGAGATGCCGCAAGGCGCAGACTTTTACACGGTGGAGCTGGTGAATGCCACCAACGAGGATTTGGCCCTTAACTCCATGCCAACAGTGTACAAAATGATAGCCACGGTGATGCTGCAAAATGGGTTCGAGCCGGGTTTCGGATTGGGAAGAGATTCCCAAGGAATTATTGAGCCTGTTCCGGTCCTTGTTAAAGGATCCAGATATGGTTTGGGGTACATCCCCACAGATGATGATTTGAAGATAAAGAGGAAAAAGGACCAAGAGTTGACTAAGCCGATCCCACCTCTCTATCAATCATTTCCAGTCCGGCAGCATGCCGAGCCTGAAGATAATGGGGAAGGGATCTGTGACCTGTTCAAGGAGATTAATGTCGTTATCGAGAAGGAGGTCAACCCAGCTGGCATTCGCGATGCAGAACCAGGGGAGATGCTGCAAAATTGGATGTCCACGCCGATCCTGATGTCCCGAACTCCGTGGTAGAAAGGAGCTATTTTGTGCATACCAAAATCGGTGGTCGTCCGGAAGAGGCCCGAGACCCACCATTTCTGCATTTTTCTTTATTTTGAATTTTGTTATGATGTTTGAAAGGCGACATGGCCCTGTGCCATGACCTAAGCTTGCACTTTGTTTGATTTAAATGAAAAGCCTCCTTATTTTGACTTTGTTTATTTGATTGCTTGTTATATTTTACTTCCCTGATTTTTTCTGTTTATGATTTCAGTAACGTAAGTTATAAACCTGCCAATGTCATGTCATGTCATGAGCTAAGTGAGCAAAATGAGGCAAATGACGACGAGGTCGGCGACTACGACGAAGAAAGTGGGGAACCGGACTATGTGGTAGAAGAATTTCGACAGTTCGAGAATCAACATAAACCAAATTTGGAGGAAACAGAGACGGTGAATTTGGGAGATTCAGAATGTGTCAAAGAGGTTAAGATCAGCACTCACCTGAATGAAACTCAAAAGGAAAGCCTGGTTCATTTACTTGCCGAATACAGCGATGTGTTTGTTTGGGAGGTCGGTGACATGCAGGGGTTGAGTACTGATGTCGTATCTCATAAGTTGCCTATCAACCCAGGGTTCGAGCCAGTGAAGCAAAAGACTCAAAAATTCAAGCCTGAATTGAGTTTGAAGATTAAGGAGGAAATCACCAAGCAGATAGAGTCTCGATTGGTAGAAGTAACGTAATATCCCACCTGGTTGGCAAATGTCGTTTCGGTCGCCAAGAAAGATGGAAAAATCAGGATTTGTGTTGATTACAGAGATCTCAACAAGGCTAGTCCAAAGGATTATTTTCCGTTGCCGAATATCCATATTTTGATTGATAACTGTGCCAAACATGAGATGCAGTCATTTGTGGATTGTTACGCGAGTTATCACCAGATTTTGATGGACGAAGAAGACGCAGAGAAAACGACCTTCATTACACCTTGGGGGGTATATCACTACAGGGTGATGCCGTTCGGCCTAAAAAACGCCGGTGCCACTTACATGAGAGCCATGACGACTATCTTTCATGACATGATTCACAAGGAAATTGAAGTGTATGTGGACGACGTCATAATCAAATCCCGCGAGAGTTTGGATCATTTGACGCACCTGAGAAAATTCTTTGAACGTTTGCGTCGGTACAACTTGAAGCTAAACCCCGCCAAATGTGCTTTTGGAGTCCCAGCAGGGAAGTTGTTGGGATTTATAGTCAGCAGAAGAGGTATTGAGCTCGACCCTTCCAAGATTAAGGCGATTCAGGAGTTACCTCCGCCGAAGACGAGAAAAGAAATGATGAGTTTCTTGGGGAGGCTAAACTATATCAGCCGGTTTATAGCACAATAAACAGTAGTGTGTGAGCCTATTTTCAAGTTGTTGAAGAAAGATGCCCCGACTAAGTGGACTGAGGAGTGCCAGACCGCTTTCGACGCTATCAAAAGCTATTTGTCTAATCCACCAGTATTGGTTCCTCCGCGAGAAGGGAGTCCGTTGTTGCTATATTTGTCTATTTCAGATAGTGCCTTTGGATGTGTACTTGGTCAACACGACGAGACAGGGAAGAAGGAAAGGGCTATCTACTACATAAGCAAGAAATTTACTCCGTACGAGTCTCGCTACACTTTGCTGGAGAGAACATGCTGTGCCCTGACGTGGCTTGCCCAGAAGCTGAGACACTATTTGTCGTCGTATACTACATATCTTATCTCCAGGATGGATCCATTGAAGTATATTTTCCAGAAAGCGATGCCGACCGGGAAGTTAGCTAAATGGCAAATGCTGTTGAGTGAGTTCGATATCATGTATGTGACTCAGAAGGAGATAAAGGCACAAGCTTTGGCTGATCATCTTGCGGAAAACCCCATTGACAAAGAATATGAACCACTTAAGACGTATTTTCACGATGAAGAAGTTTCATTTGTGGGTAAAGATATCTCTGAAACTTATCCAGGTTGGAGATTATTCTTCGATGGAGCGGCGAATCACCAGGGTAGAGGTGTTGGAGCAGTCTTGGTATCAGAATCTGGTCAGCATTATCCTATGGCGGCTAAACTGCGCTTCAACTGCACAAACAACATGGCTGAATACGAAGCTTGTGTTCTTGGTTTAAAAATGGCCATCGACATGAATGTTTATGAGTTGCTGGTTATTGGAGATTCAGACCTTTTGATTCATCAGGTTCAAGGTGAATGGGCTGTGAAGAACCCGAAGATTGTACCATACGTACAGTACGTGCAAAATCTGTGCAAAAGGTTCCGCAAGATCGAGTTCAGACATACTCCCAGAATACAGAATGAGTTAGCTGATGCTCTTGCCACCATCGCTTCAATGATCAAACATCCGGATACTGATTACATCGACCCGCTAGACATAGATTTGATGGAACATCCAGTCCATTGTTCACACGTTGAATCAGAACCAGATGGTTTGCCTTGGTATTTCGACATAAAGAGGTACCTGGAGTCTGGGACATATCCAGAAGATGTTACATCTAATTAGAAGAAGTCGATACGTCGTATGGCTCTCAATTTCTTTCTGAATGGAGAAGTCTTGTATAGGAGGACTCTAGATTTGGGTCTGTTAAGATGCGTGGATGCTGCTGAAGCTGTGAGGCTTATTGAACAGATACATGCTGGAGTTTGCGGTACACACATGAATGGACTTACTTTGGCGAGAAAAGTTCTTCGAGCTGGTTATTTCTGGATGACTATGGAGAATGACTGTTGCAAATTCGTGCAAAAATGCCACAAGTGTCAAGTGCACGGCGATCTGATACGGTTGCCGCCTCACGAACTTAATGCTATGAGTTCACCTTGGCCATTTGTAGCTTGGGGAATGGATGTCATCAGTCCTATAGAGCCAGCCGCCTCTAATGGACACAGATTCATTTTGGTCGCCATTGATTATTTCACAAAGTGGGTGGAAGCAGCCTCTTACAAGTCAGTAACCAAGAAAGTGGTGGCCGATTTTGTCCGCAACAATCTGATATGCAGATTCGGAGTTCCAGAGTCCATCATTACTGATAACGGTGCAAATCTCAACAGTCATCTGATGAAAGAGATATGTGAACAATTTAAGATTATTCACCGGAGGTCAACTGCTTATCGCCCTCAAATGAACGGAGCTGTAGAGGCCGCCAACAAGAAGATCAAGAAGATTTTGAGGAAAATGATTGACAAACAGCGAGGTTGGCATGAAATGTTGCCATATGCTCTACTAGGTTATCGAACAACGGTCAGAACATCGACTGGGGCCACTCCATACTTGCTAGTATATGGAACAGAGGCAGTCGTACCTGTTGAAGTCGAGATACCGTCATTGAGGATCATCCAAGAAGCTGAGTTAAGTAACGCTGAATGGGTTAGTAAGCGGATTGATCAACTAGCCTTGATTGATGAGAAAAGAATGGTCGCCGTCTGCCATGGTCAGTTGTATAGACAGAGAATGACTCGCGCTTTTCACAAAAGAGTAAGAGCCAGAAGTTTTGAAGTTGGTCAGTTGGTCCTTAAGCGTATTTTTTCTCATCAAGACGAGTACAAAGGAAAGTTCGCACCAAACTGGCAAGGTCCTTACATGGTTCGTAAAGTGCTATCAGGAGGTGCTTTGGTCCTGTCCGAGATGGATGGCACTGTATGTCCCAAGCCTATCAACTCAGATGCTGTCAAGAGATACTACGCTTGAAGTTTCGTTTTGCGTTTTTCTATCATTTACTTGTAATTGTTCTGTTTGCTTGTAGTTGTTCAATTTGAATTCTTATCCCTCTTGTAACGAACTACGTGCGACCTGAATTCTCAAGAATGAGATACGTAGGCGGCCTTTGTCGGCCTCGGTTGGTTTCTTTATAAATTTTATTCTTGTTAACCTTTAAGGGGAACTACGTTTGACCTGATTCCCGCCTCAACGGGATACGTAGGCGCCACAAGGGCTCGGTCACATATCTCGTAAATTCTATTTCCCCCTTGTACAATAGAAACTGGGACAGAATTTTTGAGAGGGACTCAAAAATTCTCCAGAAGGAACCTTCTCTTCAGCGGATCAAACTAAAGACATTTCGAATTTGTGACTGGGACAGAATTTTTGAGAAGATCTCAAAAATTCCGAAATCTGTTCGGTTACAATGGAAAGATGAGCAAGATACTAAACTGGGACAGAAATTTTGAGGATGGCCTCAAAATTTCGTCATGGGTCTTCCCTACAAGTCCGGAATGCCTCTGAAATTCATTCAACAAGCGTCGGACTCAAAGAAGCTCGTTAAGCCTGACATGACATGACTTGGCAGTGACCTTTACGAGATACTATTTCTTAAAAATTTCTTGTTTCTCTTAAAAATTTCCCTTTTATATTTCATCTTTTTTGGCATAAGATATTTTCTTATCTATCAAGAGTCGGGAAATCTAGAAATCAACCGGAGATATCAAGACAAGGAGCAAACAACCGAAGGGATCGACACAGATCAGTATGTTTAAAACTGACAATTTTTCTGTGGTTGCAGGTTTATAGCTTTGCTTCGAAATCGGCCGAATTCTTCCGACGAATGAATACGGAGAAGGAGAAAACCATCTCCAAAGCCAGTGATTTTATTGAAAGCAAGAAGCATTTCATATCGTTTATGCCAAGATGCTTGTGAATGTGTTTGTTTATTTCAAGCCATTCCCCAATATATGAAATTTACAAAGTGCCTGGCCAGATTCAAAGGTGAATCAAACAGGAACCTCAGCGAAGATTTCACGATTTCTATAGAAGACGCTATTTGCATTGCGTTATCAAAGCAAGATGATTATTGTCGATCAAGACAATGCATTACCTCAGAAGAGACAGTTATGCAATTATTATTTTATCATTATCGATCAAGTCGATATATTATTTGGAGGTCGTCTTGCCGTTACTATCCACGGGGGCGATATAAATATTTATGCATCGCGGAATTTATACACTGAAGAATCATGCATCGCGGAATCATGCATAGCGGAATCATGCATTGCGGAATAATGCATTGCAGAAAATCATGCATTGCGGAAAATCATGCATCGCGGAAATCATGCATCGCGGGAGTCATATACTGCTGAAGAATCATGCATCGCGAGTCATTAATTATGCACGACGAGAAGATTTCATGCCTCGTCAAATTTATACATCGCGAGAAGACTTCATACCTCGCTGGAACTTATGCATCACGAGAAGAATCCATGCCTCGTTGAAAATCATGCATCGCGAAAATCATGCATCGCGAGTCATTAATTATGCACGACGAGAAGATTTCATGCCTCGTCAAAATTTATACATCGCGAGAAGACTTCATACCTCGCTGGAATTTATGCATCACGAGAAGAATCAATGCCTCGTTGAAAATCATGCATCGCGGAAATCATGCATCGCGAGTCATTAATTATGCACGACGAGAAGATTTCGTGCCTCGTCAAAATTTATACATCGCGAGAAGACTTCATACCTCGCTGGAATTTATGCATCACGAGAAGAATCCATGCCTCGTTGAAAATCATGCATCGCGGAAATCATGCATCGCGAGTCATTAATTATGTACGACGGGAAGATTTCATGCCTCGTCAAAAGTTATGCATCGCGAGAAGACTTCATACCTCGCTGAAATTTATACATCGCGAGAAGACTTCATACCTCGCTGGAATTTATGCATCACGAGAAGAATCCATGCCTCGTTGAAAATCATGCATCGCGAAAATCATGCATCGCGAGTCATTAATCATGCACGACGAGAATATTTCATGTCTCGTCAAAATTTATGCATCGCGAGAAGACTTTATGCCTCGCTGATAATTATGTACGACGAGAAGATTTCATGCCTCGTCAAAATTTATACATCGCGAGAAGAATTTATGCCCTGCTGGAATTCATGCATAGGGAAAATCATGCATCGCGGAAATCATGCATCGCGAGTCATTAATTATGCACGACGAGAAGATTTCATGCCTCGTCAAAATTTATACATTGCGAGAAGATTTTATATCTCGCGGGAATTTACGTATCGCGAAAATATATTCATGCCCCGCAAGAGGACATACACGGATAAAGAAAGAGCAGTATTTATCCATCGGCCTCAACCACATTCTTTATTTCGATAAAAGAAAACATCAAGAAGAGCATCGAAGATAACGACAAAAGAGACATCAATATCGCATCAATATTTATTTATTTATTTTTGCGTCAAACGAAGAGTGCACTGAAGATTTTATTTACAAAGCACAAGGCGTAAGCTTTATTTGCTAGATGTCAGACCGATCGAGTCGATGTCAAATATGGAGGAGAACAATGAAGTGTCAACATGGTAAAAGACACTATCTCCCATCCTAATTGCATTTCTTTAAGCTGACGAGTTTTATCTCAGTCTTTGTCGAGAGCATCCAAAAGGATGAATTCTCCAAAAACCACAGGTGCGGACTACATCAAAAAGGATGCAGCACAACGTGGAACTTTTCTTAGCAGCGAACTGAGACATAGTCCGAAGAGGAATGTCAAACTCTTAGGACGCGAGCAGAGGAGCGACTTCCACCACAATCGAACCACCCTCTCGAGGCATGTCGGTCCTCCTTTAGTTCTGTCAGTTTCAGTCTCGCATCCGGAAGTATCGATTTATCGGAAGCAAGTTTCCAATCTGAGTGACAACTCGCCAAGAGCCTTGGAAATTATGTCCGTGTAAGCTCTTAAATATGGGTGTGAAGCGCGCCACATTCATGGCTAAGAGGTTACAAGCCTCTTTTTCATACTCGTTTAACTCGTCACTTGTCCAAAACCAAAGGTTATCTAGCATAATAGGTTTCCTTTTCAACCGATCGAGTCGAACTACACACAGCCTAATTCCGAAGGTTTAAGGGTATGTAGGCGGATTCAATGTTGAAAACTCGGCTGTATTCCAATATTCGCTCTCGAATCCTATTCTCGAGCATTTCGATACCTTCATAATTCAATATCGAGGTGGCTTTTGATTCTTTCAAAATCGTGCGATAAATCAATCTTATTGAACTACAAGTGGCCTGAATTCTCATATAGCCTGAGATATGTAGGAGACCCGTTTGCAAGGGTTCGGCCATAATTCCTAAACCCTGTGTCGAATCCTTTCTTTAAAATGAATGGGTTTGGTCAAAATTGGCTTGGTCAATTTCATTTTCCTCGATTTGCTTGCATCAACCCGAGTAAAATGAGGGACAGTTGTTGACACCCAATTTTTGACCCGCGCCGGTATAAACTAATTATCGAGCTTCCTAAATTTTCCAAATAATTTAAATTAATTAGTTTTATAATTTTTGCGAAAATATAACGATATAATATGTTTACATATGTGTGTATACAGCCAGTATATACTGTGTATATTCGAAACCAACCCAATTTAGAGGCCCATTTCTTCCATTTCAACCCAACACCTTTAAAATCTTCAACCCAACTTTTAATTTCAGCCCAAACCCATCCCCATCAGCCCACTCTTATTCCCAGCCCAACACTTTAATAACCCAATCCACCAAATTAAATCCGACCAAACCCCTTTCTCTTACCCGACCCGACCCGCTTCCCCTTTTCCCTTTCTTCCTCCCCCAAATCCCCTCACACCCCACGCGACCCCATTCCCAGCAGAATAGAAACGGAAAATTCCCAGAAAACGCCAGCGAAGCTCGCGTCTCCCTCACGCCCACGCTCGCTCTCTCCTTCATCTCCCCACGCTCTCTCCTTCCTCTCTCTCCCTTCCTCTCATCCTATCCTCGCGTCTCCCCCACGCGAGCTTCCCCTCTCGACAGAAACCCAGAAAAACAGACCAAACTCCCCAGAAATCGCGCCAACAACCCCACGTTCTCCTCCCTTCCCCCCTTCATTTCGCGTGAGCGAGACGTAATGACAGAGACCCATACCCTACCGCTGTCAAGCAGGTCTGCGAGACGTCGCTGTCGCCCTCGCCAACACGCAATTTCCTTGATGGGTTTGACCCAAAGAGAAAATTCAAGTTTCGAACTCGTCGATCCCGCCTAAAGTTTGAAACCTTAATTTCTCCCTCTATATAAACCCCTTCCGTCCTTAATAAAAGGGGGGGGGGGGATTTTTTATCAAAATTTCAGAGAAGGAGAATTGGTTTGGAATTTCGGACGAAAATTTTAGTTGGAACTTTGTCGAAAACTTTGTTTGTTCGTCTGTGGTTGGAATTTTTTTTGAAAAATTATTGGGTCGTTCTGTTGTTTTCTTGGGGGGTTTGGAAAACTTTCTGGTTCTTTATTGTAGAAAGATAGTTGGAAATTGTTTGGGAAATCGGAGAAATTTTCCGTTTCGCTGTCGATTTCGTAAGAACAGAGAGAGGTGGGAGTCTAAAGCAGCCTTGCGTTTCAGTCTCGACCACGACATCGCCTTCCCATTTCGGCGACGCCAGTCTCTTCGAGCGTCTGTTCGAGATACCAAGTTCGCGTGGTGGAAGCTCGTCCTCTTTCAAACTCGTTTTCCCTCAGTATCGCTGCACACTAAAAGGTAATCTCCCTTCCATTTCGAATATGCCTCGTTGTGAATGTATTCAGTTATTTGGTCTCTCCAGAGTCTGATGTATATGGATAGTTTCTCGTTTGGTTTTGCTGTTCATAGACTGTTGTGTCTTCGTTTTCATATTGGTTTCTCCTCATGTTAAATATTTAGTTGTTATCTGTTAAGTCGCGTCTTGTTGCGTTAGATGAGACATGATATTCGTTGTTGCGTCGTTTGTTCTGCTAGTATTTGGGTTGGGTTTGGCTGCTGTAAATCTGTGTATTGAAGAAACTGTTGAAAATTCATAGGTTTTGGTGGTTGCCTCGTTTGGATTCGTTTTCTTTTTATTTGCCGAATGGGTTAAACAATGATCGTAGCGTGTTTAAGTCGTGTGATTCATCGGCTCCATTTCTGCTTCTTCCCATGTTTCTTCCTGTTTTAGGTTCATCTACGAATTGTTTTGATAAGATGTCTTCTGTTTTGTTTGTCGGATTGTGATGTTATTCCTTGGCTTGTTCCTGTCGCGAACGTGTTCATTATAAAGGTTTCCGTTGGATCCATGGCTGTAGGTTATTGTTAGAGTTAAGGATGTGACAAAGGTTCAAGTTTGTTCGTTTCGTTTTAAAATTATTATTGTATAGAGATATATTTTTGGCTTATTGGAGTGTTGTGTAACCTATGCTAAGAAATTAGTTAACTTGATCTCAAATGTGATTCAAATGTTGCAGTTGTCAAGTATGGTTTCACTGACTTGTTGATTATCCTACATTTTGGCATATGAACTCGCTTTTGATTATGGTCTAGGCGCCTTAAATTTGCATATTCATTTGCTAAAATGAGGTTTTGTAGTATTGGCATTTAGATTACTATGACTTGCCTTTATTTTCCTTTCTCCATTTTGCATTCGCCAAACTCATGGCCACTGCCATGAGTTTGTGAGTTGTGTTCCTTTATATTTATTACTCGTTGTTCGGTTAATCCTCTTTCATCGTAGGTTGGGAGATATTATTATTGGATGTTATTGCTTATCACTTTTCTTTGTGTGCATGTGAACCCCTTCCGAGTTCGTGATGGACTCATCCCTTGCATTTCCTGGAGTCTTGGTTCATCTCGAGTCAACCCATCAAGGCAAATGTAGAAATTCCAATTCGGAATCGCGAAGATTGAAGAACTTGAAGAAATCGATTGGAAATTCCTTTATTTTATATATTGTATTTATTTGTAACGGGCATAAGCCTTTGTTGCTCTACTTTCCCGTATTTTATTTTTGTACGCTTAGGTTAGGACAGGGCAAAAAGGGGGTGGAAAACCCAAAGACAGGTGGGTCCAATATTCGGTCAAGGCGAACAGAACCGAAATTGGACCCAAAATCTCTCTCTCTCTCTCTCTCTCTCCTTTACTCTTTGTTTACGTGCTTTTGATTGAATGTCGTTAGTCTAGGATTAGAAACTCCAAACCCCCGTCGACGCCTTTTTATTTTATCAAACTTGAAAATTTAAAATCAAACCTAAATACGATAATATTTCAAAATTCGTAAAGCTTGTTCAGATAAAACCTTAAGGAAGTTAAGATTTGAAATATATTCTAAACGATAAATGTCGCAAACTTGTGAATTTGGCTAAGTAAAATTCTAATAAAGGTTCAATTTCAAAATTGCAAAATAGTCAAATAAGTTAATCGCTGGAAAATCGTGTTTAAACGGAGTGTCTTAGGTGCCTTACACCTTCCTAAGACACTAATATGAATCCCGAACCCTTAAAAGTTTTCAAACAATTTTCTGTTTAATTATTTGAAAACAAGTTTTCTTAATTTTCTCAAAATTAAGTGGCGACTCCTAAAAGTCGAAAATCCTTGAAAATAAAACAAACTCTTTTCGAAATCAATTTTTCGATAAAATAGAAATGGCGACTCCGCTGGGGAATATTTGGAGGATTCTAACCTTAAGGTTAACTTGTTTGACTATTTGCGTTAACTGTTTACTTGTTTAAATTGTTTAAGTACTTTAGTTTTCGAAATTGCATTTTTTCATGGCATAACTTCCGCCAAATGGCAAATAGTTGCATTAGGAAACGGAAGTTACGCGGCTTACCGCGACTTCTCTCAGAAATACCCCGAGAACTCATTTGGGAGTATCGAATAAATAGTCGAAATGCGGTCATTCGACGTTATTCGATAGCTCCACCCCGATGTTTGTCCGACTCGGGTAACCGTCTATTTGAAAACAATTTTAGAAAAGCCTAAGTTAGAGCGAAATCAAAACCAAAATTAGGCATCAGCCTAGGACGACTTAATACCCAAGGCGTATTAAGTCCATTTTAGTAGAATACCGCCAAAAATCGCGTCTAAGGTCTTCGACCTCGCGACGCATCATATTATGTGACATTCGAGATGTATGTGTGAAAAAACAACTTGGGGGTAGGGGAAAGTCTAACAGGTTTCTGTTTTGCAGATATGGACCGCTTTCCGAAATTCTACATGGTCATCTCCGCGCCACCCCAACTTATTATGTGGCACAACGACTTAGACGGAGATCATAAGCGAACTCTCAACAAATATATAGGGGCTTTGATCGAGCTACTCAACATGGACGGTTGGCCAGAGTTGATCGAGGTTCTTACCGGGTACTAGGACAGCCAAATAATGGTCTTCCATTTCGGAACGACCGAAATCACCCCTACATTAGAAGAAATAAGAGATTGCATAGACACCGTGGGCACGGGTCTAGAAAGAAGAGCCCGAAAGCAAGAGGACGTGTTTATCCCCAACAAACCTTCCGTTGAGAACATCTCGGATCGGTTAGGGCTAAGAAGGGATTTCACCTATTGGTGTCAAGACTCTCACGTAATGTTCAGGGATTTGTACGTCAGATTTGGACATGCGAGTTTCTATGCCGCGTATAATCGGGAATTTAGAATTTCCTACAGGGAGTGGAACGAGCTCCGCCCGTTGGCATTTGCCATAGCCTTGTTGGGAACAATGGTCTTCCCGCACGGCCCGAGCCTGAGCATCAATACCAGAGTCATAACACTCGTCCAGACGCTGTTCAAAGGGTACGAGAATCAAGGAACGACGAAGTACTACTCCATAGCTCCGGTCATATTGTCGGACATATATCGCGCTTTGGGCAAATGCAAAGAGGGACATCGGTACTTCCAGGGGTGTAATCTGCTCCTTCAATGGTGGATTCTCAGTCACTTGGCGAAGGGTGCTGGAACTCAAGAACTGCACACTCTCGACAACAAAAACACTCTCAAAGACCTGAACGACTTACTATTCTGGGCCAACCTGAACAATCGGAGAACGAGAGGGAGATGGGCCCAAATTTTCTCCGAGTTGAGAGAAGAGGACCTCCAATGGATGCTCGACCGCTTCATATCCAAAGAAGTTGTCGTAGAAAGTCAAAGATGTGTCGTGCTTCCCCTACCCGGCATTCGAGGAATTCGTCCTTACGCGCCATTTAGAGTCTTGCGACAGTTTGGAAGAAAACAGACTGTGCCCAGAGAAGCATATTATGGCGCTTATGTGTACGACATTTGGGACGACAGGGTGGACGACGCTACAGAAATGCTCAGAGAATGGAAGAACGCCAAGCGTATGGGTAAAGACACTATCGCTCATGACCGATTCGACGCTGGATACGACGAAGGTTACAAAGCATGGTTGAAAAGAGATATACAAAATATCTACTTTCAAATCCCTCGTAGCTTTCGCACTGTGACAGACAAGGAGGCCAAAGCAATGGCCGAATTGCGAGAGTTAAAGGAGGAGGCTAATGAGGTCTATGCCAAATTTGTAGAGAATCAAGACGCACTCGAAAGGGCAACTCGAGAGATCGAGAGACTGAAGCAAGGGTATGACGAGTTCGACAACTGGATCCAGCAGAAAATTGAGAGGATGCGATGCGAGAGTCTAGAAGACAAAGGGCGTCTGGGTGAAGGTTTTCTGTTGATGCTGAGGTACATGTTCCAACAGCACAAAAACCAGAAAGACGACGACGGAGCGGGACCATCCGTAGCAGCATAGTGGATATCGCCCCTGCGCGGGTTTTTCTTGTCTGTATTCGCATTATTTTAGCCCCTGCGTGGGCCTGATATTATCGCACTTTCTAAATAGCCCCTGCGTGGGTTTGTTTATTTCCCTTTTAAAACATTTCACTCATTATTAAATATTATTTTTGGGGGGAATCATTTAATTGGTTTAAACTCACACGTACATCATTAGAATGCGCTAGGCCTACCCTTGGCACAAAAGGGTCCCCATGCATGATTAGGACACGTTATCTATGTGTATTTAAATGCTTATGTGTTACGTTACTTTGAATGAGGATATTGTAAGCCCACTCCAAATCCAAAACTCTAAAGAGTATACAGAAGCCACTATTAAAAATGTCCGACCAAAATTCCCAAGTCTCGAGTTTCTCACCCAAAAAATCCATCTTCCATACCACAAATCCTGAATACCGCTCTATCATCTCAGGAAAGTCGAATCACCGTTATGGACAAAGGCAAGAATGTCCAGACAGAGCTCACTGAGGAGGAATTGCGAAGAAAGATCGAGCGAACCACTCGAGAGATTCAGAAGGTTAAGGAAGAAGGGTTCAAAGTAGACATGACCACGGCGATCTACAAAGCTGCGGTCACGACCTTGGATGAAGATTTGACATCGCAGATGAAAAGAAAGAAGGAGGTTGAGATAGAAACCGAAAGCCTAAAGAAAAGGTTGAACTTGCTTCGTTTGGAGATACACGAAGGAAAGGCGAGAGAGGCGAGTACTATGATCGAATCATATTGCTGGTCGGAGCTAAATTCGCCGAGATAGTCAAAGTTGGTGAGACTATCGAAGATGGTCTAAAATCGGGGAAGATAGCCCGTGTATCCGTGTCACCTGGGTCTTCAGGATTGATAAGAAAGAGAAGAGAGGAAGTTGCCGCTGTCTCGTATGGGGGAAGAAAAACCCCTAGAAACCCGTCACATTCCCAAGATCGTTCCAGGCCCTCCCCAAAGTCTCACCGATCCTAGTACCCACAATCCAATCATCCTAATAACCACAATATTGTCCCCACCTATCAGAATGCTCAAATTTCGTCGTACCAAAGTCCATCCCCTAATCTCCAGAATTTTTCTCCCATATACCCAAATTACCCTCAACCATACCAGATTCAATCCCCTTATCAGAATATTGCTCCCAATTGTGCCAATGTACAGTCGAGCTACCGAGCACCTCCGCCCACTTATCAAGTCCAAGCTCCATTATATCAGAACCCCCTCCCGAATTATCAAGCTCCAATGCCAAATTTCCAGACGAACCCTTACCCCCGAAGCCAAGCTCCTCGTTCGAATACTCGAAATTATCAGCAGGTGCCTCCCCCTCAGCAAAACAGTTATGATCCTTCCCGTCCGAGATTTGAAAAAAGGCCTTCAAGGAACTTTACCACACTTGCTGAAAGCCGGACCAAACTATTTGAGAGGCTAGCCGCAGATGGATACATCCACCCTGTGGGGCCCAAACCCGGGGATGTCAACTCAAAGTTCTATAGGCCAGGTCAAAGGTGTGCTTATCATTCCAACAGTGTTGGACATGACACGGAAGATTGCATCAACCTTAAGCACAAAATCCAAGACCTGATCGATCAGGAGGTAGTTTCTCTTCAACCGGCGGCGCCAAATATCAATACAAATCTGTTGCCGAATCATGGAGGTGGCAACCTTAATGTGATTGAAACGGATGAAGACGGGTGTGGAACAAAGATGATTACCCCTATTGTGCATGAGGACTTGGAAAGGGCTGTCGCTTCTTTAAGCGTCAAGGAAAAGAGGGAGTTTGTTATTCTGACACCTGCAAAGGCTGTTGCCTTGGTGCCTTCGGAAACTCTCGTTAAGCCCAAATTTGTCATTGAAACCACCGTGGCCCAAGGCATGACTAGGTCCGGAAGGTGCTATACTCCTGATGAGCTTGCTCTCGGAGGACAGAAGAAGGACCATGCTAAGAAGCCAATAAGCGAAGGGGAAGCAGAAGAATTCTGGAGAAGGATGCAACCGAAAAGACTATTCCATCGTCAAACATTTAGAGAAGACTCCGGCTCAGATCTCCGTATGGGCCCTGCTGATGAGCTCTCAGTCCCACAGGCAGGCCTTAATGAAAGCTCTTGATGATACATACGTACCCTCAGGTACAAGTAGTGATAACGTGGCCGCCATGATTCATCAAGTCATTCGGGGGCACCGGATCAGCTTTTGTGACGATGAGTTGCCAGTCGAAGGAAGATCCCACAACAAAGCGCTACACATTACCGTGATATGTCGTGGAAAGGTTGTCAACTGTGTTTTGATAGATGATGGATCCGGTTTGAATATTTGCCCATTGTCGACGTTGAGCCAACTAAATTTTGACCTTGGGAAACTGGAGCAGAATCAGGTCAATGTAAGGGCATTTGATGGTGTGCAAAGAGACACCTTAGGGGCAGTGACTTTGACCCTTTAAATGGGCCCCGCAGAGTTCAGTGCGCAATTCCAAGTATTGGACATAGACACTAGCTACAACCTTCTTTTGGGAAGGCCGTTTATCCACATGGCTGGAGCCGTCCCCTCTACTCTCTATCAGATGATGAAGCTTGTATGGAAAAATGAAGAGTTAGTGATTCACAGCGAGGGAAGTCGCTCGGGCAAGCAGGTGTCGGTCATTGATGAGATGCCGCAAGGCGCAGACTTTTACACGGTGGAGCTGGTGAATGCCACCAACGAGGATTTGGCCCTTAACTCCATGCCAACAGTGTACAAAATGATAGCCACGGTGATGCTGCAAAATGGGTTCGAGCCGGGTTTCGGATTGGGAAGAGATTCCCAAGGAATTATTGAGCCTGTTCCGGTCCTTGTTAAAGGATCCAGATATGGTTTGGGGTACATCCCCACAGATGATGATTTGAAGATAAAGAGGAAAAAGGACCAAGAGTTGACTAAGCCGATCCCACCTCTCTATCAATCATTTCCAGTCCGGCAGCATGCCGAGCCTGAAGATAATGGGGAAGGGATCTGTGACCTGTTCAAGGAGATTAATGTCGTTATCGAGAAGGAGGTCAACCCAGCTGGCATTCGCGATGCAGAACCAGGGGAGATGCTGCAAAATTGGATGTCCACGCCGATCCTGATGTCCCGAACTCCGTGGTAGAAAGGAGCTATTTTGTGCATACCAAAATCGGTGGTCGTCCGGAAGAGGCCCGAGACCCACCATTTCTGCATTTTTCTTTATTTTGAATTTTGTTATGATGTTTGAAAGGCGACATGGCCCTGTGCCATGACCTAAGCTTGCACTTTGTTTGATTTAAATGAAAAGCCTCCTTATTTTGACTTTGTTTATTTGATTGCTTGTTATATTTTACTTCCCTGATTTTTTCTGTTTATGATTTCAGTAACGTAAGTTATAAACCTGCCAATGTCATGTCATGTCATGAGCTAAGTGAGCAAAATGAGGCAAATGACGACGAGGTCGGCGACTACGACGAAGAAAGTGGGGAACCGGACTATGTGGTAGAAGAATTTCGACAGTTCGAGAATCAACATAAACCAAATTTGGAGGAAACAGAGACGGTGAATTTGGGAGATTCAGAATGTGTCAAAGAGGTTAAGATCAGCACTCACCTGAATGAAACTCAAAAGGAAAGCCTGGTTCATTTACTTGCCGAATACAGCGATGTGTTTGTTTGGGAGGTCGGTGACATGCAGGGGTTGAGTACTGATGTCGTATCTCATAAGTTGCCTATCAACCCAGGGTTCGAGCCAGTGAAGCAAAAGACTCAAAAATTCAAGCCTGAATTGAGTTTGAAGATTAAGGAGGAAATCACCAAGCAGATAGAGTCTCGATTGGTAGAAGTAACGTAATATCCCACCTGGTTGGCAAATGTCGTTTCGGTCGCCAAGAAAGATGGAAAAATCAGGATTTGTGTTGATTACAGAGATCTCAACAAGGCTAGTCCAAAGGATTATTTTCCGTTGCCGAATATCCATATTTTGATTGATAACTGTGCCAAACATGAGATGCAGTCATTTGTGGATTGTTACGCGAGTTATCACCAGATTTTGATGGACGAAGAAGACGCAGAGAAAACGACCTTCATTACACCTTGGGGGGTATATCACTACAGGGTGATGCCGTTCGGCCTAAAAAACGCCGGTGCCACTTACATGAGAGCCATGACGACTATCTTTCATGACATGATTCACAAGGAAATTGAAGTGTATGTGGACGACGTCATAATCAAATCCCGCGAGAGTTTGGATCATTTGACGCACCTGAGAAAATTCTTTGAACGTTTGCGTCGGTACAACTTGAAGCTAAACCCCGCCAAATGTGCTTTTGGAGTCCCAGCAGGGAAGTTGTTGGGATTTATAGTCAGCAGAAGAGGTATTGAGCTCGACCCTTCCAAGATTAAGGCGATTCAGGAGTTACCTCCGCCGAAGACGAGAAAAGAAATGATGAGTTTCTTGGGGAGGCTAAACTATATCAGCCGGTTTATAGCACAATAAACAGTAGTGTGTGAGCCTATTTTCAAGTTGTTGAAGAAAGATGCCCCGACTAAGTGGACTGAGGAGTGCCAGACCGCTTTCGACGCTATCAAAAGCTATTTGTCTAATCCACCAGTATTGGTTCCTCCGCGAGAAGGGAGTCCGTTGTTGCTATATTTGTCTATTTCAGATAGTGCCTTTGGATGTGTACTTGGTCAACACGACGAGACAGGGAAGAAGGAAAGGGCTATCTACTACATAAGCAAGAAATTTACTCCGTACGAGTCTCGCTACACTTTGCTGGAGAGAACATGCTGTGCCCTGACGTGGCTTGCCCAGAAGCTGAGACACTATTTGTCGTCGTATACTACATATCTTATCTCCAGGATGGATCCATTGAAGTATATTTTCCAGAAAGCGATGCCGACCGGGAAGTTAGCTAAATGGCAAATGCTGTTGAGTGAGTTCGATATCATGTATGTGACTCAGAAGGAGATAAAGGCACAAGCTTTGGCTGATCATCTTGCGGAAAACCCCATTGACAAAGAATATGAACCACTTAAGACGTATTTTCACGATGAAGAAGTTTCATTTGTGGGTAAAGATATCTCTGAAACTTATCCAGGTTGGAGATTATTCTTCGATGGAGCGGCGAATCACCAGGGTAGAGGTGTTGGAGCAGTCTTGGTATCAGAATCTGGTCAGCATTATCCTATGGCGGCTAAACTGCGCTTCAACTGCACAAACAACATGGCTGAATACGAAGCTTGTGTTCTTGGTTTAAAAATGGCCATCGACATGAATGTTTATGAGTTGCTGGTTATTGGAGATTCAGACCTTTTGATTCATCAGGTTCAAGGTGAATGGGCTGTGAAGAACCCGAAGATTGTACCATACGTACAGTACGTGCAAAATCTGTGCAAAAGGTTCCGCAAGATCGAGTTCAGACATACTCCCAGAATACAGAATGAGTTAGCTGATGCTCTTGCCACCATCGCTTCAATGATCAAACATCCGGATACTGATTACATCGACCCGCTAGACATAGATTTGATGGAACATCCAGTCCATTGTTCACACGTTGAATCAGAACCAGATGGTTTGCCTTGGTATTTCGACATAAAGAGGTACCTGGAGTCTGGGACATATCCAGAAGATGTTACATCTAATTAGAAGAAGTCGATACGTCGTATGGCTCTCAATTTCTTTCTGAATGGAGAAGTCTTGTATAGGAGGACTCTAGATTTGGGTCTGTTAAGATGCGTGGATGCTGCTGAAGCTGTGAGGCTTATTGAACAGATACATGCTGGAGTTTGCGGTACACACATGAATGGACTTACTTTGGCGAGAAAAGTTCTTCGAGCTGGTTATTTCTGGATGACTATGGAGAATGACTGTTGCAAATTCGTGCAAAAATGCCACAAGTGTCAAGTGCACGGCGATCTGATACGGTTGCCGCCTCACGAACTTAATGCTATGAGTTCACCTTGGCCATTTGTAGCTTGGGGAATGGATGTCATCAGTCCTATAGAGCCAGCCGCCTCTAATGGACACAGATTCATTTTGGTCGCCATTGATTATTTCACAAAGTGGGTGGAAGCAGCCTCTTACAAGTCAGTAACCAAGAAAGTGGTGGCCGATTTTGTCCGCAACAATCTGATATGCAGATTCGGAGTTCCAGAGTCCATCATTACTGATAACGGTGCAAATCTCAACAGTCATCTGATGAAAGAGATATGTGAACAATTTAAGATTATTCACCGGAGGTCAACTGCTTATCGCCCTCAAATGAACGGAGCTGTAGAGGCCGCCAACAAGAAGATCAAGAAGATTTTGAGGAAAATGATTGACAAACAGCGAGGTTGGCATGAAATGTTGCCATATGCTCTACTAGGTTATCGAACAACGGTCAGAACATCGACTGGGGCCACTCCATACTTGCTAGTATATGGAACAGAGGCAGTCGTACCTGTTGAAGTCGAGATACCGTCATTGAGGATCATCCAAGAAGCTGAGTTAAGTAACGCTGAATGGGTTAGTAAGCGGATTGATCAACTAGCCTTGATTGATGAGAAAAGAATGGTCGCCGTCTGCCATGGTCAGTTGTATAGACAGAGAATGACTCGCGCTTTTCACAAAAGAGTAAGAGCCAGAAGTTTTGAAGTTGGTCAGTTGGTCCTTAAGCGTATTTTTTCTCATCAAGACGAGTACAAAGGAAAGTTCGCACCAAACTGGCAAGGTCCTTACATGGTTCGTAAAGTGCTATCAGGAGGTGCTTTGGTCCTGTCCGAGATGGATGGCACTGTATGTCCCAAGCCTATCAACTCAGATGCTGTCAAGAGATACTACGCTTGAAGTTTCGTTTTGCGTTTTTCTATCATTTACTTGTAATTGTTCTGTTTGCTTGTAGTTGTTCAATTTGAATTCTTATCCCTCTTGTAACGAACTACGTGCGACCTGAATTCTCAAGAATGAGATACGTAGGCGGCCTTTGTCGGCCTCGGTTGGTTTCTTTATAAATTTTATTCTTGTTAACCTTTAAGGGGAACTACGTTTGACCTGATTCCCGCCTCAACGGGATACGTAGGCGCCACAAGGGCTCGGTCACATATCTCGTAAATTCTATTTCCCCCTTGTACAATAGAAACTGGGACAGAATTTTTGAGAGGGACTCAAAAATTCTCCAGAAGGAACCTTCTCTTCAGCGGATCAAACTAAAGACATTTCGAATTTGTGACTGGGACAGAATTTTTGAGAAGATCTCAAAAATTCCGAAATCTGTTCGGTTACAATGGAAAGATGAGCA
The DNA here is from genome assembly GCA_027704785.1 of Solanum chmielewskii. Taxonomy (NCBI): domain Eukaryota; kingdom Viridiplantae; phylum Streptophyta; class Magnoliopsida; order Solanales; family Solanaceae; genus Solanum; species Solanum chmielewskii. The sequence continues at coordinate 58,002,542 of JAKWIX010000322.1, read as the reverse complement.
AGATACTAAACTGGGACAGAAATTTTGAGGATGGCCTCAAAATTTCGTCATGGGTCTTCCCTACAAGTCCGGAATGCCTCTGAAATTCATTCAACAAGCGTCGGACTCAAAGAAGCTCGTTAAGCCTGACATGACATGACTTGGCAGTGACCTTTACGAGATACTATTTCTTAAAAATTTCTTGTTTCTCTTAAAAATTTCCCTTTTATATTTCATCTTTTTTGGCATAAGATATTTTCTTATCTATCAAGAGTCGGGAAATCTAGAAATCAACCGGAGATATCAAGACAAGGAGCAAACAACCGAAGGGATCGACACAGATCAGTATGTTTAAAACTGACAATTTTTCTGTGGTTGCAGGTTTATAGCTTTGCTTCGAAATCGGCCGAATTCTTCCGACGAATGAATACGGAGAAGGAGAAAACCATCTCCAAAGCCAGTGATTTTATTGAAAGCAAGAAGCATTTCATATCGTTTATGCCAAGATGCTTGTGAATGTGTTTGTTTATTTCAAGCCATTCCCCAATATATGAAATTTACAAAGTGCCTGGCCAGATTCAAAGGTGAATCAAACAGGAACCTCAGCGAAGATTTCACGATTTCTATAGAAGACGCTATTTGCATTGCGTTATCAAAGCAAGATGATTATTGTCGATCAAGACAATGCATTACCTCAGAAGAGACAGTTATGCAATTATTATTTATCATTATCGATCAAGTCGATATATTATTTGGAGGTCGTCTTGCCGTTACTATCCACGGGGGCGATATAAATATTTATGCATCGCGGAATTTATACACTGAAGAATCATGCATCGCGGAATCATGCATAGCGGAATCATGCATTGCGGAATAATGCATTGCAGAAAATCATGCATTGCGGAAAATCATGCATCGCGGAAATCATGCATCGCGGGAGTCATATACTGCTGAAGAATCATGCATCGCGAGTCATTAATTATGCACGACGAGAAGATTTCATGCCTCGTCAAAATTTATACATCGCGAGAAGACTTCATACCTCGCTGGAACTTATGCATCACGAGAAGAATCCATGCCTCGTTGAAAATCATGCATCGCGAAAATCATGCATCGCGAGTCATTAATTATGCACGACGAGAAGATTTCATGCCTCGTCAAAATTTATACATCGCGAGAAGACTTCATACCTCGCTGGAATTTATGCATCACGAGAAGAATCAATGCCTCGTTGAAAATCATGCATCGCGGAAATCATGCATCGCGAGTCATTAATTATGCACGACGAGAAGATTTCGTGCCTCGTCAAAATTTATACATCGCGAGAAGACTTCATACCTCGCTGGAATTTATGCATCACGAGAAGAATCCATGCCTCGTTGAAAATCATGCATCGCGGAAATCATGCATCGCGAGTCATTAATTATGTACGACGGGAAGATTTCATGCCTCGTCAAAAGTTATGCATCGCGAGAAGACTTCATACCTCGCTGAAATTTATACATCGCGAGAAGACTTCATACCTCGCTGGAATTTATGCATCACGAGAAGAATCCATGCCTCGTTGAAAATCATGCATCGCGAAAATCATGCATCGCGAGTCATTAATCATGCACGACGAGAATATTTCATGTCTCGTCAAAATTTATGCATCGCGAGAAGACTTTATGCCTCGCTGATAATTATGTACGACGAGAAGATTTCATGCCTCGTCAAAATTTATACATCGCGAGAAGAATTTATGCCCTGCTGGAATTCATGCATAGGGAAAATCATGCATCGCGGAAATCATGCATCGCGAGTCATTAATTATGCACGACGAGAAGATTTCATGCCTCGTCAAAATTTATACATTGCGAGAAGATTTTATATCTCGCGGGAATTTACGTATCGCGAAAATATATTCATGCCCCGCAAGAGGACATACACGGATAAAGAAAGAGCAGTATTTATCCATCGGCCTCAACCACATTCTTTATTTCGATAAAAGAAAACATCAAGAAGAGCATCGAAGATAACGACAAAAGAGACATCAATATCGCATCAATATTTATTTATTTATTTTTGCGTCAAACGAAGAGTGCACTGAAGATTTTATTTACAAAGCACAAGGCGTAAGCTTTATTTGCTAGATGTCAGACCGATCGAGTCGATGTCAAATATGGAGGAGAACAATGAAGTGTCAACATGGTAAAAGACACTATCTCCCATCCTAATTGCATTTCTTTAAGCTGACGAGTTTTATCTCAGTCTTTGTCGAGAGCATCCAAAAGGATGAATTCTCCAAAAAACCACAGGTGCGGACTACATCAAAAAGGATGCAGCACAACGTGGAACTTTTCTTAGCAGCGAACTGAGACATAGTCCGAAGAGGAATGTCAAACTCTTAGGACGCGAGCAGAGGAGCGACTTCCACCACAATCGAACCACCCTCTCGAGGCATGTCGGTCCTCCTTTAGTTCTGTCAGTTTCAGTCTCGCATCCGGAAGTATCGATTTATCGGAAGCAAGTTTCCAATCTGAGTGACAACTCGCCAAGAGCCTTGGAAATTATGTCCGTGTAAGCTCTTAAATATGGGTGTGAAGCGCGCCACATTCATGGCTAAGAGGTTACAAGCCTCTTTTTCATACTCGTTTAACTCGTCACTTGTCCAAAACCAAAGGTTATCTAGCATAATAGGTTTCCTTTTCAACCGATCGAGTCGAACTACACACAGCCTAATTCCGAAGGTTTAAGGGTATGTAGGCGGATTCAATGTTGAAAACTCGGCTGTATTCCAATATTCGCTCTCGAATCCTATTCTCGAGCATTTCGATACCTTCATAATTCAATATCGAGGTGGCTTTTGATTCTTTCAAAATCGTGCGATAAATCAATCTTATTGAACTACAAGTGGCCTGAATTCTCATATAGCCTGAGATATGTAGGAGACCCGTTTGCAAGGGTTCGGCCATAATTCCTAAACCCTGTGTCGAATCCTTTCTTTAAAATGAATGGGTTTGGTCAAAATTGGCTTGGTCAATTTCATTTTCCTCGATTTGCTTGCATCAACCCGAGTAAAATGAGGGACAGTTGTTGACACCCAATTTTTGACCCGCGCCGGTATAAACTAATTATCGAGCTTCCTAAATTTTCCAAATAATTTAAATTAATTAGTTTTATAATTTTTGCGAAAATATAACGATATAATATGTTTACATATGTGTGTATACAGCCAGTATATACTGTGTATATTCGAAACCAACCCAATTTAGAGGCCCATTTCTTCCATTTCAACCCAACACCTTTAAAATCTTCAACCCAACTTTTAATTTCAGCCCAAACCCATCCCCATCAGCCCACTCTTATTCCCAGCCCAACACTTTAATAACCCAATCCACCAAATTAAATCCGACCAAACCCCTTTCTCTTACCCGACCCGACCCGCTTCCCCTTTTCCCTTTCTTCCTCCCCCAAATCCCCTCACACCCCACGCGACCCCATTCCCAGCAGAATAGAAACGGAAAATTCCCAGAAAACGCCAGCGAAGCTCGCGTCTCCCTCACGCCCACGCTCGCTCTCTCCTTCATCTCCCCACGCTCTCTCCTTCCTCTCTCTCCCTTCCTCTCATCCTATCCTCGCGTCTCCCCCACGCGAGCTTCCCCTCTCGACAGAAACCCAGAAAAACAGACCAAACTCCCCAGAAATCGCGCCAACAACCCCACGTTCTCCTCCCTTCCCCCCTTCATTTCGCGTGAGCGAGACGTAATGACAGAGACCCATACCCTACCGCTGTCAAGCAGGTCTGCGAGACGTCGCTGTCGCCCTCGCCAACACGCAATTTCCTTGATGGGTTTGACCCAAAGAGAAAATTCAAGTTTCGAACTCGTCGATCCCGCCTAAAGTTTGAAACCTTAATTTCTCCCTCTATATAAACCCCTTCCGTCCTTAATAAAAGGGGGGGGGGGATTTTTTATCAAAATTTCAGAGAAGGAGAATTGGTTTGGAATTTCGGACGAAAATTTTAGTTGGAACTTTGTCGAAAACTTTGTTTGTTCGTCTGTGGTTGGAATTTTTTTTGAAAAATTATTGGGTCGTTCTGTTGTTTTCTTGGGGGGTTTGGAAAACTTTCTGGTTCTTTATTGTAGAAAGATAGTTGGAAATTGTTTGGGAAATCGGAGAAATTTTCCGTTTCGCTGTCGGTTTCGTAAGAACAGAGAGAGGTGGGAGTCTAAAGCAGCCTTGCGTTTCAGTCTCGACCACGACATCGCCTTCCCATTTCGGCGACGCCAGTCTCTTCGAGCGTCTGTTCGAGATACCAAGTTCGCGTGGTGGAAGCTCGTCCTCTTTCAAACTCGTTTTCCCTCAGTATCGCTGCACACTAAAAGGTAATCTCCCTTCCATTTTGAATATGCCTCGTTGTGAATGTATTCAAGTTTGTTCGTTTCGTTTTAAAATTATTATTGTATAGAGATATATTTTTGGCTTATTGGAGTGTTGTGTTACCTATGCTAAGAAATTAGTTAACTTGATCTCAAATGTGATTCAAATGTTGCAGTTGTCAAGTATGGTTTCACTGACTTGTTGATTATCCTACATTTTGGCATATGAACTCGCTTTTGATTATGGTCTAGGCGCCTTAAATTTGCATATTCATTTGCTAAAATGAGGTTTTGTAGTATTGGCATTTAGATTACTATGACTTGCCTTTATTTTCCTTTCTCCATTTTGCATTCGCCAAACTCATGGCCACTGCCATGAGTTTGTGAGTTGTGTTCCTTTATATTTATTACTCGTTGTTCGGTTAATCCTCTTTCATCGTAGGTTGGGAGATATTATTATTGAATGTTATTGCTTATCACTTTTCTTTGTGTGCATGTGAACCCCTTCCGAGTTCGTGATGGACTCATCCCTTGCATTTCCTGGAGTCTTGGTTCATCTTCGAGTCAACCCATCAAGGCAAATGTAGAAATTCCAATTCGGAATCGCGAAGATTGAAGAACTTGAAGAAATCGATTGGAAATTCCTTTATTTTATATATTGTATTTATTTGTAACGGGCATAAGCCTTTGTTGCTCTACTTTCCCGTATTTTATTTTTGTACGATTAGGTTAGGACAGGGCAAAAAAGGGGTGGAAAACCCAAAGACAGGTGGGTCCAATATTCGGTCAAGGCGAACAGAACCGAAATTGGACCCAAAATCTCTCTCTCTCTCTCTCTCTCCTTTACTCTTTGTTTACGTGCTTTTGCTTGAATGTCGTTAGTCTAGGATTAGAAACTCCAAACCTCCGTCGACGCCTTTTTATTTTATCAAACTTGAAAATTTAAAATCAAACCTAAATACGATAATATTTCAAAATTCGTAAAGCTTGTTCAGATAAAACCTTAAGGAAGTTAAGATTTGAAATATATTCTAAACGATAAATGTCGCAAACTTGTGAATTTGGCTAAGTAAAATTCTAATAAAGGTTCAATTTCAAAATTGCAAAATAGTCAAATAAGTTAATCGCTGGAAAACCGTGTTTAAACGGAGTGTCTTAGGTGCCTTACACCTTCCTAAGACACTAATATGAATCCCGAACCCTTAAAAGTTTTCAAACAATTTTCTGTTTAATTATTTGAAAACAAGTTTTCTTAATTTTCTCAAAATTAAGTGGCGACTCCTAAAAGTCGAAAATCCTTGAAAATAAAACAAACTCTTTTCGAAATCAATTTTTCGATAAAACACTCTACCCATTTTAGACCTCGTTTATGAGACTTTACTTTGTTATAATGTGATAGATATAATAAATGACAATTTGGTAGATTATATTTCAAATCCAAAAAAGAAATAGCTACAAAACGCAATTGGCATTGTTCACTTGTCAAACCTAAAAAGTAATGACCAAAAATTAGTTAAAACATAAGATCTTTGGTCATAGAAGTCATAGGTTGGTGTAGCACGACTAGATCGTTACCAACATGATATTAGCAAAAAATAAAAAATAAAAAAAATTTGAAGGTTGAGTTTAGTAAATCAAGACTACATAGACTTATATTCTGAATCATGGTAATGACGCGATCACACCAAGTCGATCGTTACATCATGAATATAAATGATATGATAAAATAGAGTTTAAGTAACAAGCAAACCAAATATTGTATTTAAACTTACAATACAGTACAACACGTAACCATCCAAACAAGATGTATAATATGTATAACTATTGATTTATGGAAAAACCTATTAAGATGTGTTTTCTAGGATTCAAAACCTATAAACTCAAAATCTTACCTCCGCTATGAGTGCTGAATACGTTTTTTTGGTATATGAACTAAATTACAATACAATTGATGTAATTTGGGGTATTCTGGGCTTGAACGCGGATTGATTATCCGCCTTCAAGCCCATCTTGAACACTATCTATCAAAATGCAAAAGGTGAATTTCTTTTGTGCTGCTTTTCGCAGTCGTCAACAGACAGGCAAATCTAGTGGAGGAGGTTCCAATGATTCTGATTCACAAACTCCGTTTTCCACGAGGAACGCCATGGCTAAACCCCATGTAATGTGAACATCCAAATGACAGTGCATTAGCCACACTCCTGTATTAAGTTAAAGTAGCTAAGTTTGTATAGAAGAATAATAGGAGATATAAGTATTTGTTCTCTTAATTACCTGGATTGTTCGCGATAAATCTAATGACTGTCCATCCGTTAACGGGTACACTTGCTGTATTTCTAAGAGGTGGATCAATAAGGTTGAATTTAGATGTGTCTGTTTTTGGATTGAAGTTACCAAAACCTTCTGCAATGATGTAGAAATCATATCCGTGAAGATGCATTGGATGGTTTTCAGCTGAAAAGATACTAGTCCCCTGTAACACAACTTGCACTTTTGCTCCATATTTCAGTTTGTACAGCTTAGTTCCTCGAATAGGTTTCCATAAAGACCCGCTTACGTTGCCAGTATAATCAAATTTTACAGGTGGTACAGCTGGGAAATCAGTTGAGAAAACACCAGATATGCCTTGGTAATGTGCTTGTAGCAGGGAATTATTGGATGGTAGCGTAAAAGATACATTGTTCATACTCGCAGTGAATCGAGTTCCACTTGGACCTTGACAGTAACTGGAGGGTGCACCTCTTGGGCAGTTCTCGAGTCCCAGCCCAACTGTGAAGAACAGATTTTCATCGATTTCCTTGGGAACCTCGACCCTTCTTGGGCTTCTGAATTTGGTTGAGAAAGTTGTGGCAGTGGATGTGTCATTATATGCTGGTAAAGATGGGAAAACCGGTTTGGTCTTGACACAGTTCGTAGAACAAGAAGCTGTGTTATACTCGAGGATGGCTGTGGTTGTGGTATCATCAAAAGGGGCGTCTTGAGCACTAGCATAGGCACGTGCTGCCATGTAATATCGAGCTGGTTGTTGATCAGCTTTGATCAGGACATCAGTTGTCTGGCCTGGTCCGAGCATAAGGACTGATGTTGTGAAGGGTTTAACATAAGTGGCATCTGCTCCAACGACAGTAAGTTTGTGATTGGCCACAGCAAAGAAAAGCTGCTGGTTCAGTGCAGTGTTGATAACTCGAAGGAGGTTGATTTCACCAGAGTCCACATGAACTATGGTGGTATCTGCATAAATACGATTTCTATTAAAACATGTCCTGAGCATGTAAATATTTTTTGATTTGAGAAGTGATCTCGACTGTGTGTAAAAAATAGTCGAGATACAAGGTCTTCGTTTAGTTTCCAAGGCAATTTTTTTGGTACCTTGACTAGAACACTTGTAGAGGTCACCTGGTTGAGAATTGATGGTGTAAGCATCAGATATATTAGGAGCTGCTCCTGTTCTCGTTGCTTGTCTTACAACGTCAATAGGGTTCGTATTCCACCACTCACCTAATCAGCATTTCCAAAACAATCATTTCAACAAAGTTTCTAAAGGGAGAAAAGAATATAATCGCAACTGCCTAAGTAGTATTTCTTTGGTGTTAAGCGAAGGTAGAAGTAGTACCAAGCAGAATTGGTGTTTCTCTTTTGGGCTTTGAAAATGGATAGATTTCTCCTTCTTTTGGATTGATAATTAAAGCTCCATAAACAGTAGCCCTAAGCCACGAGCTGTGGGCGTGCCACCAAAGAGTCCCTTCTTGTCCTTGAATAGTAAACCGGTAAGTGTAACTCTTTCCTGGTCTAATCGGGCACTGAGTGATAAATTCTGGTCCATCTGCCCATCCTGTTCTCATTTGCCTAACCCCGTGCCTTTTGAAAAAAAGTATAGAATAAATGACAATACATATAATCGCATCTAACATATATCAGTCTGCAAGCATGAACTTACCAGTGAATAGTAACATTATATCGAGCTCTATTCACAACGTTAACCACCAGAGTATCCCCATTGTTTACTTCCAATGTCGGTCCAGGGAATTTCCCATTCACCGTTATGATGTTGTGGATTTCACACAGCCTCTTTACTAGTGTTGCTTGAACCTGTTACAAGAAAAACAGAAGTCAGTATCGTAGAATTTGCAATATTTACGAGATGTCAGCAAATAACAAAGGGAAATCTTGGATATATTACCACAAAATCATGGTAATGAGTTTTCGCAGACTCTGCATTTGCAAAGAGAAGCAAAATGCATACAAAACATAAAGAACTTAAAGGGTTGAAGGGCTTCATTTCTTTTCCTTTTTTTTTACTAAAACTCGATTCGAGTATTAATAGAAATGGAAGTAAGTGTTTGTTTGTGAAAGATATTAGAGTTGAGGGATCTACTTTTATAGATAAAAGTTGTGTAAGGTTGACAGATTATGTTACCAAAAAAAACTTGGTAAAACTCTGTAGAACTGATTGATTCATCCACTTAACTTAGCTTATCTAACATCAGCAATTTTCATGACCAATGCCATGCACTATAACTACTTAACTAATTAGATTTTGCTTCACATTAGCAATGTGATGTTATACAACAAGATGCTGTTCTAAGTTGCTTGGACTCTCCAAAAACGCACTACTGAAGGATCGACACACACTCGATGACATTTTAGAAGAGTCCGAGCAATTGTTTATTGTGATGATTATGATACCACCTTACATCTATCTTCATCAATCACAACTTGATAAAGATGAAGTTTTGAGCTTTGTTGTTTCAGAGCGTGTGCTTGATATACAATGTATATATACTGTTTTTGTAGTTTCTTGATCTTCGATTTCGGCTACCGGTGCTTTTCTTTTTGTGTTTCGGTTATTGCATTATGTTATCATGGTAGTTTGGTAGAATGTATTGGAGAAAATAATGCTTGCATTAGCTTGATGTATTATTAATATCTTGTTTGGTACACTTTTCTAGCCTATGGATAATTAATGCTTGCATTGATAATACACTAAAAAATTATGTTATGCACAATATTTTTAGTACACTAAATCAAACATTGCATAAAAAAATTTCATCATAATTAATACAAGCATAACTAATACATGCAAGCATTACTAATGCAAACATTACTAATACACTATATTTTGCATCTTATACACTCTACCGAACGACTTAGTGTTCTTTTTCATATTATGTGTTGAAAATATAATTAAATAATGAAAATGTGTTTTAGCTCTCTAATAGTTTAAGCTTTTAGATGAGATGGTCACACACTTTAACATGGCATCAGAGCAGACAGAAATCGTGTTTGGCCATGAAAAAGAATTAGGCCGCACGTTAGGGACAGATAGTCACACAGTTCAACAGATTGAGGCGTGTTACTCTCAATTTCACATTATTTTTTGTTACTGTTGTTGCAGATGCTTCTCACATATTTGTATCTAGTAAGCTTTATTTAAGCTAAGGGTCTATCTGAAACAATGTATCTATCTCTACGAGGTAAGAATAAGATATGCTTACACTTTATTCTTTTCGAACTTTAGAATTACACTGAGTATATTATTGTTTGAAGTTATTATTTAGTAGTTTAATAAACTAATTCACCAAAGCTTCTTAAGGTAATTAAGAAATGACTTATTTCATTATTTTTCAACTCCAAGGGACCGACGTAGCTGTAAACAGCAATTTGTTTACCTCTTAAAACTCTTGCAAAGTAGTGGCCAAGAAGTAGTTAAAACGTAAATATCTCATTATGTTTTTTTGTTTTTTTTTGAACCATGGGGTAACTTACGATCTGTAGTTTACGAGTTTAAGTTTTTTAGCTCTTTTAAAATTATTAAATTTTAAATTAATAATTTTTATGTATATAATGAATTTCTTAAGATAAATATAGATTTCGAATCAAGGTTATTGAATTTGAATAATTGCATAACTATAAAATGTACACAGACTGAAGTTACTGAATTTTTTTAAAGTTTATTACAAATTAAATTATATCACGTAAATTGTGACAACGATGTACAAATTAGAGAGGTTTTTGTGTATTGAATAATCGTTCATAACAATGACATTTTTGCAATGAATTTATAGAATTAAAATTTTTACTAAACTAGATTGCATCAAATGTAGTGGATGATGAGGTTAAAGATGGTATAGAGTCTTCTTCAGTTTGTTTTGTCTATTAAATTAGCACTTTGTAAAACATCTTATTGGTTCTCAGTTCCTTTTTCTAATTCTAATTCTAACTATATATAAACAAACACTTGGATCTCATAAATTATGTCTTGAGTAGGTGGTATGTCGAAAAATATATATCGCAGTTTTAATTTATTTGTCTTATTTATTTTTATTTCGTTAAAAATATGCTTTTTTTTTTGAAATTTTTTGAATTTCAACATTTCACATATATATAAGACTAAAGAATTATACATTTTACGTATTTCCAATTTAAAATCACAATTTTTTTTTAAAAATATTTTCTATTTAAAAAAATTAAAATCAAATAAATAAATTGAAATGGATGGAATATTCTCTTTATCCTTAAACTTCTCCATAATCCTTATTTAGGGATGGGTTTAATATTTGAAAGATTATACAAATTTGTATAACAATTTGACTTAACATATAATTAATAATTTTGTTCATACTTGCACAAAATTATTGAGTTTACTTTCATGTTGCACACTACACATATTTTAGCTTTATTATTATTATTATAAATAAATATATCTTTTAATTTGATTTTATCGAATATCTATGTACTATAATTTTGAACGTATACAAGTAAATATTGAAATTTATTTTAAATTGAACAACTAGACACACATGTATGTGACATAATGCATGGGCTACACACAAGGTGTTACAATTGACAAAATATTGCAATATTAGATATGCATATTTATGCATATTCAAAATTAAAGAGCGAAATAAATTAAATTACATATTTACGTATTAGCACGAATTTGCGTGAATTATTGTCACGACCCAAATCCGATCGTGACTGCCACCCACATTTACCCTCCTATGTGAGCGAACCAACCAATCTAAACCTTAATATTTCAATATAATATCAACAGAAAATAATGCGGAAGACTTAAACTCATTATATAAACCAAATCAATAACTATTATTCCCCAAAATCTGGAAGTCATCATCACAAGAACATCTATGATCAAATTACTAACTAAAAATGTCTAAGAAGCTAAAAAAAATACATAAGAAGCTAGTCCATGCCGGAAGTTCAAGGCATCAAGACTTGAAGAAGAAGATCCAGTCCAAGCTAGAAGCATTAGCTCACCCTGAATTTCCGATGTAGTAAGACTGGCTTGAATTACTGTTGAGTCGAAGACGACGGCACGTTTGCTACACTCCACAAATAACAAAGAAGAAAACATAAAAGTAGGGGTCAGTACAAAACACGGGTACTGAGTAGATATCATCGGCCAACTCAAAATAGAAAACAGTATATACCAAGTAATATCATAAACTCTACTATGATACTCAACATGTAGCAACAACAAGTACTATATCATTAACAATTTCCGTCAAGTTCACACATGAGGACTCAAGCCTCAATATCATACTCATTTGGGAATTAGATTCATTAGATTGAGTATATTAGCATCTTCCAAGATTCATTATCTTTATTTCTCTTGTGTCGGTACGTGACACTCCGCTCCCTCATATTCTTTAATCCTCTTGTGTCGGTACGTGACACTCCGATCCCCTAAATCTACGTGTCGGTTCGTGACACCCGATCCCCTAAATCTACGTGTCGGTTCGTGACACCCGATCCCCTAAATCTACGTGTCGATTCGTGACACCCGATCCCCTAAATCTACGTGTCGGTTCGTGACACCCGATCCCCTAAATCTACGTGTCGGTTCGTGACACCCGATCCCCTAAGTCTACGTGTCGGTTCGTGACACCCGATCTCTTAATTCTATGTGTCGGAACGTGACACTCCGATCCCCTAATCTCCATCTATCAATTCATCAAGCCTTCTTTCTCACCAAGACATCATCAATCTCATTACTTTAGTTCATCACGCCTTCTTTTATACCACGGCCTCATCATTATCAAGAGATTAGGTTTTTATCAAGATTTGGGATTTCAATAGCTTCATCATGCTTGTTTATTCACAATTACATAATCATATTCATGCAAGCATACAATTAAGCATATAGAGGGGTTTACAATACTATCAATACATATCATTTACTATTAAGAGTTTACTACGAATATCGTAAGAGAAACCATAACCTACCTCCACCGAAGATTAGTGATCAAGCAAGCAAATTCCCCAAAGCTTGTGTTTTCTCTCTTCCTCGTTCGATTGATCCTCTCTCTCTTTCTCTTGTTCTTTCTATTTTCTTTATTCAAACCCTCTTTCTTTTACCCTAATTAGTATATAATTAAGAATAAAAGATGACAATAATAACCCACTAATTAACTTAAGGTTACCTCTTTTAACCCCCAAGTAATTAGACTTATTAACATTAACCCTCTGACTTTATAATTAAAGTAGGAATAGTCCAAAACGTCCCTTAAAACGTGTAAAGAAATGCGACCCAGACTGGGATTTCGCAGTCTGTGACGGCCCGTCGCGCCTGCGACGGTCCGTCCTGCTGCCCGTCACAGAGTTCAGAGACTCAATTTCTCTGAAGAGTCTGTGACGGTCCGTCCTGCCATTCCGTCACGAAGTTCAGAGAGTCGATTTTCAGTACCCAATTTCAGATTTTCTAAGTGTTTTGAAACGAGACCCTGCGACGGTCCGTCGTGCCCATGACGGTCCGTCGTGGGGTCTGTCGCCTCATCCTGTTTTTCCAGAAATAAAATATGCTGCTCAAAACGACTAAATGGGTCGTTACAATTATGTTTTTCGTTTTGTTACGTAGAAGTAGTGTTGAATTTAACGTTTATTTTAATGTTTAAGAAAATTCAATTATTTTTACTAAAAAGGATAATTTTATATGTGTATTAAAAAATACTTTTGAGTTTTTAATTAATAAACTCAATTAAGTATTTACTTTTGCAAAAAAAAAAATAAAAAAATGCTTGCAAGCAAAATTTAAATCACAAATGATGCTGATTGGAGTACTTCAGTTGCCGGCGGGAAAAGGTACCACTGCCCGTACCATATTGACCGCCGGAGCCGGGAGGAATTGAAGCTCAGTGGTTGATGAACAACAGAACAAACATTGCAATCATGAAACGTGAAGGTAACGATTGATTAGGTCTGTTTTTCGCTTAATTTCTCGAAAGTGATCGGTCTTTTCCCCCCAATTTATTACATACTATTTATGCAATTCTTACTGTTGCTCTGATATTCGTTACACTAACCGCGAGTCTTCCGGAAACAGCCTCTTTGCTCTTTTACCTCCTCGAGGTAGTGACAAGATTTGCGAACACTATATCCTCTTTACTACTATACTGTATTTTGTTGTTGTTGTTGTTGTTATTATAGCAATGTGAGATTCAAGTTTAGTTCAAAACTCAAGTAAATTCTTCTGCACTCGAAACAATACAACTGGTTTAATCTGGGAAATATGCTGCCTTAATTCTAAGACATATGGTGTATTACATAGCAATTTTTGGCATTATATGGACTATAAATTCTAGGCAAAAGGGGGAAAATGTAGTAAAGCAAACAAAAAAAAGAAGAACTAGCCCTGAATGGGGAATAATATCAATTAGAATTACTAAAACAATAATTGATTTCTTTAGGGCTTTGAATTTTGTATTATGTTGCTTGTTCCAGTTATCAGCAGACAGGCAGATCTACTGGTGGAGCTTCCAATGATTCCAATTGACTGACTCCGTTTTCAACAAGGAACGCCATGGCCAAACCCCAGGTAATGTGAACATCCAAGTGACAGTGCATTAGCCACACTCCTGTATTAAGTTAGTATTGTTAAGTTTTTATCATTGAAATGTGACATTGTATAGAATATTAGCATATTAGTATTTATCTTACCTGGATTATCGGCGACAAATCTAATGACTGCCCATCCATTAACGGGCACACTGGCTGTGTTTCTAAGTGGTGGATCAACAAGGTTGAATTTAGATGTATCTCTTTTTGGATTAAAGTTACCGAAACCCTCTGCAATGATGTAGAAATCATATCCGTGAAGGTGAATTGGGTGGTTCTCAGCTGTGGAGATATTAGTCCCCTGTAACACAACTTGCACTCTTGCCCCATATTTCAGCTTGTACAGCTTAGTTCCTCGAATAGGTTGCCATAAAGACCGGCTTACATTGCCAGTATAATCAAATTTTACAGGTGGCACAGCTGGGAAGTCAGTTGAGAAAACACCAGGAATGCCATTGTGATGTGCTTGTAGCAGGGAAAAATTGGATGGTAGCACAAAAGACACATTGTTCATACTGGCAGTGAATCGAGTTCCATTTGGACCTTGACAGTTTCTAGAGCGTGCACCTCTTGGACAATTGTTGAGTCCTAGCCCAACAGTGAAGAATAGATTTTCATCGATTTCTTTGGGTACCTCGACTCTTCTTGGGCTTCTAAATTTTGTTGTGAAGGCTGTTGCAGTGGCTGTGTCATTATATGCTGGTAGAGATGGGAAAACTGGATTGGTCTTGACACAATTGGAAGAACAAGAAGATGTCTTGTACTCGAGGATGGCTGTTGTTGTGGTATTATCAAAGGGGGCGCCTTGAGCACTTGCGTAGGCACGTGCTGCCATGTAGTATCTGCTTGGTGGCTGGTCAGCTTTGATAAGGACATCAGTTGTCTGGCCTGGTCCGAGCATAAGGACTGATGTAGTGAAGGGTTTAACATATGAGGCATCTGCTCCAACAACAGTAAACTTGTGGTTTGCCACAGTAAAGAAAAGCTCCTGGTTCATTCCAGCATTGATAACTCGAAGGAGGTTGGTTTCGCCAGAATCCGTATGAACTATGGTGGTATCTGCATAAATATGATTTCTATTAAAACATGTCCTGAACAGGTAAAATATCTAATCATAGTTTAGTGAATGCTAGCATAACATTGCTAGCTGAAAACTATTCCTT
The DNA here is from genome assembly GCA_027704785.1 of Solanum chmielewskii. Classification (NCBI taxonomy): domain Eukaryota; kingdom Viridiplantae; phylum Streptophyta; class Magnoliopsida; order Solanales; family Solanaceae; genus Solanum; species Solanum chmielewskii. The sequence goes on along the minus strand of JAKWIX010000322.1, from coordinate 57,987,187 downwards.
TTACTATGTATAAACTTTCTTCTATTATTTGATCTTTTAAGAGTATTAGATTAATTCATTGTCTTGAGCATGTGAACAAAATGTTTTTGCTTTTAGAAGTAATCTTTACTCTGTCTACAAAAGAGTCGAGATACGATTTCTATAGGTTTTTTCTTTTAATTTCTGAGGCAAATTTCATGGTACCCTGTTTTAAATATTCTGTGAGATTGGAATTTAGAGCTAACCTTGACTGGAGCACTTGTAGAGGTCACCTGGTTGACCATTGATGGTGTAAGCATCTGATACATTAGGGGCTGCTCCAGTTCTTGTAGCCTCTCTTACAACATCGATTGGGTTTGCATCCCACCACTCACCTGATCAGCATTTCCAAATTATCATTCAACAATTTTTCTAAAAGGAAACAGAATATGAGCAGATGCATAACTAGTACCCCCTCTGTTGGATTCTAGTGAAGTACTATCCTTTTCAGTCAAACAAGGTCACATGAAATGGGACAGAGGGAGTATTGTTTTTGAAAATTGGTCAAAGCTTCCGATGACAAGAGAAGGTAGAATTATTACCAAGCAGAATAGGTGTTTCTCTTCTGGGCTTAGGAAATGGATAGTTTCCTCCTTCTTTTGGGTGAATAATTAGAGCTCCATAAACAGTAGCCCTGAGCCATGAGCTGTGGGCATGCCACCAAAGTGTCCCTTCTTGTCCTTGAATTGTGAACCGGTAAGTGTAACTCTTTCCTGGTCTAATTGGGCACTGAGTGATAAATTCTGGTCCATCTGCCCATGCTGACCTCATTTGTCTAACCCCATGCCTTTTGAAACACAACAATATAGTATATAAAAGTAAGAGAAAAGGTCATATGAAACTTAATCATGTCTTATTCATTGGAGTAACATATATCAGTTCATTTGAGTTCTGCATGCATGAACTTACCAGTGAATGGTGACATTATATCGAGCTCGATTGACAACTTTGACAACTAGAGTATCCCCGTTGTTTACTTCTAATGTTGGTCCAGGGAATTGTCCATTCACCGTTATGGTGTTGTGGGTTTTGCACAGCCTCTTCACTGGTGTTGCTTGAATCTGTTCCACGAAAATAGAGGTGAGTATCCTAGAATTCTCAATATTTTCAAAATGTTAGCAGATAACAAAGAAGCAAAATCTTGGATAGCTTACCACAAAATCATGGTAATGCGTTTTCGCAGATGCTGCATCTGCAAAGAGAAGCAAAATGCACAGAAACAAGAAATAACACAAAGGTTTGGCAATGCTCTTCAAAGCCTCCATTTGTTTTCCTTTTATTTTTCTTTCTACAACTCGTTTCGAGTATTAGTAGAAATGCAAGTCAGTGCTTGTTTGTGAAAGATAGTAGAGTTGAGGGGTCTGCTTTTATAGGGGAAGAAGTAGAGATAAAAGTTGTCTGAGGTTGACAGATTATATTATCAAAACTTAGTTGAACCCTGTAGAGCTATATTGGTTCACCCACTTAACCTATCTAACTGCATAAATTTTCATGAAAAATGCTTAAACTAAAAAGTCTCTTTCTTTGAAAAATCACTTTCATTGTTTTTTCTTAACATTAACGATGTGCTGTTTATCCAATTGGAGTTGTTCTTATGACAAAAATTCAAGGGAGCCCAATTGAATTTCTTTTGTTGGAAAATATTATACTGGGCAAATAGGATAAACATAATTTTTTATTACAACATATAAACCGTTGAATCCCTTTGATACAAGGGAAGGTTCAAAAGTTGCTTTAGATATTAAGTTCACATGTTCTGCGTCAACCTACAGATGCACCAGTTTATAGGTGTGAAAATATGGTACATATGTGAAGGAAAATGTCTCGAAAGACCTACCTATACTTGGTACCAATGTATACATATATAGAACTTATTTTTCACTTTTATGTTGTTCGGTATGATGATATGAAATGAGTTTAAATGAAGAAGTGGGGATTCATATAGTTGATCTCAACTTATTTGGGAGTGAAGCCAAAGTAGGCGTTGTTGTTATCGCAGGTTCAAATCCTGATATGATATTCTAGTATGAATTCCTGACTCCGTCATGGGAAGGAGGTAAAAGTCATTGGTGAAATTATAAAATCCTACAACACCAGAAGTCACTAATAGATGATGATTAAACTCCTCAGAAAAGTGACAGTTTGATTGTTAAAAGATTATAACTAACGTATGGTAAAAACGTAATAGGATAAAGTCCAGTGATGATGAAATTAAAGACTACAAAAGTCTTCTTCTGTTTGGTTTTGTCTATTAAAGTAATCATTTTAAAGATTTGATTGGGTCTTAAATTCTAACTAAAAGTTCTGTTAGAGGAACCTACAAAAACAAACTTTGATTTTTAATAGTTATGTTTTTTAAGTAGGTGGTCTGTCAAAAACTTCTTTATTTTAAACATAACACAATCTGTCACATGGCTTTGGAGTAATTAGTAAAGTTGTTGTTGTGTGATTAAGAGATCACAGGGTCAGGTCTTGGACAGTTGCGGACCTAAGATTTTCGTTCAGGAGGTTCAAAAAATAAAAATACAAACGTGTAAAACTGTAAATAAGTCTTTCGAAATGGACCTTTTGAATTTTTTTGAGTTTAAAACCACACTTTGGCACGGTTAAAATAAAAATGCTTGAAAAATAGAACTGATTTTTTTAAACAAAAATAAACTGAAACAAAGAAATGTTGTGCAACTTAATATTAAGGGTCTTACCATTGAGCTATCTATTTTTATTTGTTATTGAGGGGGTTCAAAATATATGTATCTACAAAAATACAGAAAATTTATCCTACATATATCGTATATTTTTTTGCCGAGGATGTTCGAGTGAACAACTTGAACCCAACGTGGATCCGCCTCTGATCTTGGAAACAATCTCTTAGAAATATAAACATAAAACTGCATATAATAGGCTCTTATAATCGAATCTTTCCTGAATCGTGAACTGAGTTTTAGTACACCAAATTATCCTAATTATAATCTCTCCCAACCCCTCTTTGACTTCTTGTCTTTCTTTTTCTCTTTTTGGATCATTTAAAAAGAAAAAAAAAGGAGCAGAATGCACGTGTTGCTATTGGCCAAAATATTTGTAATTTATAAACATGTAGCACAAATGTGCACGGCAGGGACTATTATTGATATTCCCTCCGTCCGAAATTGTTTATCATGTTATATTTATTAAAAGTTAATCTAACTAATTTTTGAAAGTAAATTAGATCATATTAATTTGATATTTTAAATAAAAAAATAAGATATTCTAAATCTACATGAAAAGTACTATAAATTATAATTTTTTTGCATATTAATATGATGAAAAAATACATCTTAAAATGTTAGTAAAAGTTTTTATAGTTTGACTCTAAAAATAGAAACTATGACAATCAATTCCGGACGGAGGGAGTACGAGTATAATCCCTCTATTTCGATTTCACATTAATTAATTGTGTTTCTAAACATAGTTGTTTCATATTAGTTATTCACCTTACTAAATTAAGAAAGTATTAATAAAAATTTTCTTATATTAAGTTTGCACTTGATTCTTTTTAAAATACTCTCTTTATTTGTAAAATTCCCAAAAAGGTTTTTAAGTGGTGAATTAGTAAAATTATCTTTCTTATCTACGATTTCTTAATATGCACCTAAAAAAGAAAAATAATCAACTAATATGATATAGAAGAAGTGCGACATATCTTATGCATTTCAATTTATATTTGATACGGAATTTAGTATTCATGAAATATCACAATACTGAATAATATGCCGAAATACTTTTTTATATATGATATTGTTATGGTAATGATGGTTGATATAATAATTGTAAATGGTTGTTAGTGGTGGCCATTGTCATTTTTTACTTTGGTGCATTTTTTGCAATCATTTTTCTTGAACTGGACGCTTATCAAAAACATTTTTTCTATCTTAAAAAGATAGGAATAACGTTTGTGTACACCATATTTTCTCAAGACTTCATTTTGTAGAATTACATAAATATGTTATTTGCAGTCACTAGTAATTGTGATAATTAAGCTATAGTGGTAGTTGTGGTTGATGTTGTTGGATATAGGTGGTAGATGGTGGTGGGAGACGGTAGTGGCAAATGAACTAGTGATGGAATGTTTTCTTTATATAAATTCTTGAATGAATCACTTTTTAACGATATTTAGAATTTGTTTTAAGTTTTTGGAGGGTGTTGGTGTTGACTTAAAAGTTGATCAAATCTACTTTTAAGTCAGTTTTGATTTTTGATTTTTTTTTGACAAATATAAAAATAACTTAAAATAAGTTAGGAAGTGTTTGACAAAATTAAAAATACGTTAGAAATCAAAAGTATGTCTTCCCTACTTTTTATTTTTTGATTTATAAGTTATTTAAGTTTGACTTTTTTTTTTAGACAGTAACAACAACTTCTTATTTTTGTTTAAAGATCAATTTTTTTTAAGTTAATTCAAACGGGCTCTTAATCCTTCCTTGAGTTGAAGGTCTATTTTATACTTCCCAAATCCCATTTAGTAGGAATTGTATCGAATATGTTATTGTTATTGTTAGATTTTAATCATTCAATTATATTCATAACCCATCAATTGATTGTAAAATTTTTAAAACAAACACTTAATAGTTGAGATCTGAATGATTAAAATTAAGCAGTCGTTTGGTAGAATATATTAAAATAATGCTAAATAATAGTGTATTAACAATACTTGCATTAGTAATGCTTGTATTAGTTATGCTTGCATTAGTTGTACATATTTTATTTCTTATGCATTTTTTGGGTTGGTGTATTAAAAATAACAAGTATTGTACAAAAATATTTATTTACGAAAATATAATTAACAATTATGGTGAAAAAGATGTAAAAGTGTTTTTGAGGGGTATTTATGTCTTTAAAGTGTTAATTCATGCATTAAATTCATTTACATTACTAATACCTAGAAATCTATGACATTAGTAATGCATTTCCCAATACATAATAAAGTGTATAACTAATGCAAACATTAGTTATATATAGCGTGAAAAAAGGTACAAAACAAGGTACTAATACACAGAGCTAATGCAAGCATTATCTTTGTTAATACGCTCTATCAAACAACTAGGAAGTACAAACAAATAAAGTCAAAAACTGATAATATAAGAATATTTTGGACTTGTTTCCTATTGAGTGTCCGAAGCCCATGTTAAAGCCCTGACTGATTTTGGATCGTGCACTACAGGGTCTATTTTGGGAGTGGCGCTCCCAAGGATTTTCTCCATACCCAGGGCTTGAACCCGGGCCTCTGGTTAGGGTGAAATACTCCCACCAGTGCATCACAATTCATGTCGGTAAACTCCTGCTTTTGTTTCTTGGAAGAAAGAAAAGGAACTTTGTAACTTATCTCCAACAACAGAAAAAAAAATTCTACTGCCGGCTCAAAAACACTTACATATATATATATATATATATATATATATATATATATATATATATAAAAACCAATGGTGTTTTTGGCAAATTTAAAGTTTGATAGAACATGTAAAAAATTGAGGATGCATGTAGAGGGAGACACCTCAATCTCAAGTTGTGTTCTTTGGGCCAAAAGGGATGGAATTTAGGAGTGCTCCATTAAGCTCAAACACTTTTAGCAATGTAGCACACTTTTATTTAAAGACACTTGAAACAGACCTAATACTCTAGCAATGAAATTCAAGAATGAAAGAATCATGTTAATAAAATCAATAACTCAGTATCTAGTAACTTGTCGAGGGACCTGCAGTTGGCGTTTCACGCCTAATGTCTTCCAGTTGCTGGAGAACTTGCTGAAGTTCTGGTCGAGCTGATGGCGAGGGATCAACACAGTGCAAAGCCAATTTAAGTGTAACTAACAATTCATCACCAATTATGGATGCATCCTTCATTAGTTCCAAATCGAATACCTCTTTTGTTCCCTCCTCTTTCACAATTGATGCCACCTTTCTAGGCAAATCTACACCATTCACTGCCTCGCCTGGAGACTTTCCAGTTAGGAGTTCAAGTATGATGACTCCGAGGCTGTAGACATCCGTCTTCACATTGGCTTTCTTGAGCTTATTAAGTTCAGGTGCGCGATAACCAAGTGCCCCTGCTGTGGCTACAACATTTGAATTTGCAGCAGCAGTTACAAGGCGTGAAAGACCATAATCTGAAACTATTGCATCAGTGTTTTCATCAAGTAGAACATTGCTCGACGTAAGATTCCCATGAATGATGTTGACATTAGTATGAAGGTACAGCAATCCCCTCGCTGTCCCTTTTGCTATTCTCATCCTTGTTGGCCAATCAATTGGTGTATCCGGTCCACGAGCTGCAACAAAAACAATAAAGCTATATTATCCCCTCCATAACAATTTCCTCCCCATGCGATCTCACAAGTGGGATCTGGGGAATGTAGAGTGTACGTAGACCTTACCTACGTTGTGTGAGTTACAGAAGCTGTTTCCAATATGATACATAGTCCAAGATTCATTACGTAAAATGAGACATAGAGTATTCGATTCCCAAAAAAACAGAAGCAAAAGAATGTCAAATGGAAATCTGTTTTCTGCTTACCATGAAGAAAATTTGAGAGACTTCCTTTAGGCATGTAGTCGAAAATAAGAAGCTTCTCCCCTTTCGTCCCTAAGTAATAAGCCCTAATAGCCAGAAGATTCGGATGCCCTATCTTTCCAAGAACGTTGACTTCTTTCTCAAATTCCCTCTGAACTTTCGTGATCTTCTCTCTCATTCTTTTCACTGCAACTTGACTTCCATCTTCTAACGTAGCCCTATACACCGTACCATAAGTACTCTTTCCCAATATATCTGCAGTAGCACATAGAAGATCATCTGCACTGAACATCATACCTCCACCAAAATGGACAAGTTTTCCTCCGTTATCCCCTCCTGCTGCCTCAACTTCTCCCGCAGTTGGAGGAACACCCTTTACATCTTTTGGTTTTTTGGCTTCACCTCTTTTCTTGATCAAACAGCAGAGGAGAATGCAACAGAGTAGAAACAAGACTATTATAAGACACCCTATTACTACGAGAATAATGTCTTTAATACTTCGTTTTCTACTTCGTGTAACTGGAGAAGGCGTTACAGGACATGGATTCGAAGTATTATAGCCACATAGCTGAACATTACCCACAAAAACACTTGAATTGAATTTCTTAGCAAGATAAGTAGGAACAGGACCAGATAGAGAGTTATATGAAACATTAAAGGAACTAAGATTAGGTAACTCACTAACAGACTCTGGGATTTCTCCGGTTAGATTGTTGAGAGACAAATCTATCTCGACTAGACCAGAAATGTCCCCGATAGCAGCTGGAATATCACCCCTAAACCGGTTGTTCCTCAGGTTGAGAAACGACAACTTTTGCAATCTCTTTACATCTAATGGGATTTCACCATCAAGATTGTTACTTTCCAAGTTGAGAACCATGAGGGAGGACAAATTAGTTATACTCTCTGGCAAACTACCATTAATCTCATTATAAGAAAAATCAAGATCCCTAACCACACTAAGCCTTCCAATATCATTAGGGATGACACCAACAATACGATTATGACTCAACGAAATCTCAAGAAGTTCACTCAACTTCCCAAAAGAAACAGGAATTCCACCAGACAAAGAGTTATGATCAAGCGTCAACGACTCTAATTTAAACTGTCTATCTCCATTTCCACCCCAAGAATCCGGAATAGACCCTGTCAAGTTGTTATATTTCAAGTCAATAAAGACTAGAGAGCGCGATTGAGTTATACTAACAGGAATTGAACCAGACAATAAATTGTAACTAAGATTAAGCCTATAAAGCTTAGATGAATTCACAAGACTATCAGGGATTGCACCAGATAAAGAATTGTTACTAAGTTCAAGTGTTTGTAGAACTGGACATAAACCAAGTGAACCAGGAATAGAACCAGAAAACCTGTTATTGTACAATTGTAAACCTCTTAGATTGGGTAAAAAACCCAAAGATGAAGGGACTGAACCACCAATTTCATTATCATGAAAACTAAGTTTTCTTAGTGCTTGAAATTGACCAATACTTTCAGTAATTCTTCCCCCAAATCCTTTTAATGGAAGCTGAATAACAATAACTTGTCCTTGAGCACATTTTATCCCAATCCAAGTACCAGAACAAGCACCATAACCACTATCATTCCAGCTACTTAAATACCCTTTAGGATCAACTAACTCATGTTTAAGTGCCTCAAGTGCTTGATAATTTGCCTCACTGATAACTACACCATCCCAAACTTGACCTAAAGCTAACTGAGCTCCACAAATCATCAGCTGCAAGAACAACAAAATCTGGACAAATGGTATCTTTTTAACACACCCCATATCTCTTTCTTGGATTATTAACTTGAAAACCCCAAATGAGTACTGGTAAAAACAGGTAAAATCTTGAACTTGGTCTTGATTTTCCATTTTTTTGTTAGAAAAAATGGGATTTTTCAGTTGACATACCTGTTTTTTTTTGCTTTGATAAGTTGAAAAATGGGATAGGGACAGTATTTTTTACACACACCACAAGAAGGGTAATTGGTATTTTTTGGAGTACTATGTAGCAATAAGTGCGGTTCTTGAAAGGAAGCACGTGAAGAGGAGGAACACAGTGCTAAAATGGAGGAATCTAAGTAAAGTTTTTTTCTTTTCTAGGAAACATGATAACTGTGTATGTCAGGTATCACTCTAGATTTTTTTTGAAGGCTGTTATATTAAGGTTGTGTTTAAGTTGATTTTTTTTGATAGGTGAGTTCGATAAAGTTTAAATTCGTACATTTCAATTTATTAAGATGATGCTCCTAACAAGATATCCAAACTAAGTGGAGTTTGGATATTTGATAGAACTTATATCTTGTGTGACCAAAAGCATTTTTAATTCGATGTATTTGTGTTTGATTAGTAAATTATTTTATTTTTTGAGTAATAATTAGTATTTGATCAAAGATTTTAAAAATTAATTCTAAAAGTAAATTTTTCAATGAAGTGTTTTCGAGTAAAAAGCTAGTATGTTATAGTTTCTGAAAACTAATTTCAAGTACATTTTTTTCTCAAAAGTGGCCAAAAACTTCACTTTCTTGAAAATGCATAAAAAAAAATCACAATATGAAGCGTTTTAGTTTTTGAGGTGCTTCATGTAGTTCAAATTTAAATTAATCGAGAGTTTAAAGCATATACTAAATATAAATTGAGGAATTAAAAAAAATCTATTTTAATTATCATATTTTATTTTGCATATTTCTTAAATAAAATATGAACTAATGGATAATTTGACTTAATTATCTTTATTTATTTTCAGTATGACAATTATTTTAAATTATTTATTTTTTTAACAAGCACGACAAGCAAAATAGAATCGAAGAAATATGACCTATGACCTAAGTTTGCCTCGACTCGAGGCAAGTCCCATTTGACCATCTGAGGTTACCTTGAATTGTTGTTTTCAATATTCTATTCTTTATTTCGCCTTGAACCATGTGATTTGGATGGAGAAATTAGGTAATTTAAGAACGCGAATACACCTAAAATGGTGTTGCTGAGTAAATAAAAATTATTATTATTATTTTTATATATATTATTTAGATAAATATTATGAAAGATAATATTGGGGTGGTGAGAATGGAGATTATAGAGTTGGTATGAAGATGAATTGAGTAGGAGGATGGAAGACACTGCAAATATAGAATGTCATTTGTGAAACTTATTTTTGACTATTTTCATTAGGGAAATCAGTTTCCTCATTTTTAATTATGGAATTAACTTATTTTCAGTTAAAAAAAATATTTTCATAGATATTACTCCATCAGTTTAAAAAAGTATGACCTAGTTTGACTTGAAATAAAGTTTAAGAAAAGAAAGAAGACTTTTTAATCTTGTAGTTCTAAATTAAAGTTATGTCAAATGTATCAGAATATCCTTTAATCTTGTGGTCTTAAACATGTCATGTGAAAAGTTTAAGTTAAAATATTGTAAAAAAAGAAAAGGGTCATTCTTCTTGAAGCAGACTAAAAAGAAAATAAGGTTATTCTTTTTTGAATGAAGAAAGTAACTAACTAAACATGAAGAATTTGAAAACTATTTTTGTCATACGGAATATTCCTCAACATCAAATTATATCAGATAAGTTAGAATTATGATATGTTATTTAACCTATTTTGGTCGAAGTATATTATTTTCGATAGGGTCGATCATAATTGACCTTTATATTTTCTACATTTTCATGTCATCTCATCATTATGAATCTACGTACTCTAAAACTTCTTTTCGAAAACAACACATGTAGGAGATGTCCATTTAAATTGAAATGCTTTTAATTTGACATCTCTTATTAGAATGAAATATTAGATTCTATTTGAAACGTTATTATAAAAAATAAGTCTGTAATATACAAATTCATATTTATTATGATTTTAATATTGGACACAAAATAAAAAATAAAAATGATAATATAACACCCCCCCCCAACCCCACCCTACCCCATCAAAGAGAAAAGAAGCTTTAGAGCATGCCTATTGGGATTTAAGATCTCAAATATTATGATATCTTATTAGTGAGCACGCCTCACAAGTCTGAAAAAGTGGTACTTTGTGCTACTAAACAAGGTCAATTGGTATTGTAATATTATACAAAAAATACTTTTAATTTTATGTTATTTTTATAATTTTATTTTATTTTTTCATAAAAGTATCTTGAATTATCACATAAGAAATCACTTTAGTATTTTGCTTTTTGTCAACCAACTAATGTGGCTAGTGAAGTGCGATAATTATTAGAAAATAATTAAAGCTAGGATTAATTATAACTATAAATGCTAAGATGGTCTAATAAAATAAATGGAAGTAATCACAACAGCTGAAGAGACTCTGAGATGAATTTTTAACGTGTTCGGAATATATTTTAAACAAAAAGTTAAGCATCTAGTAAATTTTTCAATTCGAAAATAAACAGATTAAAATTTCTTCAAACTATCACTGTTTTGTGAATTTCATGCTTAAATTATTATATTCTCTTGCAGTTATCTCATAGACTATAACTCCGTTCGGATACAAAATCTTCCGTTAAACATATGATAAAATAAATGTTATAACTTATTACAAAGTAGTAAAAAATAAAAACAGTTAATAACGTGATAAGAAAATCTTTAAAATGAATTCACCTAACACAATAAGTTTATAATAATTTAACGAATTTCTATGAACATTCAAAATTTAGATATGAAACTCATAAAACGGTATTAATTTTTGTATATATTATGTTACATGTTTTTTTTATTTTTGATAGAGACATGAGATGCGGTCCATAGACAAACAAGTTCCCATCGTCTTCAATCAATTTTATACAATATACGAGGACCACTCTGACTAACCCATTCATGGACCACAATATCAACCAAACAAGTTAGAACATAACGGAAAGTGTGTTTGAATTAATTTATTTACAGGTAAAAATATTTATAATATATAGATAAAATATAAAATGTATTTTTTTAATCATGTATTCATAGGTTAAAAAGATAAAAATAAATCAAAAATCGTAAGTTAAAAAATTTAATTTATAACTTTTGATTTATAAGTTAAACAGACACTAAGTAGGTTTATTGGAATGTATACGCTTACACTAAGTTGGTAAGTAGTATAAACAATAAAGTAAATGAAGAATTTAAGAATGAAATGAAGAATTTTGAAATTTGTAATCTAAATGAATTTTAATATTTTTTATGGGTATAATTATTTTATATCAAGTAAAAGAGATATTTTAAAATTAAATTATATCCAATTTTAGGAGGATACTTTTTTTTTTGGGAATAAATTAAAAAAAAAAAGTATCACATAAATTAAGAAAGACGGAGAAAGTCATAAATGTAGTTATATACACTTGGTACCTTCTCAATTGAAATTAAAATTTGTACCATAAATCTTTGTACTAAACTACTAATTATTATTAGATTGATGAAGGTGAGATGGTCTTGGTGTTCACTACTTCTCTCAACAAAGGATTAAGCCCATTCCCACCCCCCTCCCCCGGGGCGATCGTTACTTTTTTTTTATTTTATTGGTGTTTGATATTTATATTGTAGTTTGGCTATTTTAAATTCACGCCTAATTATAACGAGATTTTGGTTTCAAAATGTGGCAAATATATTGTATATGCACGTCTAATAAGTCCACACACATAATATCTCTACTGAACTAACTAAAATTCCGCAAATACAAAATCAACTTACATTTACCAGTACACTTTACAATTATCACCCTAAAATGTCACACATGTAATATACACTTTACATACCTGCAATATACACTTGTATCTCATAAACCACCACAAATAATCACTTATGTGTCACTCCCTATGACACATGTACTTTGTGAGATACACAAGATATACACTATGATATATTATTATCATAAGAAAAATCTTGATGAACCTTAATTTCTATGAATTTTTTATCATCATGACATTTTAATATTGACAAGAATTGTTGTAAGATCTTGACTCATTACCCATTATATTGCAAAGTGAAGTAAACAAAAAAAAAATGATAACAAAGGAGGGCTAAGAAATCATTCAGCTTAAACAGAGAAAGACACAATTAATATATTGTATACTTTAGATTATACAATTCATATTTTGTATACAATAATAAGAAAAGTGAAATTACGCCATTGTATATCACATCTGATATTATATATTCCGAATTCGATTGTATACAACAATATATAATTTTAAGCAAGTTTTATATATATATATATATATATATATATATATATATATATATATATATATATATCTATATATAAATCTCTTTACATTTAATAAACTTCAAAATCCCATTAAAGTGAATAATTAGTGTCTCATTTTTTTTGTATCCACAAGAGAAAATCTCTTAAAATACTAACGATGTTCAATGCTTGCAAAAACAAGTTAAGCCGTTTGCATATGCAAATGTTGAACTTCAAGATTTTAAATATTTGGTGAAATATTTAAAAATTTAATCTAAGAGTACTATATTTCCAGTAAGAATCCACATCGACCTTTTAGGATGGATGATCTCTTTAATATAATTTGAGCAAAGGAAGGTCTAAGACTAACAACTTCGATCTAGACATAATACATAAATAAACACGGAAACTTGACCTCGTATGATAAGTAAATACTTTAACTTTGAGTATGCATATTAGATACCTTAACTTGGTCTCAACTGATAACTAAACACTCTAATTCATCTCCATTGTGTCTCGTGGACACTAATTGTTGACGTGACACGTAAATTTTGGAGGTGTCTAGATGATCATCTTGTAAGTTGGAGTATTCAACTGACACAATAAAGATGAGTTGAGGTGTCTAGATGTGCATACACAAAGTTGAAGTGTTTACTCGTCAGCTAAGGCCAAATTAAAATGTTTGTTTAGATATCATATTATATCGAAGTCCTTAAGCTTCATACTATTCTTAGCTTTTCACTCACTTATAAGTTATAATATAGTTACTTTTCCTTACTAACGTCACAATATTCAATTGCTAATAATCAAATCTAGCAAGTTAATTTAAGATGCATTCTTTTGATCTTATATAATTTAACTGTTAATATTTTAAGAAAATAATAATAATCAAGTGGTACTATTGTTAAAAAATAAAATAAAATTATAAGCAAATACCAAAACATGAATGATCATCTAAAAAATAACTCGATAAGTAAACAAAAACATGAAAGATCATTAAAAAAATAACTCAATAATTAAACAAAAAAAGCAACACAAACCTTCTTATGAATGAAAATATGAAGAAGAAAAAAAAGGTCAAGAACAGAAATCACATTCTTTTAAGTTAAAATTATCCTTTGTTGAAAAAAAACTTACCTGCACTAGGTGTTTATACCAAGTCAATGTAAAATACATTACTATGTGATTTAGTGAAGTAAAATGAACTATAAATTTAAACAAATGACATGCATGAATTGGTTTGGTGTAAACACACGGTGCGAGTAAATTTTACCTACATTTGTCCCTTATAAGTTTATAATTACAGAAAATCTCTCAAACTGGTACAATTATATGAGGGCTGATACATCAAATTGATGCGCGAGATTCATTAATCGTTAAGTAAGATACATTACATTTTATACATGATACACTAATATGATGTACATTATATATATAATACACTGATCTGATGCGCGAGATACATTAATGTGATGCGCATGATACATTAATTTGATGCGCGAGATACATTAATCTGACGCACTAATACATTAATCTATTGCGCGAAAATGAGAAATTTTGAAAATTTGTAAAACTAATAGAGAATAGTGATAACAAGAAAACTTAAAAATGAAATTTCTGTCATTTTTTTAAAAAAAATATATACTTCTAAAAAACAAGAAGTAATAAAAAAAATAACACGTGGGCATAATGTATAAGCACACAATTTTGACATAACGTATGTAACTACGTCTTAGATTTTTTTTATATTTTTTTTTTCAATTGTGCCAAAAATAAAAGAATAAAAAAAGAAAAATGTAGAAGTCAAAGGGTTGACAGAATATATATATATAATTTTTTTTTGACAGACCACCTACTTAGGGACATCATATATATTAGCAAATAAAAAACTTGTCGTTTTGGGTTTTTCTAACTAAATCTTATACTTAAAATTAATTAAGAATCAATCAAATGTTTAACAAACTGAATAAGACTTTTTACCATTTTTAGCTTAAGCATGTTAGTCAAAAAGTAATTTTATCCTTTTTTAACAACGAGAATAATATCAATAACATATTCAATATAATTTCATGAGTGAAATTTTAAAAAAATATAATTAGTGTGAACATAGTCTTACTTCGACTTTATTTAGCTAGATTTTTTTTCCGATTTTTCTTAAGCACTCAAAATAAAGGCATAATACATAACCATACCTTTAAACTTGGCTTCAATCCAATTTTGTAGACAAATTGTATAAAACTGATCAAATAAACACATGCATTGTACATGATATTCGTTGTGACAATTTACATCCTACAGTATGCCTACTTTTACACACTCAATATTGAAAGATATAAATACCGATTAAAATCAAATTAAAGGACATAATTATATATTATGCCCAAAGTAAAAGAATCAAATTAAATGTGCAATGTTGATTTAGTAAACCTAACATTCAAGTTTTATTTCTTTTATTTTTCTTAATTCTGGTGAAGTTTTTGTTGTGCCATACCAACCTATGACTTCTATGACACAACAATTTTTTATTTTTTTTTTACGTTTTAACCAACTTTTGGTCATTACTTTTCAGAGTTTTAAGAAGTAAAACAATGCAAATTGATGTTTATAGCCAATGGTTCTTTGGATTTGAAATATATACTTCCTCCGTCTATTTTTACTTGTCCATATTTGACTCAGTACACGCCCCTAAAAAGTAATTAATAAAATGATAATTTTACTATACCTTCCTTCAGTTATAAAATACTATGGAAAATGCGGAAATGACAAGACAAAGATAGTTGTTGTATATAATCATAACAACAAACATAAAGCTAAGTTTGTTGAATAACAACACATTGTTAATATGAAGCAAATACCATAAAAGTGATGTTTACTTGATGATTGAAAATATAACAAACTTAGAGAAAATGACTTATAATATACTCAAAGATTAATATTCATGAAAATTAATGCAATTAGATAGGTTAAGTTGGTGAACAAATCAATTCTACAAGAGTTCAACTAAGTTTTTTGTACACAATTTTTTTTTATCTATAAAAGCAAACTCAACTCTAATATCTTTCACAAACAACTTGCATTTCTACTAATACTCGAATCGAGTTTTAGTAAAAAATAGAAGAAGAAAAGAAATGGAGGCTATGAAAAACATTGTGAAATCTTTGAGTTCTTTATGTTTTGTATGCATTTTGCTTCTCTTTGCAAATGTAGCATCCGCGAAAACTCATCACCATGATTTTGTTGTAAGATTTTATTTAGTTATTTGCTAACATGTCGTAAATCTTTTTTTAAAAAAATTATGTTACTGAGTTCTGTTTTATCTTTGGAACAGATTCAAGCAACACCAGTGAAGAGGCTATGCAAAACTCACAACAGCATAACGGTGAATGGACAATTCCCTGGACCAACATTGGAAGTTAACAACGGGGATACTCTGGTGGTTAACGTTGTGAATAGAGCTCGATATAATGTTACTATTCACTGGTAAGTTCATGCTTGCAGACTGATATATGTTAGACGCGATTATATGTATTGTCATTTGTTCTACTTTTTTCAAAAGGCACGGCGTTAGGCAAATGAGAACAGGATGGGCAGATGGACCAGAGTTTATTACTCAATGCCCGATTAGACCAGGAAAGAGTTACACTTATCGGTTTACTATTCAAGGACAAGAAGGGACTCTTTGGTGGCACGCCCATAGCTCGTGGCTTAGGGCTACGGTTTATGGAGCTTTGATTATCCATCCAAAAGAAGGCGGAAACTATCCATTTCCTAACCCCAAAAGAGAAACACCAGTTCTGCTTGGTACTATTTCACATTCTCTTATGCATTAGCCTATATTCTGTTTCCCTTTTTAAAAAATCGAAATGATAGTTTTGGAAATGCTGATCAGGTGAGTGGTGGGATACGAACCCTATTGACGTTGTAAGACGAGCAACAAGAACAGGAGCAGCTCCTAATGTATCTGATGCTTACACCATTAATGGTCAACCAGGTGACCTATACAAGTGTTCCAAACAAGGTTAGTTCTAATATTTGTAACACGATGCCAGCGTTCACTAAATTATGATTTGATATCTTACCTATTTAGGACATTTTTTCATAAAAATCGTATTTATGTAGAAACAACCATAGTCCATATAGACTCAGGCGAAACCAACCTCCTTCGAGTTATCAATGCTGGATTGAACCAACAGCTTTTCTTTACTGTGGCAAACCACAAGCTTACCGTAGTTGGAGCAGATGCCAATTATGTTAAACCTTTCACAACATCAGTCCTTATGCTCGGACCAGGCCAGACAACCGATGTCCTGATCAAAGCTGATCAGACACCAAACAGATACTACATGGCAGCGCGTGCCTATGCAAGCGCTCAAGGCGCCCCTTTTGATAATACCACAACGACAGCCATCCTCGAATACAAGACATCTTCTTGTTCTTCAAATTGTGCGAAAACTAATCCCATTTCCCCATCGTTACCAGCATATAACGACACAGCCACTGCTACAGCCTTCACAAGAAAATTCAGAAGCCCAAGAAAGGTCGAGGTCCCAACTGAAATCGATGAAAATCTATTCATCACAGTCGGGCTGGGACTCGAGAACTGCCCAACAGGTGCACGCTCCAGAAACTGTCAAGGCCCAAATGGAACTCGATTCGCTGCCAGTATGAACAATGTATCTTTTGTACTACCATCCAATTTTTCCCTGCTACAAGCACATCACCAACGCATACCTGGTGTCTTCTCAACTGATTTCCCAGCCGTACCACCTGTAAAATTCAATTATACTGGCAACGTGAGCCGATCTTTATGGCAACCTATTCGAGGAACTAAGCTGTACAAACTGAAATACGGGGCAAAAGTTCAAGTTGTGTTACAGGGGACAGGTATCTTCACAGCTGAAAATCATCCAATTCATCTACACGGATACGATTTCTACATCATTGCTGAAGGTTTCGGTAACTTCAATCCGAAAACAGACACATCTAAATTCAACCTTGTTAATCCACCTCTCAGAAATACAGCAAGTGTGCCCGTTAACGGATGGACAGTCATCAGATTTGTCGCGGACAATCCAGGTAATTAAAAGAACAAATACTTATCATTTATTGATATTCCCAATATTTTCTATACAATTTCACATGATACAAATTTAACTTACAAATATAGGAGTGTGGATAATGCATTGTCATTTGGATGTTCACATTACATGGGGTTTAGCGATGGCGTTCCTCGTGGAAAATGGAGTTAGTGAACTCGAATCGTTGGAGGCTCCTCCCGTAGATTTTCCAGTCTGTTGACGATTACAAAAAAAAAAAAGAAACAAACAAGAATTAATTTGAGTTTGAATTGCATTCAATATGAAAGTTCCCTGCATATTGTTACTAGCATTTCTTTGTTGCTTGAGATTAAAGCAATTGTATTGTTTTTTTTACTGTAATTAACGGAGGAATTTTGGGTTGAGTTTGATCTTGACCTGTTTTGTACCTCGTTATCTAATTCATTTTGATCGAAGTAAAATTTAGATTGATTTGAATCTTGACTCGTTTGTTATCTGTCCAAATTTGAACCAACCCACTCAATTGTCACCTTTACTTCTGAACAATTTAAGATCTTTTAAATTGTTAAATCCATCCCATTGTTTTAGTCAACTTTAGCTATTCAATTGGTACAAGCAATTGTTAAAAAGGAATAGTAATTGGAGTTGAAAAGAAAAGATTTGGTAGTTGGCAAATTGGTAAGATTTGCAACCATTCTTGACTTTGCTATGTTCACATATGTCATTAGTGACATAAGCATGGTTTTATCTTTCTATAAATAGAGCATTCTTGCTCATTTGTAGAACACACACCAAGTTAGAGAGAAAAAACCATTTTGAGAGCAAAGTGAGGTATTCCATAGACTATATAAGAAAATAGTCTGTGAAGAAAAATAGAGTGTGAGCGATATTTTAGTAAGACGGAAACCAAAAGAGTGTTGTTCCTTTTGAGTGTGTAGTAGTCACTTTGAGTGTTGTATTCGTGACTACACAGTGTAAAATTCCTTACTATAGTAATATCAATTGCTCCTCTTGGTCCGTGGTTTTTTCCCTTATTCAGAAGGGTTTCCACGTAAAATTCTTGGTGTCGTTATTTTTTCATTTTATTTCCATTACTTTTACCATATATACTTTTGTGTTTGTCCGCATTTTCCCAACAAACTGGTATCAGAGCCAAGGTTTTATCTGAGTATGCTCTGTGGTTGCAGCACAGTCTGAACTTCCACATCAGAAAAGATTTACTTTGATTTGCGATAACTATATTTTTTTGGGGAAAACAATGGAAGCCAACACAAGTAGAATGGTCACTTTGAATGGTGTTAATTATGCCATTTGGAAGGGGAAAATGGAAGATCTGCTTTATGTCAAGAATTTTTATAAACCAGTATTTACCACTGTAAAGCCTGATAATATAACAGATGAAGAGTGGAGTCTGTTGCATAGACAGGTTTGTGGATTCATTAGGCAATGGGTCGACGATAATGTGTTGAACCATATCTCTGGAGAAACACATGCTCGAACCCTTTGGGAGCATCTTGAAAGTTTGTATGCTCGAAAGACTGGCAACAACAAAATGTTCTTAATAAAGCAGATGTTGAGTTTGAAGTATCATGATGGTTCTCCGATGACAGACCATCTGAATAATTTTCAGGGGATAATGAACCAATTATCTGCTATGGGCATCAAATTTGATGAAGAAATTCAAGGCTTGCTTCTACTTGGTTCCCTACCAGATTCATGGGAAACATTTAGAACGTCATTGTCAAATTCTGCTCCGGATGGTGTGATCTCTATGGATTCCGCCAAGAGTAGTGTCTTGAACGAAGAGATGAGAAGAAAAACTCAAAGTTCCTCTTCGTCGGATGTCCTGATAACTGGCCCCAGAGGGAGACATAAAACTCGTGGTTCTCAGCATAGAGAACAAAATAGGAGCAAATCCAAAGGCAGACTTAAGGATATTGAGTGCTATCATTGTGGCATGAAAGGGCACACAAAGAAGTTCTGCAGGAAGTTGAAGAGGGAGAACAATAAAGAGGAAACTAAACAAGATGGCAATGAAAATTGCCTAGCCACCGTTACCACCGAAGATCTTGTTACCGTTCTTGATGCAAACATGATAAATATTGCTTGTGATGAGTCAAGCTGGGTTGTGGACACTGGTGCCGCATCTCATGTGACATCAAGGAAGGATTTTTTCTCTTCCTACACTCCTGGTGATTTTGGAACCTTGAGTATGGGTAATGAGACTGTTTCTAGGGGGTTGGTATTGGTACAATTTGTTTGGAAACTAGTATTGGAACTAAACTAGTTTTGAACAATGTGAAACATGCTCCTGATGTTCGTCTGCACCTAATTTCTGTTGGTGTTTTAGATGATGAAGGATATGTTAGTACCAACGGTGATGGAAAATGGAAGCTCATTAAGGGTTCCTTGGTTGTGGCTCGTGGTAACAAACGTCGTGGTCTATACTGGACTACGGCCTCTGTTTGTGTTGATATGGTGAATGCAGTTGAGAGCGATAGCTCTTCAACATTATGGCACAAGAGGCTTAGCCACATTAGCGAAAAAGGACTTAATGTTCTAGCCAAGAAGAAATTATTGTCAAATTTTCAAAGTGCTAAATTAGAAAAATGTGAGCACTGCTTGGCTGGTAAACAAAATAGAGTTTCCTTTAAGTCCTACCCTCCTTCGAGAAAGACAGAGTTGCTTGAGTTAGTGCACTCTGATTTATGTGGTCCAATGAAGACAAAGACATTGGGTGGTGCACTTTACTTTGTCACTTTCATTGATGATTGCTCGAGAAAACTTTGGGTCTATGTCTTGAAGGCTAAAGACCAAGTGTTAGGTGTCTTTAAGCAGTTTCAGGCTTCAGTTGAAAGAGAAACTGGAAAGAAATTGAAATGTATTCGTACTGATAATGGTGGTGAATATAGTGGACCATTTGACGAATACTGCCAGCATCAAGGTATTAGACACCAGAAGACTCCTCCCAAGACTCCTCAGCTTAATGGTTTGGCTGAGAGGATGAACAGGACCTTGATGGAAAGAGTTAGATGTTTGCTTTCTGAAGCAAAGTTGCCAAACTCATTTTGGGGTGAGGCTTTATTGACCGCTGCACATGTTATTAATCTATCTCCTGCTGTTGCTTTGCAAAGTGATGTACCAAATAGTGTTTGGTATGGAAAGGATGTTTCCTATGACCATTTGAGAGTATTCGGTTGCAAAGCTTTTGTACATGTGCCGAAAGATGAGAGGTCAAAGTTAGATGCCAAGACAAGGCAATGCATCTTCATTGGATATGGCCTAGATGAATTTGGTTACAGGCTATATGATCCAATTGAAAAGAAACTTGTGAGAAGCCGTGATATTATTTTCATGGAGAATCAAACAATTGAAGA
The DNA here is from genome assembly GCA_027704785.1 of Solanum chmielewskii. NCBI lineage: Eukaryota > Viridiplantae > Streptophyta > Magnoliopsida > Solanales > Solanaceae > Solanum > Solanum chmielewskii. The sequence continues at coordinate 57,966,018 of JAKWIX010000322.1, read as the reverse complement.
TGTTGACAAAGAGGAGAAGGTAGAATCTTCAAGTTTTGATGGTATAGTTCATCATGATGAAGTTCCTCACACAAGTGTGCATGATGTTGTTGGGTTTGATAATCATGGTGACACCCAGAATCATGTATCGAATCAACATGTTGATGTTGATAATAACAATGATATTGTTATTGATGATCCTGTTGCTCATGAAGTTGTGGACGAATCAAATATTCCGCTTCGGAGGTCCACAAGACAGCGGTTTCCTTCCTCCCGTTATTCACCCAATGAGTATGTGTTACTCACTGACGGGGGAGAACCTGAATGTTATGAGGAGGCCATGGAAGATGAGCACAAGAATCAATGGATTGAAGCCATGCAAGACGAGATGAAGTCTTTGCATGAGAACCACACTTATGAGTTGGTAAAATTGCCCAAGGGCATGAGAGCTTTGAAGAACAAGTGGGTGTTCAAAGTTAAAGTTGAAGAACACAACTTGAAGCCCAGGTATAAAGCTAGATTGGTTGTTAAGGGATTTGGTCAAAGGAAAGGTATTGACTTTGACGAAATATTTTCTCCTGTTGTGAAAATGTCCTCGATTCGCACAGTTCTAGGTTTGGCTGCTACTCTTAATTTAGAGATTGAGCAGATGGATGTGAAGACGGCTTTCCTTCACGGTGACCTAGAAGAAGAGATTTATATGGAACAACCTGAGGGCTTCAAAGTAGATGGTAAAGAAAATTTTGTATGCAAACTCAAAAAGAGTCTCTATGGCCTAAAACAAGCTCCCAGACAATGGTACAAGAAGTTTGAATATGTTATGGGGGAGCAAGCCTATAAGAAGACTTCTTCAGATCATGGCGAATTTGTACAAAAATTTTCTGACAATGATTTCATCATCCTTTTGTTGTATGTGGATGATATGTTGATTGTGGGCAAGAATACTTCCAAGATTGACGAGCTGAAGAAAGAGTTGTGTAAGTCTTTTTCTATGAAAGACTTGGGCCATGCCAAACAAATTTTGGGCATGAGAATTACTCGTCTTAGAGATGAAAAGAAGATTTATTTGTCCCAGAAGAAGTACATTGAACGCGTACTGGAGCGCTTCAATATGAAGAATGCGAAGCCTGTGAGTATACCTCTTGCTGGTCATATGAAGTTGAGCAAGAAGATGTGTCCTACAACTAGGGAGGAAAAAGAGAACATGGCCAAAGTTCCATATTCCTCCGTCGTCGGAAGTCTAATGTATGCAATGGTGTGCACTAGACCTGATATTGCTCACGCAGTTGGTGTTGTCAGTAGATTTCTCGAAAATCCGGGAAAAGAACACTGGGAAGCTGTGAAATGGATACTCAGGTATCTTAGAGGAAGCTCAGATGAATGCTTGTGTTTTGGAGCATCAAATCCAATCTTGAAAGGCTATACAGATTCTGATATGGCAGGTGACCTTGATAACAGAAAATCCACTACTGGATATTTGTTTACTTTTTCAGGGGGAGCTATATCATGGCAGTCAAAGTTGCAGAAGTGTGTTGCACTATCTACAACTGAAGCTGAGTATATCGCGGCTACTGAAGCCGGCAAGGAGATGATATGGCTAAAGCGATTTCTTCAAGAGCTTGGTTTGAATCAGATGGAGTATATTGTCTATTGTGACAGCCAGAGTGCAATAGACTTGAGCAAGAACTCCATGTACCATGCAAGAACAAAACACATTGACGTCAGATATCATTGGATTCGTGACAAGGTGGAGAATGAATCATTCCACGTCAAAAAGATTCACACAAGTGAAAATCCTGCAGATATGCTGACCAAGATGATACCGAAAGACAAGTTCGAGTTATGCAAAGAACTTGTGGGTATGAGCTCTCTCTAAAGAAGTTGAAGATACCTTCTTCCAGTAAATGGGACTGGAGGGGGAGATTTGTTAAATCCATCCCATTGTTTTAGTCAACTTTAGCTATTCAATTGGTACAAGCAATTGTTAAAAAGGAATAGTAATTGGAGTTGAAAAGAAAAGATTTGGTAGTTGGCAAATTGGTAAGATTTGCAACCATTCTTGACTTTGCTATGTTCACATATGTCATTAGTGACATAAGCATGGTTTTATCTTTCTATAAATAGAGCATTCTTGCTCATTTGTAGAACACACACCAAGTTAGAGAGAAAAACCATTTTGAGAGCAAAGTGAGGTATTCCATAGACTATATAAGAAAATAGTCTGTGAAGAAAAATAGAGTGTGAGCGATATTTTAGTAAGACGGAAATCAAAAGAGTGTTGTTCCTTTTGAGTGTGTAGTAGTCACTTTGAGTGTTGTATTCGTGACTACACAGTGTAAAATTCCTTACTATAGTAATATCAATTGCTCCTCTTGGTCCGTGGTTTTTTCCCTTATTCAGAAGGGTTTCCACGTAAAATTCTTGGTGTCGTTATTTTTCCATTTTATTTCCATTACTTTTACCATATATACTTTTGTGTTTGTCCGCATTTTCCCAACATAAATGATACTCGTTATTTTCACAAGGGGGACATCACATTTTTTTGAGTTTATGTATAATGAAACAAGGATTCAAGGCTATCTCGAATTTTTGCGTGTTATCCTTAAAAAAAAAAATTAAAATATATAAGATAGACTCGATTTGAACTCAAATTTTATGGATCTCTTGGTGACAACCTATTAAATAACACTTGCAAACTTTTACACTGTTTCTATTAGCCATAGAGAAAATGGAATTTCCACAATACATGCAAATTCTCTTATATCTTTCTTTATACACGATTCAAAAGTTATTATTATTTTTTAAACTTCATATCATATTTAAATTAAAACACAAAAAATAAATGATAGAGTGACATCAAACATGATATTCTAAAAGAATAAGCAAAATCTAAGATTGTTAAATAACACTCCTTTTTCAAATATATAATTATAACAACCTTTCAATTTACTTACGAAGCACATTACGAGATTTCACCAATTTTATAACAAATTTTATCTTCTTAAAAAAGTCATTAGGATTAGTAAAGGTAAACCTAACTCCCTTACTTCTTGTACTTTTCTCTTTGAGCTATCGATTTTATTTATTAATAAAAATCTTGCCCTCTATGTACACCTTATCTAGCGAAATTTCAATAAAAAATAAAATAAAATTGAATTTTAATAAAATCCAATTTCATCACAATTGCTCAATCCACTATCTCTAAACAAATCCCCACAAACAAATGCATAGTCTTTAATAGGCAACATATGAACATACACCCATTTGAAATTTTTAGGGTTGTTCTCTTTAGTAACATCCATTCAAAAAACACGTGCTTAAAATGAATGACAACACCAGTATCCTGACGAACCACCTCAAAAAACTTGACAACCTTATTGATAAGCCACTGATTCTGAAAGTCTATGAACGGGATGGAGTAGATGTTTCGTATTTCTACTCATCCCTTAGTAGAAATACATAACATCTACTCGTCCACTCCATAGATTTACATAGTCTGTGGCAGATCAAGAAGGTTGTCAAGTGTTTTGAGCGGTTAGCCAGGATGTTGGTGTTGCCATTTGCGAAAAGGTGTTTGATCAAATTTTTAAAATGCTAAGAAAAATTAGATAGATATTTATAGGGAGGATTTGGTATAGAATTTGAATGGTATATATGACCGCGATAAATTATTTACCTAATAAAGCTTGGTTTCACATTTTTATGGTACATAATTAAGATTAGATTATTGTGATTGACCATATTTTAAAAAAAACATAAAATTTTCAAGTCAACTACAACTTGATTTAATGAATCTGGCACATAAAGCAAGTTATTTAAATGCAATTATTGATTAAATAGAATTAATAATAAATAATAGTTAATTGGTAATAATAAATTAAATTACACAAATGATTTAATTATATTTGACTCATCGCATACTCAGACAAGTTATTTAAAATGAATATTATATAAATATGACTTTTGATTTTGGTTTCTTCTGTCAACTATGACTTTTAACTTTCTCAGTACAAAATTAAGACGAGTTGTACCTAGTATTATCGATCTATTATATCGAAAATATCCAATTCATTAAAATATATGTACATAATATTTAGACAAAGACCCTTAATATTCTCAAATCATATATATGATGGAATTGGTCATTCCTAATAATCTTCTATACAAGCAAAATACTAGTTCTACCTACATTTGATTATCCTAGTCTTATACTACAAAATAGGAGTACAAAATATTTATTTTCTAATTGATATTCATTATATTATTTTAAGGTTTTTTTTTATAACAATAAAAATTTCCAAATTAAATTTAAATTTTTGGATGGATGAGGATGTTTATTGAAAAACAAGAAGTTGTTTATAGTATATTATTTCTCCCTTTTATTTAAACTAGAATGCATAATCAATAAAATCATAGAGAAAACAAGTTATTCAATTAAATTTACAATATGGTTATGGTTTCCAATTTTCCTAAAAATAAATACATTTTAATTTTTATTTATATAGTCTTGGACTTGGTTAATTTTAATTCTTGTCAATCATTTATCAATAGTAATTTAGATGCTACTGGATTTTCATTAGCAGTGGCAACTTGGTATGGAGATCCCACTGGAGCTGGAAGTGGTAATTTATCGAAAAAACGATCTATTTTTTTACATGTTCAGTATAATTTAACATGTTATAATTCAATAATTTTTTTTTAAAAAAAAATTTGTATTTAGGTGGAGCTTGTGGACTAGAAGATGATGTAGGAAAAGTACCATATAACGCGATGATAACCGCGGGAAATCAAGTTTTGTTCAAACATGGTTTAGGATGTGGTGCATGTTATCAGGTACATACATATATACGACTTTCTTAAAATAACGTATTCAAAAATTAATAACGTTTAAATTCTGAATTTGTCGTTGTTGTTCAGGTATTATGTAATCAAAATGAATGTTCACAAAATCCAATTACAGTTACTCTTACAGATGAGTGTCCAGGAACATGTAATGATGATCCAATTCATTTTGATTTAAGTGGAAATGCCTTTGGAGCTATGGCAAAATTTGGCCAAGCTGATCAATTACGTAATCTTGGAAGAATTGATATTTATTATAAAAGGTGAGAGAGTTTCTTTATAACAAACTTCAAAAAAAATAAAAAAATTGTACATTATTATGTTATAAATTCAACATAGTATAAATATGTTAATAATATAAAAGAATTTGCATTATCTATGTGATTTAACATGTTATAATTAGTTGTAGGGTTGCTGTTAAAGAAGTCTCGCATCGATAGAGGGAAGAGAATTTGACCTCCTTATATGGACTTGGACAAATCTCCTCTCATGAGCTAGCTTTTGGGTTGAGTCAAGTACCATATCTTTACATGGTATCATAGTCGGATCCATCCCAATTTGCACCTCATCGATGTTGGACCCCCATTTAGAATAGTTCACACTCCACTTGAGGTCTGGGCGTGCTGGGGAATGTTAAGAAGTTCCACATCAGTAGAGGGATGGGAATTTGATCTCCTTATATGGATTTGGACAAATCTCCCCTCATGAGCTAGCTTTTAAGGTTGAGTTAGGCCCAGGTACCATATCTTTGCATGGTATCAATGGTATCAGAGTCAGACTCATCCCAATTTGTTGTTCACCAATGTTTGGCCCCCCATTTAGAAGTGTTCATGTTCCAGTTGAGGTTTGGTGCGTGCGAGGTAGTGTTAAGAAGTTTCACATCGGTAGAGGGATGGAGATTTGGTCTCCTTATATGGACTTGGACAAACCTCCTCTCATGAGCTAACTTTTGGGGTTGAGTTAGATTCAGATATCATATCTTTACAATCATAAAAATGTACCATCCAAGGACAGAGTAGGATGCAAAAAATCATCATCATCCATTGGTTTTGGGTGTGTTTTAGTAATGTTACTTCATTGCTAATTTGTTCGTAGCTAATATAAATCTATCGTTTGTTCATATTAGCAATATATTTTGTTATTTAAACTACATTCTTTGGTTAATTCCTCTTTTTGATTTTTTTTTTCCAGGGTGTCATGTGACCACAAGCAAAATATTATGTTTAAGGTTGAGAAAGGATCAAACCCTTATTTCCTTGCAATTGCAATTGAAGCTCAAAATGGAGATGGTGATCTTTCTTTAGTTGAAATAAAACATACAAATTCAAATGAATGGCTTCAAATGCAACAAATGTTTGGAGCAACATGGTCAATAAATATTTATCCAGACACACAAATACCTCCTTTTTCTATTAGGTTAACTTCACAAAATAAACATCAAGTTGAAGCTAATAATGTAATTCCTATAAATTGGCAAGCAAGAGAAATTTACTATTCAAATGTCAACTTTTCTCCATAATTATTAATTTTTTTCTTTGTTTTTTTTGGAGGATTTGAGGAAGTTTAGATAGTACAAAGTGAAATTTTGGACTTCCTTTGTATAACAATAATATATACTTTAGTTATCTCAAGTTTAAAAATCTCTATTTCACTTAATTATAATTCAGAGTGTGTCGGAACAGGTTAAATTGAGGAATTTGTTATGGTACAATTTTTTAACCTGATAAATTTATAAATGAATCATAACGAATGAATCAATGAGTTATCATAATTTTCTCTTTAAACATATACATCCCTTTTAAATTTATATCCTATTCTATTATTATATATCCTAGTTTTATCAAATTTGTATTGTTTATTAATTTATATTTAAGAGTAAAATGTAGTTCTAAAAATACTCAAAATAATCACACATTTTAATTTATCGAAGGTTAAATGTCGAGAGTCATATTATATCACGATTTCATAACAGAAATCGCCAACATATATAAATACAAATAAGATCTTAAATTGTGTATAGAAAGAAAATGAACCGCTTCTATTTTCAGAACTGAGAGGTAGACCAAACTCGGAATTTAGCAATAATTGATGGACCAAAATTGCTATTATCCCAATTATAAAAATTATAAAAATTAGAGCAAATGATATTGAGAGATGTGTGATGTTGTATTGCCATGAAAATTCAAATGTTAATTTACATGTATAGACATGGCCTTTAACTTTAATTGTGTGATGAAATCTACACAAAGAAATTTGGCATTTAACATATGTAACTTTTCAAATAATGGATTACTCTTCTCATTTGTTCTTAACAATTTGTTGTTGCACCACCAAGACTGAAACTGGTCTATTGATCTCTGCAGCAGCAAGCATGTCACCAACTGGTCCAAGTTCTGGCAAATCATTCCATTCATTAAGACCTAATAGTTGTTGTAGATCGTCGCGATGACGCCTTCCGACCATGATTAGATCAAAGGCTTCTTCCATAGCATGTATGATCAAAGCTGTTTCAGCTCCATCTTTAACTCTTTCCTCTCTGTATACAATGTTATCCTGGTGCTGACCTAGAAGTCTTACCTCCTTCAACATCTCAGCATCAAGTACAGCATCCCACTGGTTTTCACGTACGTCGATGTCCCATGAGACGAACCTAACCACAGTCAGTTGAAGTTCAGGTGATCTTGACATACGTTTAGCATAAGCTAACGCCTCACGATCATCATTGCCTCCCATGAAAACCACGGCTACTTGATACATTGATGACTCATTACCGGATTGACTAGCTAGACGTTTTATTTTCTGACGGTCAATTAGGATACCGACAGAACAAGGGGCCAAGTCCAGTACATTGTTGTTGATTGTTCTCAAGTTACTGCTGTCCAAGATAATCTTCCCCTGCTGATTCCATTTCCTGTGAAACGGGAGTATGATCATGGACGCTAACTTGTCGAATGCAAGTGAACATATGTCCTGATGCATGAACCTTGACAATGACATTGAGGTGAAGAAATGAGTACTAGCAGATCCCAAGAACTGTGTCTCAAATGCTATAAAAACTTCCACCATCTTTTGCGATCGAGCAACACCAGAAGTATTCTTTTGTCCAAGCTGATGATCAATTAGAACTGGGGATGCTCGACCAGCAAGTTCAACCAAGTGGAGCGCGTAAACAGATAAAGGACTTTCTTTACATGGAAAAGAAGCATCTAAGATCTTTCGGACACCTGCTACATCATCAAATCGATGAGCACATGAAAGCAAACGCAACTCAGAATTACTTGAAGCATGTTGGATGTCTCTTTTCTGATAACCAGCATATATCCTTGTATGATCATAGAGCGTTCCAACGCAGAAATGTGAGAGTGCAGCTATCAGTAATACAGATGCAGTTAGCATCGAAAAGGTTTCTCCATCAACTGTCTGTGCTTCAACAAAGGGGAACAGGAAACGGAATTAGAAGTCTGTCTGAGAAAGGTTATTAGCACGTATAGGACGTTACAGTACGTACTGCAGGCTGAGCAACACAATCTCAGAACTGTATTAATGGAACAGAAATATTAAGACGTTGAAAGGATAATTAAACAATTACCTGATTAATAACATTGTTCAAGTAAAAAGACATCTGAATAACACCTTGTGAGGTCATAATGAAGGCAAGAGCCGCAGCATCTTTAGGCGGAACCTTGCAGGCCAATGATGAAAGGAAAACTGATGCGTACTTCACGGTGAGACAAAAGAACACCATAACCCATACCCAATTCAGGAAGACGAGATCATACAAATCAACCAGATTTACTTTCATACCACAATAAGTAATCAGAAGCGGTGCAAGCAAACCGGATACTAAGGTTTCTAATTTATCTACCAATGTTGAACCGAGAGGTGGACCGTCTGGTATGACAAGACCTAAGATAAAAGGACCATATTGGTAATTAAGCCCTGCATTATCAACAAGAATCACAGCTAACAGGACACAGACCGATGCCCAAGTAATGTAAATGGAATTTACAGGCCTGCCTTCTGGAGTCCTTTTGATAATCCAAAGTGAAATAGGTCGAACAGTAAACACAATAAGGAAGATTATACCAAGAAGTAGAACGAAAGACTGTACAGAGATAACTGTCGTAATCTCTGCTAACAATCCAATTCTAAGAGTGGAGAAGATAGTCAATCCGAGATTACTAAATAAGTCACTGATCAAACTTGATGCCAGAGCAAGACGACCAAGCTCGGAATTCATGATTTTCAGGTCAACAAGGAGAGATGCAACCACAGGAAATGCAATCAAACTCTGTATCAAGAAAATATTTTGGGCGGCTGGTTGTCGATATCTGTGCAAATTTGCATCGTCTGAAAAGAATCCAAAATAGAAGCTCGCAAAAGAAGCAACTGGTAGAATGACAGCAAGTAATCCTACTGTCCATGCCCGTGAACCACTTCTCAACACCACTTTTGGGTCCATCTTCACTCCACTTAGGAATATAAAGAAGATATAACCAATTTTCGACATTAAATCTATGAAAATTTCTCCTGATTGTGGGAATAAATTCTCCGTAAAGTTCGGGATCTTTCCTAACATTGTTGGTCCCAGTATGATACCTGCCTGTAGGTTGAACAAAAAACCATCAAATCTCGAGTTAAATACAACCATAAATGAAACTACAACGACATAATATTCAGTGTACGCAAACCTTACCCCTACCTTGGTAAGACAAGAATAAACGAAAATCACTATGCATTTTCGTGTAATGTAGCATTTCGTGCCTTTGGTAGTCTAAAGAACCACCACTTTAGCCTTTTTGATGCAACAAGAACAATATGTTGAGAATCAGGAGAGGTGAAATACAAGATTTTTCGTTCTTTTTCCAGTCGAAAATAGAAAGGAAACACTAGGATTGAAGGAAATGAATAACAAGTTATAGTGTAGAATTAACAAAGGCTTAAAGAAACTTGATTTAGCCGCGTCTTTTTGTGTTTTCATATGCATTAAAATACAAGGAAACATTGCCAAGCATATATAACCTAAGTTGCTCACGCTCCTCAAAAATGTCAAAAAATGCGTGTCAAATTTCCCAAAAATAGTGCGTATTTGGAAAGTAAAGAGTCCACGCAACTTACGAAAAAATATGTAATAATTTAAGTTCAGGATGCATGGTTTAAGTGTCTTTTTGAAAATTCAGAACAACTTCAGATAAATGTTCCTTTTTGTCTTTTCTCATTAAAGAAAAAAAACCTACTCCCTACGTCCCCACATATATGACGTTGTCGGAATTTCGAGACTCAACCAAGTTTTTCTTTCACCGAAAATTCATTCTCTCTTTTAAATATTACAAGCTGCTAATTTTGTGATTTATAACCTAGTTTTACAAATATATAAATTTTATTTCAAAAAACTTAAAAAGTTTGAATCTCGAAATTTCAATTGTATCCCGTAAAACAGAGCAAAGCAGTTTTTTTAAGGAAAATGCACAAATATCTCCTAAACTATAACCGAAATTCCAAACACACACATTAATTAAACAAAAGTCCTATTACCACTAAATTATTATTTTTTAATTTTATGCACCTTTTTAGTTTACGTGGCATCCAAATATCTCTCACGCACCTCAATTGCATGGAGTCGAGACAAAAGGTTTATAAAATTACAAAAAAAATAAATTCAGGAATAATAAAATTTTAATTTAGTTAAGATATTTCTGAAATTTCGATCATAGTTTATAGTCTAAAGCTACTTGTGCATTTTTTATTTTTTTTTTGTATTGACTATTTTCATATAGTTACGAAGCTAACCCAAACACGATAATTTTTTAAAAATAACATTATGAATAAATGTGGATAAAGAGAGAGAAAAAAAATACCAAAATCTCAGAGATAAGACGGGGAAGACGGATACGCTTGAGAACCAAATGAAGGGATTGTGTGAGGAAAAAAATGAGGGCTAATTGGAGAAGCAACAGCGGCAAATTGAAATCGAGGAATAAACTTGCATCGGGTAAACCCCATATACCAGGTGAATGAAGAGGTATTTCAGCATAACATTTTTCACTAACGGCACCGGGTAATTCCCCGGTTAATTTCACTGATGATACCGCCGCTGTCGCCATTGATGATAATGATGATGATGACGACGACCTTGGGCTAGGTCGAATCACACCCACAATTGAAGAGAAAAATTTAACAATTTTTGCCTTTAGAGATTTGTAGTATCATTTTTTGTTTCAAGCAAAAATGGAGGGACCAAAATAGTATCACACCCGTAAAATGTTCAATGCCTTAGGTTTTCTTTTGCACAAAGGCAATGTAGCGGGAAATATGAAATAAATGTAAGAGAAAGTATTTTAAAAATAAATATTTTTTAGAAAAATAATAATACAATTTCTTAGTTATTTTTCCATGTTTAGATAAAGTGAAAAAAATATATTTTAGAAGCTTTTTATATAATCTAAGATTAATACTATGGGATATAAGTGAAGAAGAAGAAGAACGTTGATAATAAAATTATACTTATGTAATTTATCGTGAATTATGATAATGAATATTTTGCAATTTTTTCTTGGAGTAACATTCTTTCTTCGATCACTGTGATTAAAATGTTTTGTGCATCAGCCTGTTACTTCAAGCGCTAAGCTATTATAAAGTTGCAAGTATATTTTAGTAAACTAAGTTCAATTCGATGTTAAATTATCTTTTCTTCATTGGTTGATTACATCTAGAAAAGTATAATTGTATGTTCTAGTTATATTTGAACATGTATTAGAGATTTGTAAGTGAATATAATGTTATTAACTTTGAAATACAATTATTTCACGGAATAAATATCATCTCCCACCAGCGATATCATCGTGTAACGATATTATTGAATTTTTACCTCTGGATTTGGTAAACAAACTCAATCAACTAATATTAATATTGTGTGAAACTATTAATATTAGCTACCAGGCTAAAACCTTGTTGGTAGTCTTAACTCAATATGGAACTCAAACTCAACTAGTACAAAATGAAATTGTTAAAAATTAAGTAGCATGAGATGAGAAAACAATCAACAAGTAGAAAATAATAAATAATGCAATTTACAAACCAGTTTCATATAAGAATAATTTAAGTAAGATCATCTTCCTCTAGCTCCTTCGCTTTCAACGCTTCCTTCACTCTCAAAAGAAGTGTTGTCCTCCATTCATCCTGTAAAGTGGGGGGAAACGAAAGAGAAGGAATAAGTACTGCGGTGAACAATGGAAAAAAAAACATGAATAGCAGAGTGTGTTTAGGTTGATCGAGCCAACGAAGTATGAAAAACCTATCTCACTTGGATGAGCGAAATATGAAAACAAGTTTTAGAAAGTAAATATTCTGAAATATCCAAAAAACAGAAGGATTCCTTTATTTAGTTTAGTCGCGTGGGACTGGCACTATCAAGTAGGGTACATTATATGAACTGCCAAAGATGTTTCAGTTACTACGTGTAACATATATTATGTAGAATTCTGCTGTTAAGTTCCAATGGCGATATATTTACACAACGCCTGAAGGTTAACTGCAACATCAATCAGTCCTGGAATGAAACTACTTCTACGTGGTTTCATAAAATCTGCAGCGCAATCTCATAATGGAGCACAAATGGAGTTTATAACTTCATTAAATGCTAGAGAGAAGAAAAAACTCGGAGCAACTTTTCTGCTATGTAGAGCAATATACGTGGTTGGTATCTTTTTGTGGGCAAGGAATGTGAAGAAAACTAAAAATTTACCAGCTTTGTCATGCTATCATATTCCTTGAGACAACCCGTAAACTTTGCAACATCTTCCTCGTCAATTGCAGCTTCCAAATCCTGTCATTGCAAAAAGTAGTATCGCAAATCAATTCTACACTCATATTTATGAAGCAAGAGAGCACAGTTACTCTGGCACTCGCCTAGATGGACCTCAAATTGATGGTTCATCATATTAGTAGCTATGTTGGTTTGCAAGCATTGTGCTTATGTCAGAAGGAAATCATTTCTACTGGTCAGTTTTATCTGATTTGATTCCGATTAAATAAAAATACATCGACATTTCTCCTATTTTTTCACAAAACCACATATACTATATGTTGTTAAGATCTGCACTTTCATCGATCCAACCAGTTTACCCTAACACAGACTTGACTAATAAATAAATGCGCAAATTTTATGCCTCAAAAAAAGGATAACAAAAAGATCAGACACAAGTCAACCGTGGATGAAACTCCATTCCGTGTCCTGGTAATTCATCCCCATACATACATTTCCCCTGTCTGCATTAGACGTTGCATTTAAGCTCCAGATCAACCACATTAAAGTTGACAATTCAAATTTTGGATAATTCTTAACAATTTACACACTTGATACCGTATGTACTTGCTATATACACAGGTAAGGCAGGCAAACTTGATTTAAAGAGATGGAGAATGGATAGAGATAAAAGAGCTCGCATGCTTAAGTTAAAATACAAGCTATGGCATACCACTAGCAACTTGCACTCGCGTGTCCCTGAAAATGTTGGATCCAGTTCCTGCAAGTTAGGATGTATTATTTACTTAAACATATCATGTCCCGTTGAAATCTTAAGAGACTTAACAAGGACATTCCACCTGATATCGCTCCAATGCATTGTTAATTGCAACAACATCACCTCTACATAGTTGGCAAATACCAGCATTCAGAAGATGACCTCTAACTCCATACTTCAACAAGTTGTTCTTGATGGAGTGTTGTGCTATCTCCTCAAAGATCTCAATTGCTCTTTGATATCTGGGTGACAAATACTGAATGTTAAGTTGATCCTTTTACAAGGCAAAAATTTCAGTTATTCTTACATATGAAGCAATTATAACTTAGAAGTTGAACATTAGCTTATTAACATTTATAACTTATTAAATTATCAGCTTTAAAATGGCATTTACTGAACATTTCAACTCTTAGTTTGGAATTGACTTCTTTTCTTAATTATCTGTTCTGACTCCTTTTATATCTTTTCCTTTTCTCAACGCATATATTAGTTATGGCACCAGTACTCCAAGAGATTAGGAAAGAATTCGATAATTCCACAGAGAAATATATAAGATAAAGAGGGAAGCTTAGCATCAAATTCGGACCTCCCAGATTATCCAGAAATTATCCTCAAGGGAAATTTCTTGCAGTTTCTAGGTCTATTTTAAGTTGCCTTTGTCTTCAACTGTGTCAACATTACATGTTCAGCAATGAACTTTGCAATTGCCAAACACAATTATTCTTCTTTAGAAAAAACCAAATTACTACTTCAACACAAAGAATCTTACTTTTCTAATTTAGCAGAAAATTCTGCAATTTTCTGCTTGCACTGATTTGCAGTTGTTGTTACATCCTCACTCTGGAAAAGATCAGCTGCTTTCTCATAGTAAGTGATAGCCTGCTCCAAATTTTGCTCTTGTTCATATAACTCAGCAATTTCCTGGACATGGCAGATTCATTATGTATCTTTCAGTTGTAAACCAAGCTTTCAAGATATATTCCAAATAACTGTACACAATATCTATAATCATTAATAAAATGGGGTAACCATGTACTACGTTAGACAGTCACTTATCACCTTCCTATGGTATAAAAATTTAAATTTCTACATAAATTGAAGAGACTATGCAAAAAAATTTACTAAAAAACTGGACCTTACACTAGAAAAGAATTTTGACCAAACACGCAGTACGGCTATCGGAAACATCAAAGAGCACATCCGGATTCTCACTGACAATATAGTTGTACCTTGTAATATCTTGCAGACATATTTAGCCTTCCAATGTCCAGAAACATGTGTACTGCCTGCTCTAGACATGATATTGCCTCTGCAAGAGGTACATCATAAATAGTTATTTTTCAGCTGAAGTAATATCTGATGAATTAAAAAATGAATTCGATATGATGATTACAAACAGTATGACCATGAAATGATAAAGCGATATGGTACTAGAGTTTTGTTTTTATTTTAATAAAATCTACCAAGTCATTTACCAGAAGGTCTACACAGGGCAGGCGGGCTCAGCAATTCCCCAGTAGTTGGGACAATGCATTCTTCCTACATCTTTACAGGAAGCATTTAAATACTGCTAGTATCATGTTTTTAGCATTTTCCATAAGCTCACAAATAAAGGAGATTATTCAACTGCTAAAGGACAATAGAGACACTATATATAAATAGGAGAGTAGTAAAATCAACTACAATACGAACGACCAGGCATAGACCTCAATTCTGGGACAAGTAAGTTCTTTTCATTACTATATTGTACAAAATATCTTTTAAAGAGTTCCTATTGAAAGAAATCTAAAAGAGCTTCAATCTACTGCGCAGTGGACATATATCCCAAGGATGTCAACAACACATTATTTTGGTGCACATAAGACATTCCGCAACCTAAAAGATGTGGACAGAAGCAAAAGAAGGCAACACACAACCTCTCATATTTGTCTTCTTGTAGCAATGAGCAGCATTAGCGTAAGCACCAGCAGCCTCATGTTTGCTATCCAACTGAAAAGATAAGAAAAAATAGTACAAGAATTTGAGTTTGTAGGAAAAATGAAAGGGGAAGGCGTGCTCTGTAACTAGTGGTTTTTTATCGCGTCAGCCTTTTTCCAGTGCTGGATGCATTATTGGATAATTCAAAGTAATAGTAATAAGACTAGGGTCCACATAGATTATTCAGAGGCGGTATGCTAGTCAATGATCTACTGATGTAGCTAGTGTTACTAAAGCTTTTGCTAGACTATTGGCTTAACTGTCTCTAAACCCTACCACCGGATAAAGGAATGGAATTTCAAGTACAAGTAGTCGTCTACACTTCAAAATTTTCTTGTCTTCACTGATCAACATTTAGTTTGGCCTAAGATTTTCTAAGTCCGAAGCATCACTTACATTTCATCATCGTGGGTTCATAACCATTTTACTGCCTATTTATGTGGTTGAAATATAGATAAGACATTCAAGAGGATGAAAAACTTACTTTCAAATGACAACTCGCTAGTTTGACATATACTGCTCCAGCTCGATCCCCTGAAAGACCAATATTTCAAGATTAATATGCAGTTTTTTGTCATACCATATAGTTGATCTACTTTATGAAAAAGTAAACCTTCTCTATCCTACAAAACAAGAACAACTACTATGCTGGGCTCAACCTCCAAGTTGGGCTGCCTATATGATCCTCTGTATCCATTTTGCCCCATTTAAACCTGTTCAATTCTACTATGGATGATGGAAAAAACACTAACAACAACAACAAACCCAATGTAATCCCACACAAGTGAGGTCTGAGAAGGGTGATGTGCATGCAGCCTTACCCCTATTTTGTGAAGGTAAAGAGGTTGTTTTTCGATATACCCTTGGTTCAAGTTATCTAAGACTAAGGATTCTACAAAATCTGAGACCTTCTTACATTATATTATTTTGGTTTTTGCACTACCAACCAAATCCATCATATATGAGAAACTAACTTAGGGAATATACTTTCTTCCCCTTCTCAGTTTCAATTCACCGACTTTCACAAAGCACACAGATTAGGTGATGGTGCAAACATCAAACAATTTGTGCATTAATTCAAAAGTAATAGTTGACTCGGTGAATGGTAGCTGCATGTTGGGAATATGACATTAGATCATTCTCCATACATATACAATATTCCAGTCATCAGAAGATTCAGAAAGTAATACAACAGTAATTATTACCTAAAACTTCACCGAAAGAAAAAATACATCAAAATGCTACCTTTTAGTGGCTATACTCATACTCTATTGCATGTGACAAACTTGATGGAACAATAGTAAGCATTCTGAGTTTTACAATCTTCAAAATACAAACATACATGCTGGATCAAGTTCAATTAAACAACAAACATCCTTTCCAAAACAGTCTATACTATCAATCAACCAACAATATATTTAGTAATGGTTAAATTAACAACAGTTAATGGTCAAAATCACGCCTAAACTATCACTCTTTCGCAAGTTTCATAACCTCAAATACTCATTATTCTCTTTACCTATCTAAACTATCACTCTGTCTGTATTGAAACACATCTCGATGTTGAGTTGGCCAAATATTTGTTCCCAACAACAGACGTGTGTAGGCCAACTCAACATCGAGTTGCGTTTTAATACAAAGGGAGTGACAATCAAAGTATGAAACTCGCGAGAAAGTGATAGTTTAGGTAGGTAAATAGAACAATGAATTGTTGATGTACGAAACCCGTGAAAAGGTGATAGCTTAGGTGTGTTATTTACCACTAAATCAGAGTGAAAATCCTAGCAAAAGTTTCATTATAAATGTACACAAAGAATCATACAAAAAATTACTCATAATTGAGTGCATATGACAACTAATTACTTTAACAGACCGATTATTGGCATAAGGATAACAATCTCATAAATTCGAATTAAGCATTCCTAATCAGCTCCAATTAGAAAAAAATAATAATAAATCTATTAGTAGTATACAAAACAGAAAATAACACCAGCAATCAATTTTTTTTTAAAAAAATAATCCTGAAAAACGAAATCACAGTTAATCACTACAATACTTAAGTTGATAATTTTATCTCAGAATTGATACGTCCTATTAACAATTGAAAAACATCAGAACATCGTAATCTACTCTTAATCAGCTCGAATTAGCAAATTTAAAAACAATAAATAGCACCAGCAATCGATAAAAACACTGAAATCACAGCTAATCAGTACAATTACTGAGGTTTATCAAAACAATTTGAGTTGATAAAACTCACATGATTTAGCGAGTTTGAAGCAATTCGCAGCTTTATCGAACAAATCTGCAGCATCGTCGTATTTGGAGCCGAACAGTCCCCAACCGCTTAGTTTTTTCTCAGCTTTCTTCACGAATTCTTCACCTTTAGCTATCTGATCGCCCATTTTTGTGTGATTTTTTTACTCAGCAGAACTGAGAAGAGGATTTTTTTTGTAATGGAGAAATGAAGAAGAATCAAAATAAAGTGGGTGAGGTGATTTGTGAGTTCGATTTTTAAACGACGGGCCTTGACTTTTAGTTGGGCTTGGAAGTTTCGAACCCAAAAGCGTAATTAGAAAAAAAAAAAAAAACATAGCTACAGTTTGCGTATTTATTTTTAGGGAAAATTGTATATAATAGCAAACTAATAACCTAAATTAAATGGAATAGCTAGGATTTGATTTAATTGTGCTTCATAGCAAACATTAGCTAAAATTGTCAGCGTCTCTCTCCCAAAAATCTCGCTCGCCACTCTCCATTCTCGCTCGCCGCTCTCGCTTTATACACAGAAGTGTATAATTCTGTTTCTGTTTTGTATAAAGCGAGAGAAAATTGTATATACACATGCAAAAATGTATATCTTCATGTTATACACTTAATTATATAATTTACAAACATTTTACTTCAAATATTGCAGAGAAAAAGGCCAACGAATTATACAATTGCAGTGAAATACAATTTTCTCTAGCTTTATACAACAGAAGTGTATATATTGTGTTTCTGTTTTTATATAAAGCGAGAAAAACATATATCTTCTTGCTATACACTTATAATTATGCAATATACATACATTTTAATTCGATTCAACTGTATGCAAAGCGAATTATACAATTGCAGCGAAATAGGCCAGCGAATTATACAATTTAGGCCAGCGAATTATACAGTTTTTATGTTTGCTATGGAGCGCAATTATGCAAAGTTTGTTATAGCATACAAATATGAATTTTTTGTTTGCTATATGTGAAAGTTGCCCTTATTTTTTTTTATTTTTTGTTTGAGTATTTATGAAATATTAAATTTTCAATATATATATATATATATATATCGAGAATTGATATATCTAAGACTAATCAATAGTCGCGTCAAAACGTTACTTTACTACCATTTAATGTAAAAAAAAAATATCTATTTTTAATATAATATACTTAGTATAATATATTTAAATATTAAAATATAGAAGATATATAAATTAGGAGTTTAAGTTAGGATATAATAGTAATTTAACATTTAAATTAAAAGTATTTTTAGTAAGTTATGGAAAAAGGCCTAAATTTTTCTTCAATTATTTGAATTGGTACAGAATTATCTTACATATAGCATTTGGCTCCCAATTACCCATGATGTTAACTTTTTGGGAAAAATACCCTTGATATTATTCTTTTGTTTTCATACTTGTCCTTATTTTTAACAGTTGCCCTAAAGTAAAATAAAGATTAAATATTTATTTATTAAGTTGTCTAATTTGAATGATTCAAATTTAAATACTTCTCAAATATAAATATAATACAAACTACATATGATCCATATTTTGGCACGATAAGCTTGAAAGTAATATTAAAAATTATTAATTTCATTACACCCTCCTATTTAGATGTGGGCAAAGATTTCGAAAAATCGAATCCAACCGAACATAATTTAAATAGTACATGGGTAAAAAGTCCTCCATAAAATTTAGTATCGTAACAAAAATTATAGTCAAATTAAATTATTTTCCAAATTCTTTTCCATAGAAATTATTTTAAAATAACAATTGACATTAAAATAAATATTATATTTATCCAAATGATAAGAACTTCATATCGGAAGATTAAAAAGTAACTTTATTAAATGTACCTATTTTTTATTTCTTCATATATTTATTTATTTATTTTGTTATAATTTAAAGTAAAATTTTATAAAGTAAAAAGTATTGGGTTTTATAATATTAAATGTTAGAACTTTTATTTAATATTGTTCTACGTAAGAAAAGATTTAAGATCCAAAATTTAAATAAATTTTGAAGTATTAAATAGAAATAAATTGATTGCTACCTGAGTATAATATAAATTAATATTGATTTATTATGACTTACTTGCCGTAGTTCTTAAATGTATTTTTCCTCTTCTTTATTATAATTTAAAATTATAACGATCTATGTATAATTTGTGACTAATACAACAAGATAGATAAAATGAATTCATCATAAAGTTATATCAGCTGCCAAAAAGTGTATATATTTTGATTTGTTCTTTATTTGTAACTTTGAAATTGAAATCATAAATAGTCAAAGAAAGCTAAAATCCAAAATTGAAAATGTTAGAAAAGAACATCCTAAATAACATATGATAAAACTTTGAAATTGTAAATTGTAATTTGTAGCAATTTGAGTTTAATATTCAAAGGTTCAAATTTGTTTACCTATTCGAGTTTTCTTAAAAAGTTATGATTCTTTTATTAGAGAATATAATAAAGTTATTTTTAGCGTATACAAGATTCAACATTCATTATAAGAATAAGGTATATATATATCCTAGATTATAATCAAAATATTAGAAACATGTCTTTAATTAAATTAAGGTTTCATTACCCTCTCTCCAAATTCATTCTTTTTGTAATTTTATTTATCTTTTTGGTTAAAAATGCGACATTCAAACATCTCTCACGCTTCTCACATATGTGGGGTCACGAAGTGTGTTACGTAAGTCAAAATATGAACAAAATTACAAAAAAAAAAAGAGTTTGGGGATAATAAGACATAGTTTAATTAAAATTTATCTCTGAAATTTCAATCATAGTCTACGAAGATACTTGTGCATCATCCCTTTGTTATATCAAACTCAACTAACTGAAAAAGAATTAGGTGAAGGTCGATCCTCGATCTTCCTTATTAGATATCTTTACTATACCAATTCAGCCACCTTTGCAAATTATATTTATTTTAAATTTCATTAAAGAGTCATACAAGACATGTAATTCCCACGCTTTTTTCCCAACAATAAAAGATATTGATCAAAATAAAAATAAATAAACTTAATTAAAATAGACAATCGAATATTTTCTAAGTGATCCTTTAAATATAATCATGTGATTGTTAATTTTTTATGTATAAAAATAAATATTTCTTATAAATAAGTTAATAAATTTTGAAAATATTAAAAGTAACCTACATAATCAATTATTTCGAAAAATTCACACGTTTATTTTTGTTGTTGATTATCGTCCTAAAGTGACTATTCATGATGCAAAAACTTTTTTTATATTCATGAGTGGTGTACTCAATATTTTTTACTAATAATTATTACTCTATTCGTTTTAATTTATTTATTCTGTTATAATTTGACAAAAAATATATTTTTTTAATTTTTTTTTTAATCTTATAATTTTAAATTAAAAATATAATACGTGTAGTCAACATTAGCTGTCGTTTATGAGTAAGAAGACCATTTATGCCGTATTTGCGTCCACGTTCATTTAATCGGTCCCTATTGCCGGGTCCATGTGCCCCCTTCAATTATTCAAACTAAAAATATGTCTTATATTTCCAACTTTAACCCTCATTATAACTAATCATTTTATTTAATTTGTTCCCATGAATTATAACTTTTATTGTCCCTCAATTATTAATAAATTCTAATTTTAATCCTTATAATATTTAACTTTCAATTAACTGAAATATCAATCCTTTTAAGTAATAATATAAGTTACAGTACAAGTTAACTCGCCTGAAATTGAACTATGGACAAGTTTTTTTAGAGTTAGCTCACCCTAACATCAAGTTAGCCTTAATAAATCGAACAATATATGCTTAACATAACAGACGAATAACTACGTAGATGGATAAAAAATTGCACGTTTCAACTAATTAAAAAATCAAATATGCTTAATCAGATATCATAAGGACTTAAAATCAAAATTCATCAATAAATCTAGGGACTAAAAATGATACAAATCCTTGTTGCCACATATGTCCTATCACATCCTTTTAGTAAATTCACCAAATTAGCCAATTATTGTTGCTCTTATACATGCTTTTAAAAACCATAATATGTAAAAACATAAAATTAAAAGAGCAACAAAAAAAAAATATGGCTCTAGCCAAAAATGGAGCTGAAATTCCCCTGTTGCCACAAACAGAACAAACTCTGTTTACAAGGGAAAATCAACAGCTGATTTTGAGGGCAGTGTTCAACGTATCGACGAGTATCATCGGTGCTGGAATTATGTCTGTTCCTGCAACTTTGAAAGTTTTAGGTGTAATCCCAGCTTTTGTTTTGATCATTTTGGTTGCTCTTTTGGTTGACATATCAGTAGATTTCATGTTGAGGTTCACATATAGAGGCGAATCGAAAACTTATGCTGCATTGATGAATGAGTCATTTGGAAAAATTGGTTCTGTTGCAGTTCAAATCTGTATCATGATAACAAATCTTGGTTGCTTGATCATGTACCTTATTATTATTGGTAAGTGTACTGTGATAATTAGTTATGAACTTTATCGTTAATTTTTTTTGTTAAGTAGCTCGCAGCTAACATGACTCTTTTTGTTTTTTTTACTAAAAATCATATTAAACTAACAATGAAAACAATTATTAGTTGGCGTTTGACCATGTTTTCATTATATAATTTGAAAGAAAAAAAAAGTAGTTTTTGTTTTCGATATTTGAAAATATGTTTTTTTTTAAAAAAAAAATGAGTAGGAGATGTTCTTTCTGGACAAGGAGAACATCTTGGTGTTCTACAAGAATGGTTTGGGATTCACTGGTGGAACTCGCGTAATTTCGCGATCCTCTTCATTGTCTTGTTTGTTATGCTCCCTCTCGTCCTCTATCGACGTATTGGTAAGTAAAAAAACTACCTTTTACTTGACAAAAAATTATACAAAATTGGTGAAAGCTATTATTGCTGACATTTTGTTTATGTGGCTTGTGATTGATTGTAGAATCATTGTGGTTGAGTTCAGCATTAGCTGTTCTACTGGCAATTGTATTTGTTGTCATATGTTCAGTTATGGCAATCACAGCAATACTTAAAGGGCAAACAGTAACTCCAAGAATGTTACCTAAGATAGATGATGAAACATCCTTTTTCAACCTTTTTACCGCTGTTCCTGTCATTGTTACAGCATTTACATTTCACTTCAATGGTAAGAATCCGATATTGATCTTTTCGATTCTTGTTTAGTATTTCAAGGCGTAATACGTAAACAGACTCACAAACTTGGCCTATGCATATCTGGACACCTCAACTCGTCTTCGCTGTGTCAGTTGAACACTCTGACTTACAAAATGATCATCTAGACACTTATAACTAATTAATGTGACATTGTCCACGGAGCACGTGGCACAGTTGGGATGAGTTGGAGTGTTTAGTTGTCAGTTGAGACTAAGTTGAAGTGTCTAGACGTGTACTGTCAAAGCTGTATTGCTTACGTTACTAGTCAGTTGAGGTCAAGTTTGAGTGTTTGTTTATGTTTTATGCCTAAATTCTTTGATGAACATGACGTTATAACTTGTGTGCAGTTCATCCGATTGCAACTGAGCTGGGAAAGCCTGCAGCTATGTCTTCTGCTGTCAAGATTTCACTATTACTATGTGCAGCTATCTATTTTTCAATTGGGATTTTCGGGTACCTTCTATTCGGGGATTCAATCATGCCAGACATACTTGTAAATTTCGACAAATCATCTGGTACTTCAGCGATAAGTTCAATGCTAAACGATGTAGTTCGTCTGAGCTATGCTTTTCACCTAATGCTGGTGTTTCCCCTCTTGAACTTCTCCCTGAGAGCCAATCTAGACGAACTCGTATTCCCAAAGATGCCCTTTTTGGCAACTGACACCAAACGATTCGTGTGTCTTAGTTTAGTCCTCTTAGCCTTCTCATATTTAGCAGCCATTTTTATCCCGTCTATATGGTACATTTTCCAGTTCACAGGAACAACAACAGGTGTTTGCATTGCCTTCATATTTCCAGGTGCAATCGCCTTGAGGTATCTGTCTTTCTCTCACTCGTAGTTACTCCTATCTCGCGTTTTTAAACTTATTTTCGTTCTTTTTTATGCTAACATATTGATTTTTCCTGTTTCGCAGAGATGTCCACGGTATATCTTCAAGAAAAGATAAGATCATTGCAGTGATCATGATTGTTCAAGCAGTTGTGACTAGCTTTGTAACAATTGCTACTAATATCTACAATATGAGTGGAAATAGGCCATAGTTTATACCTTATCAATTCGATTTTTCCTTTCTTCAATTCTTTTTTCGTAGATGATTCGTTCATATCCTTGGGATTGAGGCATAGTTGTTATCGTAGTTGTTGAGTTCGTCTGTATATGTAACACCAGAAAATGTCCAACATATATCAATGAATACAAGATTCAACGAAACACATGCTCATCGATAGCAATATAAAAACTTCACATCAGTATATATTGAAATCTATGTTCTGTTTCTTAGTTCTCTCCTATCAAGACATCGCGTGTTGTACATTGGCTCCTAAAGCTCACCACGTTCGGGGCAACTTGCACACACCTCAACAATTTCAAGTATCGGATAACTCTAT
The DNA here is from genome assembly GCA_027704785.1 of Solanum chmielewskii. Lineage (NCBI taxonomy): Eukaryota > Viridiplantae > Streptophyta > Magnoliopsida > Solanales > Solanaceae > Solanum > Solanum chmielewskii. The sequence continues at coordinate 57,941,879 of JAKWIX010000322.1, read as the reverse complement.
CCACCAAGGTTTAGACAGATGAGAAAAAATCACTCAGTGTTTTTTTGTCTCCGGAGGGATTTGAACAAGAGAGATCTCATTGTTCTCAACACACATATCATATGCATAGGTCAAACTTTATGTTTCTTATTTTTATTAGTGACGACAGAAGCTCTTGTAATCTGAACGGCTAAATGAGGATTCTCGACTGCAAATGCATCAAATTTAGGCGTGAAGACAATGCCCTCGACGTTCTTAATGATGAAGATCATGGCTTCCGCCTTCAAATGTGAGTAAGATTTATATGTCTCCGAGATCTCCAAAAGCTTGAGAGCATTCGATGTGTTCAACGATCCCAACATGTGGTGCTCACAGTATTTCTGCAAGAGTTTGATTTCATACTTGTCTGCCGCAATTGACAATGTGTAGACATGTTTTTCCAGTTTCTCTTTAGGCAATTCTCCGCGATAAAGAAACTCAAGGAGCGCGTACAGCTCCAGGTAGCTCAGCTCTGCCAGTGTTATCGTGTGACCCGGGGGAGCTTTGCACGTATCCGAATCCAACATGAACTTGAAAATAACAGAATTTGCTGACTGTTGGATCGCAACAGCATATGGTCATTAACATCAAATAGAATAAGCGAACGTACAAGTTACTTAAAAATCAGGAAACTTCTCTGACATAAGGAAAATAAGTTCCATAAGTGACATTTTATGCTGATAGTTCCACAAAGTGGCGCTAGATAGGATTAAGTGTACGCAGACCTAACCTCTACCTCAGAGGTAGAACACTCTCATACCAAACACACACCGCCACCTTTAGCTATTGAAGTTGTCTGTCGCTAATTACTGATATTGCTTTTGGTAGTATATGTGTTGATACAAACATTATAACAAAATCGAAGATATAGAGAAAATTAAAGATGGCTACATACCAGAAGAGACTTGTGTGCTGCTATTGAAGGGCCATCGTTTCCAGGTTTAACTAGAATATCCTTATGAACTTGACCTTTAAATGCAGTGAGACAACTAGTGAGATAGTTAACCTTCTCCTTCATTTCACTCGCTCGTCGCAAGGCAAGTGTAAATCCCTGTGGAACAATCAATTATAAGCAACTTCAAGTTTCTTTACATCTTTGTATGATGTAATATGTTTTCCAGAAAATGACTTTTTTTTTCTGTGGATTCGTCTCTAGAAATTTCTATCGACTAGTTGGCACTAGTATAGTGAATGACATTGAGTATAGTTTCGAGATTTTCATGGGAAACCTGTTGCCGCTCAAGTTCCAAGTAACTCTGTTCACTAAGACTTGGATAAGGCAGCGTTGGATAGATGGAAAGAAAAAACTTGCACGTATGTTGATTAATTCCATGGGGCACCTGTTAACTTTCCACTAGCACAGATACCGAATAACTTTATCCAATAAGGCTGTGGACAAAAGGGAAGAAAGCACCTTGTTTTTTGTCTTCATCTGGAAATTAAACCTAAGACCTCATGGTTCTCAGCCTTTTCATTGACCACTAGACTATACACTCTGAGAAATAACCCTAGTTCTTTGGCATCCGCTGGAAATTGAACGTAAGACCTCATAGTTCTCAACCTTTTCATTGACCACTAGATTATACACTCGAGAAATCACCCTAGATTTCTAGCCTCCACTGGAAATTGAACCTAAGACCTCATGGTTCTCAACCTTTTCATTAACCAATAGGTTATACACAAGGGAAATCACCCTAGTTCTCTGGCCTCTGTTGGAAATTGAACCTTAGACCTATGGTTCTCGACCTTTTCATTGACCACTAAGTTATAACTCGGGATATCTCTCTAGTTCTCTAGCCTTCACTAGAAATTGAACCTAAGACCTCATGGTTCTCAACCCTTTCATTGACCACTAGGCTATACACACGGGAAATCACCCTAGTTCTCCGGCCTCCACTGGAAACTAAACCTAGGACCTCATGGTTCTAAACCTTTTATTGACCACTAAGTTTTACACTCAGAAAATCACCTTAGTTATCTAGCCAGGAAATTGAACCTAAGACCTCATGATTCTCAACACTTTCATTAACCACTAGTCCATACACTAACGCGCTTCCCAAAATCTAAATTTGTTTCATAATACTAGAAGAAAAGATCAAATTAATTGATCAAAAGAAAGAGATGATATACATATATACATGCCTTACTAACAAATAAGTTGGATGAAGAAGTATTAGCTGAATGATTTGTAGAATTGTTGACAGGTCCTCTTGTACTTGCACTGTTATTATCAGACTTGGTACTGGTTAACAAAGCATGTATAGCTTTAGCTCCATTTACACATCCTTCACATAATTTATTCCTTGCTGACAAACCACATATTTCACAAGGCATCTTCCCTACATAAAACTCAAAACAATAAGCAAAAACAGAGAAAACAGAGAGCACTTGACACTTATTAGTCCTTTTAGCCTACGTTGTTTGGACTCTCCAAAAGTGTTAGCATTGTTGCCACACTTTCTGTCAGATTCTCCAAAATTCTCCAAATATGCACTACTTTTGGAGAATCTGACATGCACCTGACCCTAACGACATTTTTAAAGAGTCTGAGCAACATAACTTGTTAGAAATATTTTGAGTGTACTTGATGAAGCTTTTCACTCAAGTTGTTTGGAGGGTGGCCGAAGACATTTGAATATAAAAAAGTAAACATGCAAAGAAGGGTGAACATTAAATGAGTTAGAGTTATTACAAAACTATAAAAGGCTCGCTAATCAGGTTCAACATCTACTATTTATCCCTAAAATTATAGCATTGTTTTATTATTATGTATGTATGTTTTGCACTAATAATATATTAGCTAAATGAAGTTAAAATAGCATGCATCATTTGCATTTGACATAGTTCATCTAATTTTCGCATAAAGCATTCAATCAATAAAGAAGTACGATTTCAATAAAAGATCACATTAAATTCAACAATAATAACATATTCAGAAGTACGATTCCGATAAGAGATCACATTAAATTCAACAACAATAACATACTCAGAAATATGATTTTGATAAAAGATCACATTAAATTCAACAATAATAATATACTCAGTGAAACCTGAGAAAAGTATGATAATACGCAAATGCAACCTCAGCACTACCTATCACATAAACACTCGACCCAAATAAAGCATACGAGATCACATATGGAAATTAAACTAGAATTATAATTGAGAATTTGATTTTAACAAATCCTAACACAGAATTTAATAGTAGCTAATTCCACTTTTCTGATCCCCAAATTTAATAATAAAATTTAAAATAAAAATACAAAAATTTATAAGGTATTTAAATTCAATTATAAAATCCGAATAAACTAACCAATTTTTGCGTTTATCGAAACAAAGTTCATAACGCTTTGCAATTGCAAGCCTTTATAATTAATTTGCATGGTATAATAGCCCTAATGGGCTTTTTCGTGGGCTGGGCCCGTTTTTTTTTAATTTGGGAAAATTATACGGTTAAGTAAATTTATACTATTTAATTACTCATCATAGCTATTGTTTGATATAATTATAACTCAAGACTAATATTATACATTAATTATGTGGGCCGACTTCGAGTTTGTATAATTAGTCACCTTTGTATATGTATAATTCGCCAAAATATACATATACATATGTATAATATACAATTATCTAATACTTATACATATACAATTCACCTTTCTCCCACTCTCTGCCCTCTTTTTCTCGCCTCTCTCCTCCCTCTCCCAATCTCAATCGTCTCTCTCCTCTCTCTCTCCCTACCTCACTTGCTTTTTTTACAAATGCATATGTAAAATATACAATTATCTAACCAATCCCACTCTCTGCCCTCTCTCGATCGCATCTATCAATCTCTCTCGTCTCTCTCCTCTCTCTCTCAATCTCGCTTGCCATATATACAAATACATATGTATAATATACAATTATCTAACCAATATACATATACGATTCACCTCTCTCTCACTTTTTGCCCCCCTCTCTCTCTCTCTCTCTCTCGCCTCTCTCCTCTATCCTCTCAGTCTCGCTCGCCTCTCTCTTCCCTATAACATATAGCTACAAACTGTAATTATCAAACTAAAGCTATGGAGAGTAATTAGACTTTTTTCAGTGGTTATATGTGAAAGTTCCCCTTTTAGTTTTAATTTATTTTGTCCTCAAATTTTAAATTGAGAAAATTTGAAAAATAGCAAACATAATAAAAATAAAAGGTTCTATAGCTATAGTTTCAGTAAATTAACTAATGTTGATAGAAAATTTAATTTTTTTTTGTTAATGTGTATATTTATTACTGTTGAAAACTATTTTATTTTAGTGTATATATTTTGTTTGGTCAAAAACTTCTGAAATGTTATATTTAGATCAACTTAATGTTTATTGGTGAGCTTGTCGTTAGATGTCTTAATATAAAAGGTGAAGAAAGACCTACAATGAGAGAAGTTGAGATGGCATTGGAAGGATTCACTTCTTGGGCTCATGATCTTGATCAAGAAAACGATATTCAACTACAAATAATATAACATCAAACGTGATCATTCATTTATTGCTATAAACAACTCAGGACGTCTTTCAGAAAATAGTCTTTCTGCTTTCACAATTTTACAAGGTAGGATTAATTCTCCGTACGTACTACCCTTCTCAATAAGAAATTACATTGCACATGTTATAGTTGTTGTGTTAGTGTTTACTTATTTCTTGTGTTACCTATTCAATAATAATAATTACTTATTGCTTAATTAATATGATGTACTAGTGGTCTCTAAATGAGTATATCAAGTTTTACTTTGTCCTTACCACGTCAGAGTCCCATATTGATTGAAGAATGGACGAGTGATTTGCTTATATGGACTTTACAATCATTCCCTTATGAGCTAATTTTATGACACGTCATAACTTTTAATTGGTTTTTACTTTAAGTAGAAAATTATTATATCACTTAATACGTAACATCATTTTACTGATCGTGAATTAGACAAGATATAATGTCACCAAATACATAACCTAAAATCAAGTCAAATTTAATCGATTATTTGACCCAACTAATTTAGATTCTACTCCAAAATTTACATGGACTAAATTCAATGATTTTTATATATCTACACCCCATCATTATAATCATGGGATAAATTAATTATTTATCAATCTCCAACCAAAATGGCCCCTCAATAATCTATGTTTCCTCTAAAAGATAGTATTTTCAAACTTTACATCCTAGCTAGTCAAAGGAAGCTATAATTAAGTTTGGTGATTAAATCTTCTTCTAGATTTTTTTGAAATAACTAAAAATCTACTTATTTACACACCTAAATGAAATATGCTTCTTCTAAATTTTTTTTTTTTGAGTTATCTTCCAAAGTTTCATGATTTTTGTGTCTTGTCTACTTAGTAATTATTAATCTCATTCATGCACCTTTCAAAGAAATTAAAGTTATATTAAGCCAAAAATTTAACAATTTTCACATTTTATATATCTAGGGATGCGACGGATCCAACATTGCATTAGAGGTTCACGGAAATTCAATAATTTAATGTCAGTAAAAGTAAAAAAATACTCGAGAATAAATATATTATTGCTTTAGATAATAATCCTCAAATTCGTTAATTTTAGGGATTAAAATAAAACATATTAACTAACTGAAGATCAAAAATATTAAATTGTATAACACAAGAACCAAAATCGCAATAAGACAATAACTTGAGGATCAAAATTATTATTTTCCTAATATGCAATGTATAGTTAAAGACGGAAAGGTTCGAATCAATTCAATGACTATGATTTGAACTTTGTATTATCTTATAAACTTTATATTACGTCAACGAATTCACTAAATACGTATAATTACAAATATTAGAGTTCAAAAATCATATTACGTTCCAACAAATAAAGGATAAACAACTTCTCAAAAGTCCTAATTTTAACATTAATTAGAATTATGTGTGTGGAGTGAAAGGTTTTGGGAAAATGACATAATGGATCTTTTCATCTTAGTCGGTGTATATCCATATTAACATCTGATTAAATTTTGATTCACATTGAAAATCGTGCCAAAAGTAATACACTATCTAAATTTGAGACGTGATTAAGAATAAAGGTATACCTACAACTCCACCTCAACTCTGATTTTGCCTATTTATTTACTATAGTACATACTAGGCTAGCGTTTGACCATAGATATTCAAATATTTTTGGCAAATATTATTTGGATGAAAATTTGGGTGAAATTTTACCATGTGTTTGGCCATAGAATTTAAGTAACATATTTCATTTTTTTAAGAAATATGATTTATACCCATAAGTTTTTAAAACTATCAAACTAACCATAAATTTGTATTACATAGCAGAATAGAAATCTCATGTAACAAGATTTATGACTTCCGCAACAAATCAACAAGAATCATTACAGTAAATATTCGTATAGTGAAAAGGTCTTGGTACAAATCATGATAATGAAAATACAACTAATATAAATTCGAGAAAAAAAGAGAAGAAAACAAAAGGAAATAAATATTGCAATCACTGAAGAACCTATGCTTTCTCATCTGAAAGAGTTCAACCTATTCTTTAATATAATCTTCCCACATTTTATGAACAATCTCTTCTCGATGAACTTGAATTTTCGAATCAGATGATCGAGAAGATGAAGCGATGTTGTTACCCTGAGCCAGTAGTTCGTCACTTTCATCAACAGCCATATCATCATTTTCATATTCATTGAATATTCCATCACTACTTTGGTGTTCACGTAAAAAATTATGCAATACAGCGCAAGCAATTACTATTTTCACTTGCATGTCACATTCATAGTTGTTCATGCCTTGTCTTAGTATTCTGAATCTACTTTTCCACGCACCAAAAGTTCTTTCAATTACATTGCGCAGAGAAGCATGTCTATAGTTAAATAGCTCTTTTCCATTCTTAGGCTCTCTTTCACTTCCTCGGTAGTCCTGCAAATGATAGCGCATTCCAATGAATGGAGCTAAAAATCCTCTTGTGTTCCGTAGACCAGCATCAACAACGTAATATTTATCTACCAAAATAAAATAAATGCAATTCATGTTTTATTTAGTAGCTAGTTCATTAAGACTAACTGTAACAAAGGAATGTATGAAATCAAAAAAATGCATGTAGAAGGGAGCTAATTGAATTGGTTGGTGTCAATAAATATATTATTTTTGTAAAATAAAAAGTTAAGGGTAAAATTTGAATTTCTAAAACTTTCCAAATAATGAAATTTGGCCCAAATACTAGTTTTTTCTAGTATTTGGGAATTTGAAAAATTTGCCAAAAAAATTTGCCAAATAATAAAAAAGTGTATGGACAAACAAAATTTGCCAAGTTTTTCCTCAAGTTTTACTTGCAAAATTTGCCAAGTTTTTCCCCAAGTTTTACATGCAAAATTTATGTTTTGTAATAATTGGTCAATTTTACCTATTAGTGTAAAAAAAAATTAAAAAATTATACATTTATCCATACACCAAACTAAAATTCAACTACATAATAATTAGGCAAACATTTGACTAGCTAGAAAGTAATTAATTAATTAATGCCTAAAAGGCCCATGCAACCAGAATTTTCTACGTTGTTTACCAACCATTAGAAAAATTTGCCTCATTTGAATGAGTCTCTAGTCCTTATCACAATAATTAATTTTCACGTTTAGCTAAAGATCTTGTCTAACTTTTTTTAATCGAAAAGTCACGCAATTTTATCTATGGAATTAGGTGTAGCTATATCACAAGCTCATGTTTCTACGATTTAATCTGTATTTACTTGAATGATGCTATAAATCTTCATCAAAGTGCTTATTTTTTTATAATTGAACAAAAGCGAGTTTGAATGTAACAGAGCAAATGATGGTATAGCAATGAACATAGGGATGATACTAGGAAATATGGTCCGAAGAATCTCGATAGTAGTTCCATGAACAATCCTTTGCGGGATTGGATTTTTTTTATAGTGGAAATGCCATAAAGCGCGACCCAAGAATTATTATTTTCTCATTTAATGTCCATAGAAAGTTTTACAGGTGATTTCGTACCCAAAGGACTCGAACTCGAGACCTCTCATTAGAGATGAAAAAGTACTTACCATTCAACTATATCCCTTGATGGTTAAATACCGTATTTTTTGTTTCATCTTTAATGATTTATTGTAAGTTCTAAGCAACGTTGAAAGACTTTTTGATTACATAAAATAGTTTAGTAATTCATGTGAAATATAAGCAAAGGAGTCTGGAGTCAAAATGGAAATAAAATTAATCAAAAATTTCAAAAGTATATAAAAGTGATGTTTCAATAAAGAAAATATTTCAAACTGATAGGAATTTGTTTTCTCAAAAAGTTGGTTTTTTCTTAATGTTGTACAGTCCTACTCAGTACTCCTTCACTCTATCTTGTTCTATTCTGTAATTCATATTAAATTCTAGTTTTAACTTCCCTTTTTTATTTTTTTATTATTTTTTTTTTTATGGAAACTTTCCATTCATGAATCTATTTTTACTGTTCATCTCTTCCTCTTAGCTTTTGTTCTTAAAATTAATTTTCTTTAACTCCACCCCGGATTTGGTCGTTCATAGTTCATCCTCGAACTTTCAAACTGACCCCATATTTTCCTAGGAATTTACAAGTTAATCCATCAATAATTTTAAGAGGCTAAGAGACTAACCATATACTAAGTAAGATAGATTCATGATTAACAACTTTAAAAATATATAAAACTCATATATTTACATGAACTTAACACACATAATTTACATATATGGGAAGTTGTACTAGAAACATAAATATGAAACTTACATTATAAGAACAGAGTGAAGTTTCCCTTTCGGGAAACCCGAAAAGCTCCCAAGCTTACTTTAAACAAACTTTTTTAAAAATACTTAAAGGATCAGAAACTGAAAATCTTTTTACAATGTCTAAAATAGTTTTATGAAAAAGGTGGTTCTGGAATCTTTTTTGAGAGTGTTTTTAGTGAGTCTTTTCTTTTCTTGCTTTTCTACTTCTTCTTGTCTTGATAACATCTGCTTTTATAGGTGTCTTCGGACTTCAAACTCCGGATTTCAAATGGAGAAAGGAATCTTATCACTTCAGCCGGGTACACATTTGGGCCCCATCGTCACGTGAAGTTATTGTCCCTTCTTCTTGCATTATTGTTTCTGGAATCTGATTCAGCATCCTTTATCTTATCTCTTTTCCTGAGTACGACGCGTCCCAACAGTTTTTCCACATGTGTGGTAGTGAGTAAAGTGGGACTCACAATTTTGACTAAAGAGGCATCCCTCTTTTAAGATAATATTTATAATTAAATTATTTATTATTATTTTTTTTTACGTGTCTAAATTATGCAATGCAATAGAATCGAAACTTGCTCCTGAATCATCATTTGGGTCTTGGGCAAACTGTATTGGGTCTTCAAAATTTTCTGAATTATTTGGGCTAGGAGTAGAAATTTGTCTTGGGCTTTGTACTGGGCTTGGGTTTATATGTTTGTCTTTTTCTTGTTTTTGTTTAAGTAATTTTTCTACAGTCTGGGTTATTAAGAATTCTAACTCCTTATTTTTTTGGGCTTTTTTAACTTTTCGTCTGATTGTCTGGTTAAAGGAATGTGGTAATCTTCTTCTTGATGATGAACTTTCTTCTCTTTCACTTTTTGGCAAAGTGACAGCCATTAACGGATTTGAGAAGTCTTTACCGGTCACCGTTTGAACCGGACTAGCTGTATCATCATCCGATACAATGGATTTCTTAACATTCAGTGGGGAATGCACACCCATCTCATCCATTTTTGTTTGGGATGGAGAACCCTGAGTATATGTCTGAGTTTGTGTATTCTTACCTTTGCTTTCCAATTTGCTGAGTCTTTCCCTGAGCTTGGCATTTTCTTCCATTAAGGCTTCATTTTTCAAATTCAGCCTTTTGAATGCTTCAGTCATGGATGAGCAATGGTCACAAAATATGATTTTGTCTGTGTCTTTTTGGATATTATATTGTGGGATTTTTTCTGGTTTTTGTCTGAGAGCTGGAGAAATATAGTAATTTGGTCCTAAAATTCCTCTAGCATAGTCTAAAGCTTCTGTAAAATCATTAAAACCTTTGAAAAATGGTTTTTGAAAATCTTTAATTGAGTCTAAAACTTCTATCCATGTTTGGAAAACACCATTTGTCTTACCATGAACTACTACATAATATTTAAATTTATTGTCTTTATTTTTACTAGTAAAATAGTATCCTAAAGCATTTAAAACAGCAATTATATACTTAGTGTCTTTTTTATTATGTGCTATCCATATGTTATCTATAAGACATGTCTGCTGTTTGTCTAATTGACAATTAGGTAAATGTCTAAAAGTTAAGTTTGACGGTCCATATGCAATTAAGTTTTGTAAACCAAATTGCATTCTTTCTACTTTGACATCGTCCATTTTATCTAATGACTTAAAATGTAAATTAGCTAATACTGTCTGTTTATAAGAGTCTGCCAAACCTGAGGTTGAAGGTTGAACCTTTTTACCTTTGTCTGATAGTAGAGGTCTCATTCTGTAAAATTTAAACTTTAATTAGTAATCTACTTAATTGATCTGCTATATTATTATCATTTCCTTTAATATGCTCAAAATTTATAGAAGGGTAAATAGATATTGTATCTAAAAATTTTAACCATCTTCTTCTACTACTAGTTTTATCATTAATTTTTTGATGAAACTTTACTATTGCTTCACAATCTGTTCTTATTAATATTTCTGGTTTATTTAAAATATAAATTCTAAAACTGTCTAAACCATATATTACTGCTAAAATTTCAACATCTATACTAGCCTTATTACCTTTTTCTTTAAATTTTCCACTTTGATAGGCGCATATTTTTTCTTCTTGTTTAATACTATATTTATGTGGTTTTGATTTTAGTACTGCACCCCATCCTTCAAAGCTTCCATCTGTTTCTATTATTAAATAATCTGTTTCTAATGGCATATTTAGATCAGGAATGTTTTTTATTCTTTCTTTTATTTTTTGTACTAATTTTATGTCTTCTATATTAAAATTTCTTTGTCCTTTATTTCCTGTCTTAGAATATAATGGTCCTGCTATTTTTCCTAAATCTTTTATAAAAGGTCTTGCATAATTAACTATACCTAGAAATTTTTGTAGGTCTTTTAAATTATCTAATTTATCTGGCATATCTAATGCCTTTTTAGCTATATGAGGTTGTAATTTAACTTTTCCTTCTCCTAAAATAATTCCTAAAAAATTTATATAATTTTTACATAATTCCATTTTCTTTTTACTAATAATTATTCCGTTATTAACAAATAATCTAAAAACTGTTTGTAAATGTCCTAAATGTTCTTTTATATTTCTACTAAATACTAAAATATCATCTACATATACTAAAACAAATCTTTTATATTCTCCAAATATTTTATCCATTTTTCTTTGGAAAATTGGAGGTGCTGTTTTTAACCCAAATGGCATTACTAACCATTCGAAATGTCCTTCAGGACAGTTAAAAGCAGTCCATTCTATACTGTCTGGATGCATCTTTATCTGCCAATATCCTGATTTACAATCAAATTTACTAAAAATTGTTTTTCCTTGTATTCTATTTATTAATTCAGTCTTGTCTGGTAGTTTATATTCGTCTGTTCTAGTGTTGTCATTTAATCTTTTGTAATTTATAACCATTCTAGTTTTCCCTCTAATTATTTCACTATGATTTCTTACCATAAATGCTGTTGATCTATGTTTTGAAGTAGATCTTCTTATTACTCCTAATTCTAATAGTTCTTTAATTTGTATTTTAAAATCTTCTAGATCTTTATTTGTAGCTTCTATTGAGGCAGTTTTAATTATATATTCTGGATTTATTATGTCTAGTTTACATTCTTCATGATTATTTTCCCAATATTTTAAAGGCTTTTCTCCTATTATTTCTATTTCATCTAGAATTTTTACTATATTATCTAGGTCTTGTTGATTTTTTATTTCTCCTATTTTCTGTATTCCTGTCTTAAAATTATATAGTTCTGTTTCCATTTCTATTAAAACATAATTTTTATTAATTATTTCGTCTTCTTCTTCTATGTCTAATATATTTTCATATAGTATATTACAATTATTTTTAGTACATTCTATATCACTTGTACAATTTTCACAACATTTTTCTTTTTGTCTTAATTTAGTTTCAATTTTATTAGTTAAAACTGAAGTATAAGTAGTATTTTTCATAAAAAGTATTCCGTCTCTGGTTATTAAAGTTCCTCCTTTGTTATGTAATATAAAATCTAGTCCTAATACAAAATCTACCCTTATATCCAGATCTCTTACCCATATTTTATCCATTTTATAGGTGGGTTTATAAAATTCTGAACAAGTATTTAAGAAACTTATTTGAGCTCTATCTATATAATGTCTATATATATTATGTGTTCCATCCATTTGCATGGCTGCAAGCGGTTTTTCTAAAGTTTTTATTAATTCTATGGGTACAATCTTTTTATTTAGAATACTTTTAGTACATCCTGAATCTATTAATGCTAAAGTCTCTATTTCATATTTTCCAATATGAAGTTTTGCTAATATTTTAATAGTATTTATATTTTTGTCTTCATTACATATTAAAGTGTTAGATTCTTCATTCATTAATTCTTGGTTATCTAATGGTTGTTCCTGTTGTATATTTTTTCCTTTTTCTAACCTTACTATTCTTTCTTCTAATTCTTTTATTTTTGCTTCTAAAACTAATACTTTTAAGTTTACTAGAGGTTCATCTGTGTATATTTCTTTTCTTTTTATAGTTATTATTCCTAATTGAGTCTCTATACAATTTATACATCCTTCTATAAAACATTTATTACATTTAGCTCTTTTATGTTTGCTTGGGTACCATTTACACCAGTTACATGGATTACTATCTAATCCAGTATTCTTTTCAAAATCATGTTCACATTCTACTATATTCATAAAATTTATTTTTAGATTATCTATATTCAAATCTTCTATTCCTATTTCATTAATTAATTCTTCTCCTTCTGAATTAGAAGAATCTTCTTCTTTGTTATTTTCGTCTATATCAATACTTACTATAGAGTAGATACTTTCATTGTCTGACATATATTCGTCTACATTTAATAATGCTTCATTAAATTCTTCTACTAATTGTGCATTTCTGGTTTTAGTATTATATTTTTTAGGACAAGTATTTGCTAAATGTTCTATACTTCCACATGTAAAACATTCTAGCTTGTTTTTATAATTTCTATCTGTTCTGTATTTTCTAACATGTCTATCTCTATTTAAATATGGTTTTCTTGCTGAGGATTTTCTAAGAAAATATCCTTTCCTATTATATCTCTTATTATTTTGTGGATGGTATTTTTTATACCTTTTCTTTTTATATTGGTCTTTATCATAACTTTGAGTTGTATATATTATGTCTTTACAGAAATTCATTTCATTCTGTTTTAGTTGCTTTTGTATTTGTAGATTAGTACATTTTTCTTGTAGTATTTCCATTATATGTTGTATTCTATGTCCTATTGACCATTTAGCTTGAGGGTTTTGTATTACTCCTTCTCTTTTAGTCCATCTTTCTTCTATTTCTCTTCCTAAGGCTCCTGGTAGTTTATTAAATAATTTTTTACCTAAATCTTGATCAAAAGCATTTCCACTAATTGTACAATAATAGAAATAATCGTTTAAAAATTTCTTTATATAATACCAATTACTTATACTTAATTGTTCTAATTTTATTACAGCATTTCTTTGTAAAGCTAATAATCCACTATTTGGATCTTCTCTTATTATTAATGTATGTACTTTATTTGTAAAGTTATAAGGATTTGGTCCTAATGACACTAAATACTGAAATTCTGATGGGAATTCTACTTTATAAGCTTCCCATAAAGCTTTAGTTGATTCTCCTAAAAACGTTTCTAAGTATTTGTACATTGTTTCTGCATCAGTTTCTGTATAATTTTTTATAAAGTCTGCTACTACTATTCCTTTCCATAAGTCTATTACTGAATTCCACCTTTGTGGATCATGTGCTGCTATATTTAAGATTTTTCCTTTACTTCCTCCCTCTTGGAGTATTATTGGTTCTTCTATAGGCATTCTTTTTCCCATAGGTTTTACTTCTATTGTTGGAGTATCTCCTTGTCTGTATACTCTTCTTCGTGGTATATTTCCTGTGCTATTGTCTGCAGTATGTCCTTGTTCATTTGTTCTTTGAAATGGACTACTAGAACTAGCTGTTTCCATTAATTCTTTCTGACTAAGTATGGATTCTAATTCGGATATTTCACTATCATCGTCTTGTATTTGTGTCATTATATTTTTACTTTTATCTAATTTCTCCTGTAAATCTTTTTCTAATCTATATCCTTTATTATCATTTCTTTGTTCACATATTTTAAAATGAGATATGGTTTGTTCTAAATTTAGGTTTTTTAATTTACATCCTTTACATGTAAAAAGTCTATTATTATTTTCTTTGCATATTTCTTTCACTTTTTCTATAGCTATATCTACTGCATAATCTTCTTCTAACGTTATTTCCATATTCATTCCTTCTAAAGGCATTTCTTCTATAGTACTTTCTTCTTCAAAGTCTTTTTGAGCTTCATAATTATAATCTGTATTGTATTTCCTCTTGTTCACTTAATATCTTTATAATTTTATTATTTGATTCTTTAAATTTTTCGCTAAGATTAATTATAAGGTCTATTAGAGTATTATATTGAGTATCTTCTGTATGTAAAATATGATTTCCGTTTCCGAAATTACACTAAATTGTACTGTCTGGTTTTACTCTTTGGAATCTTTTTTCTGTTTGGATCTGTAAGTCTAGATAATCTATATTCTTTAATGAAGCTATTTTTACTAAGTATTGTTTTTATCCTAAGGTAGTTGCTTTATAACATTCATAAAAATATTTTATTCTTTGATTCACATAGTTTATATCACTCTCAAGTCCTTGTACTTCCCATTTTAAAGAGTTTATATATTCGTTATTATCTATTGTTTTTTCGAAATAAACACCTTTTGGTGTAAAAAATTCGTTTTCGTATATATATATATGTAAGCTTCTATAGATTCTTTTATTCTTATTAATCTTTTCTTATCTTCTATATGTTGATATCTTATTTTATTATGAAATTTTACACTCCAAAAACAGGGCATACACTTCATAAAGTATGTTTTAGTGGGATATTTCTAGTTTTAAGGTGTATTAATAACTTTTGTTCTAACTTTCTAGCTTTAATAAATATGTGATCTAAATATTTAGTTATTTCTCTTTTATCTATAGTTATTTTTAAGTCTTCAAGTAGTAGGTTTGCTTTAAAATATAATTCTTTTAGTTCTTTTTTAGTTTTCTTATATTCTTTAGTATTTCTATGTGGTCTTCTCATATAATTTATCCTATAGAATTATAATAATAAGGATTATTTTTAATTATTTTGATTCTTTCTATTACGTCTTTTATCTCAAATTCTATTTGACTTAGTTCTTCGCTAATCTGTTTTATATTTTGTCTGAGGACTTCTCTAAGTGTCTTTACTGAATTCTTATATGTATAAGTTAAAGATAATCTTAGCTTTAAGGTATATATATGACTTTCTAGAGATTTTTTATATAATTTTACTATTTTAAGATGTTGTCTATTATAAAATAAAGTTCTATGTGATGCAAATGTTCTTCTACAATAATAATCTCTTCTCATATAAGACTTTTTTTTTAATAATTTACACCTCATTTGAATGATTATACGTATTCTTTATATTTTGAACTATTTTATAAGAAAACTGACACTGGGTGGACTAAGTCAATTATAAAGTGAAACTTCCTTTTGTTAGGCTCTGAAGGAAAGTAAATGCACAACTATACAACTATATAAGTTGGTAAAGTAAATTAATTTTCTAGATGAAAAATCAAATCTTTCACTTCATTTTGCTCTTTGATTGACTACACAAACTAATCTCCCTAAATTAATTGTTTTAATGTTTAGGTAATATAATTTTGGCACTTTTTGTTAATTATCTTAATCCCCATTGGCATTCAATAAAAAATAATTCTTTCCCCTTTTTAATATTATTTCTTGACATTGATTAAACAAATAATAAAATGACAAATTTTTATTAGGTAAATGTCACATCATTTCATTTGAATTTTTACTCTATATAAATCAGACTTAGATTAAATATATTTTAATCTAAAATGTAGATCTTAGAATTGAAATTTGTTAAT
Source organism: Solanum chmielewskii (assembly GCA_027704785.1). Taxonomy (NCBI): domain Eukaryota; kingdom Viridiplantae; phylum Streptophyta; class Magnoliopsida; order Solanales; family Solanaceae; genus Solanum; species Solanum chmielewskii. The sequence continues at coordinate 57,925,640 of JAKWIX010000322.1, read as the reverse complement.
TTGAATGTATGATTATATGATATATTCTATTTATGATAAGCTAGAATATTCAAAAGCTAAAAATTATTGAAATTTTATCTTACATTCGGAAATAGAATAACTGGCTAATTAAATTTCTAGAAAAAGTTAATTAAATTTCATAAACCTCAAATTTCGATCTACTTGCTATTGTATTGTACGTATCATTCAGAACCTAGAAGTTGGATGTATTTGTAATATATATATATATATATATATATATATAGAGAGAGAGAGAGAGTATGATATTATTGGTAAATTGACTTACGACACTTTTAGTTTGATATCCATATCAAGTATGATATAGACATTTTAGCTAATTAAAATAGTTGATATTGTTGATGTGAAAATTCTTTTTGATATAGGCAAGCGATGAGATTCAATCTTAAAATCTTTGTTTGCTTTGATATCATATTGAAATATGTAATCATTTTATTTAAAATCTCAAGTTGTTAGAGAGAATACACTTTTATTATTTAATTATATTATCAACATCATTAAACTAATTTTCTTGAGATACTTTTATTTATTACAATAAAATAATGAATTTTTTTTTCGAAATACAAATATAACAACACATCACTATAACAATTACGAAATTTTCAAACGAATGTTACCACAACAAGGAGATTTTAACTGTACTATTATAAAAGTGACATGATCAAAATTAACAAGACTTCAATTGTACTATTATGAGTTACATGATAATTATAAAAAAAAAATATTTTGTATATTAATTATTAATGCATTGAACTTGAACTCATATAGTACTAATCATAACTAACTAATTATTGGTTTGTTTTCTTTAATTAAATAATAAATTAATTAATACTTTTTCAAACTTGGAATGCCATGCAAATCAATTCATGTTAGGTAACCTACCCAAATCAATTACCTTGAGCCAACTTAATTAATTTATTTCTCTATCCAATAATCTACAAAAAAAAATAAAAAATAATTCCCTATAAATACTTGGACATTTCTCAATAACTTGTGCACACCACACTTTATTCTTCTTTATTTTTATTATTTTCCACTCTCTAAATATTACAAAACTTTTTTGTAATGGCTTCTTCAAAAAATAACACTATGGTTTTTTTATTTTTGCTTGTTACCTTATTAATTGGAAGTTCATCAGCACAGCTTTCTACTAATTTTTACTCAAAATCATGTCCTAAACTTTATCAAACAATAAAATCAACAGTTCAATCAGCTATCAACAAGGAAACTCGAATGGGTGCTTCGCTTCTTAGGCTTTTCTTCCATGATTGCTTTGTTAACGTAAAAAAATCCTTATCGTTTTTCATTAAATTTCCTATTTTTTGTATTATTTTATAAAATTTTATTCGTTTTGACTCTAACCTTTTATGCATTAGTATAGTAAGGTGGTTATTACATTGTAATTAAAAAAATTGTTATGTTAGAATAACACTTCTATCGAAAAAATTATATTATATATATAAATCGAATCTTAGTTAACATCCTTGGCGAAACTTCTATCAACTGGTCACATGTATCATTCATTTCTTATTATATGTACTTACCAAAATACTCTGTTTGTTTATTATACTAAAAATAAATGTTCAGTTTTGGTTGTCAAATTCACAAAGTCAAGAGATGATTTATATTATTACTTAATTTTTTATTCATTATTATTATTATTAACTATAGTTAATTTTCCAAAGTTTCAAAGAGTGTTATAACTAGTAAAATTGTCATTTTGTTTATTACTCCTTAAAAATATGTTAGGTCAATGCTGGATATTGAACGAGTAAAAATTGACGGAGTGAATAGTTTTGATTAGTTAGCCCCTACTCCTTTGTTTTTTTTTTTTTGTTATCTAAATTATTGCTCAAATTATTTCTCGTTTAGGGATGTGATGGATCACTACTCCTTGATGACACATCAAGTTTCACAGGAGAAAAAAGGGCTGCTCCAAATGTGAATTCTGTAAGAGGATTTGAAGTCATTGACAACATCAAATCTGCTGTAGAAAAAGCATGCCCCAGCATTGTTTCTTGTGCTGATATTTTAGCTGTCACTGCTCGGGACTCTGTTGTTATTGTAAGTCCTAGTTTCTCCCCTGTTTTAATTTACGATACTCGCGGACAATGTATACTTTAAACTAAATATATACATATATATTTATATATATATATATATACTGACTTATACTATACATAGAATATACATATCTATACACAATATATACACTAAAAGTGTGTAAGGTGTGTATATATACTTACATAGACTTATACTATACATAGAATATACATATCTATACACTGAAAGTGAGTATATATACTTTGCGGACAGTGTATACTTTATACTAAATATATATATATACTGACTTATGCTATACATAGAATATACATATCTATACACAATATAATAGAAAGTGTGTATGTTGTGTATATATATACTTCAGCCATCTTGGTTAACAAATTAGCCTAAGAGTATATATCCTCAACTTCTCCTTTGAAAATTTTACGACTTAGTTTGACTCAACACAAAATATAACTAACTTTTTTTTTTGAATCTGTAATCCTAAACATATCATAATGTTTGAGTGGCTAAAGATTTTTAAATATAAAAATGTGGTATATATATTTTTTGTGACCGACTAATCAGAATATAGCATTTTCTGTCGACTGTCAGCCTGTTCAACTAACCTAAGAGGATTCCCGTCACCCGGCACAACATGTTTATTGACTTTTTAAGTCAAACAAGTTAATTTAATTTATTTTTTATGTATATATGCACAGCTTGGAGGGCCTAATTGGAATGTAAAATTGGGCAGAAGAGATGCCAGAACAGCAAGCCAAGGTGCTGCCAATAGTAGCATTCCAGCTCCTACTTTTAACCTAAATAGACTCATCTCAAGTTTTAGTGCTGTTGGCCTTTCTACAAAGGATATGGTTGCCTTATCTGGTTTGTTCTTTTCCCCATAATTCCTATGCTCTTTTTTTTCTTATTTAGTTATTTATAATGACGGTAATGTTTGAATCAACTTTCATTTCTTCTAATAATACTTCTATATAAGTACATATATTATGTTATTATGTTACGTAACTCTCCACATCAAGACTTACTAGTCAAAGGTCAAAGGGGTTAATTTCAAACTTAAAAGACTTTCGCTTAAAGGGGGTGGAGGGTAATTTCGTTTATGATCTATCTCACCATACTCCTCGGTGGAGTGGCGTAGTCATATATAACTCAGGTTGGCTAGTGAAACACCCTTTGTCAATATATATATATAGAGAAAAAATTATATGAAATATTCAGGTCAAAATTTATTTTTTACTCATATATATATATATATATATATATATATATATATTAAATTTTGAACACGTTAAATGAAATTTTTGACTTTTGTCATGGATAACATTTACGTTGATTTGGATATCTTGATTGACCTATATTCATAATATTAGAACTTGAGAATGAAGATTTAACCTATATACCTGATTTCTCTAAAAACCTAATACGTCAAATGTTGGACAAATTATGAATATATGTGTAACTACTGAACCGAAGTTTGATTTATCGTATTGAAACTTTCGAAGTTCGGTATCTAATTAGTATCTATCTTCGACTACCAATAATCAAAATCCAAATTTGAAAATACTTACATAAAATTTGATTGTTTCTATGTTTGTATTTTATAGGTGCTCACACAATTGGACAAGCAAGATGCACAACATTTAGGGCACGTATATACAATGAGACCAACAACATAGATTCATCATTTGCAAGAACAAGGCAAAATAGTTGTCCAAGAAACTCAGGCTCAGGTGACAACAACTTAGCACCACTTGATCTCCAAACACCTTCGAAATTCGATAATAATTATTTCAAGAATCTCGTGAATAAAAAGGGTCTACTACATTCTGATCAACAATTATTCAACGGAGGATCTGCTGATTCGATTGTTAGGTCTTACATCAATAATCCTAGTAGTTTCAACTCTGATTTTGTGACTGCTATGATCAAGATGGGCGATATTCGTCCACTTACTGGATCCAATGGTGAAATTAGAAAGAACTGTCGTAGAAGAAATTAAGGGTTGAATATTGGTATTAAGTGTGTGTGTGTGTGTGTGTGTTTTAAGTGTGGAAAATGCCTATTTTGAGTTTAAGATGTGTGATTTTATTTTACTCTATAGTTTAATTAGTCAAATATTTCTTTCTTAATATGAAAGTTCAATGTGTGTTAAAGGCTTAAAGAATTTTGTATTTGTATCACTATTGGAATATTATGAATAACTTAAACACACTTTTTGTTAGTCAAAGGATTACTTGCAAATGTTTTATTAATATTATCGGGTATAGACATTTTAACTTGGCCTCAACTGACAATTAAACACTTGACATTTTAACAAGGAAAAAATGTATTAAAAGTGAATTGATCCCCGAATTCTCGAGGTGCGTAACTCAACAACATTTAATCAAGTGCATTATTTTGCATTTTTATAGCATTGATGTTAGAATTTTAGAAAACATATACATAAAATATCTAGTTTTATGGATCTGAGAGATTATTATAAGTATATTTGCCTCATATTTTACATATAAATTCAATCTTGAGTCGAACGCTCCTACGTAAAAAAATGATCACCTAGATACCTTCAAAAATTATGTATCATATTAACATGAGGTCTTTCATTCGACACAAAGTGAAAATAAGTTAGAATTGTTTAGATATGGTTATAACATTGGAATATTATTAGTCGTCAATTAAATAAATCAAGTTAAAATACGTATTTATGTACTCTCATAGTAAATAAGCAACTTTTTATAATAAATTACATTAAAATGTAAATTAATTTTATCGGTATATAAAACTTGAATCTTATATCTTATTCTGACCTATAAAAACCACAATATATTATTTTTTCCATTTTTATTTAATTGATGGGTATTCAACAGCCCCCACTCTTTTTCTATTAATTAATTTTCTACCAACAAATTCATACAATATTAATTCTTAACCCAGCTGATACTTCTCATCCATGGAATTTTTTTAAAGAAAATAAATAAAAAAAAGTCAATGTTCAAGTAGAGAAAATAATTGAAAAAATAAAATAAAAGATGGTAAAGACTAAAGACTGAGAGCCAGACAAATATACATTATCAAATTCATCTTGAGCAGTATTCATTACAATTACAACAATTAAAAAAAAAAAGAAGAGAAAATTTATCAACATAAACTTAAAGCTGGGAAATTAGAAGAAGAAAAAACATTTCACACACTTCACACACCATTGATTCAAATTTGATAAACAACATAGAAATTGAAATGATAAATTCACTGCTTCTAGCTCGAACTATATAGTATACATTAGAAAAAAATTGGGTACATTGACGAAATTCATCACACCGATATTATTCAGTTTGCTTCAATCTTAGCGAAAGATTTCACAAATGGTCACTCAATTTTTAATTTATTACAATAAAAGTCACTAAACTATTTTTTTTTGACAAAACAATTATGCAACTTTGTCTAAATATCACTGAAAGTCAATAAACTAATTTTGTGACAAACAAATTAAATCACTTAGTTTTGTCTTAGGCAAAATTGAGTGATATTTGATTAGTGACTTTCATGAGTCTTCTATAAGTTGTTTACAAAAAATAACTAGTGACTTTAGTGCAACAGAGTAAAAATTGAGTGATCATTCGTGAAATAAACCTGTTATTTTATATTTCTAGAAGCACGAATTCCAATAAAGGACAACAATAGTTTCTTCACTTTCCTCATAGAGTAGTAGCTAACTCGAAATCGCTTGGATTTATTTTCATCTCTCGAACCAAAGCACTTATGTATAGGCGTTGGCGAATTATCAATTGCCACGTGGGGTTTATTACTCTCGAAGTTCGTTAAGTTTGAACTATACGCGAATAGTGGCATGGAAGACATAGAAAAGGATGACGAACGAGATGAGGAGGGAGATAGGGAAGCAATTGATGGGGAAGAAGTGATTCTCTTAGAGAAAATTGAACGATAAAACTTAGGTTTGTTTGATCGTAATTTTTTCAAACAATTTAAATGCATATTAAGAGACTGATTATTATTATTATTATTATTATTATAAGAAGGTGGAGGAGTAAGTGGAGGAGTTAATAAAGTTGAATTTGAAAATTTATGTTTAGGGGTACCTGGTTCAGATTCCCAATGAAATGGAATTGAACTAGATGAAGAAGATCCTCCATAATAATAAAACCTAAAAGAGGACTCACCTTTATTGGAATTTTCTTTAGACAAAAGTCTTGAAAAAAATTTGTCATCATCTTTTATTAAAAGAAAATCTTGTAAATATTGTGGACGACGATCACTATCAGCACCATCACTAGTCATCACCATTTGAAATATCAAAAAAACGATTTTATCAAGATATACGATCGATAATTCCAAACCCTCCTCTATGTTGGAATTAGAGAAGAAGGAAAATTAAGAAGATTTTTTGTATCATACCATATTTTGGTCAACTTGATGCAAATATATTTAGGAAGATTTAGAGGGGTGTTAATTGAATTGAATGAGTCAAAGAAATTGTGATGTTTATAGAAGAAATTGATTGAAAACAAAGTTTCAACATACTAATATTTAAATTCATTTAAGTAAGGCATGGTGCATTTTGTTGTGTGTTAATTAGTTAATATGTCATGTACTTTTTAATTAAATGAGATTTAATATTGTTGGCCAGTAGCTATAACTAGTAAATCATATTATTAAATGAATTAATTATATATGATGGTGATTTGACGGTAGAAAAAGAAAAGTTTATATATGTTTATAGTTGACTGACTCAATAGTAAGGTTAGTTAGGAAAAGTGGGATTTGGTCGGAGCGTCACGGGCGGTTCAAGTATATTAGTGGTCTAAAGTAAAAAATTAAACGAGGCCTTAAACTTGAATTGTTAATAAATTTTATATAATTTATTTCTTCTAGTTTTCAATTGATAATATAACCATTCTTATTTTAAATTATTTTTCATAAAATATAGTACTCTAAATATATCAAATTTCTTCTATTATTTCCTTCATTTTTCATGAAAAGTTAACTTTTTCTACAAATATTAAATTAAAAAAATAATAACTTATAACCTACTGTTATTAAAACGAGGCCCCTTAAATGTAAGGCCCTAAAACACATGTCTTTTTTTTTTTTTAAATACTGTCGAGCCACCCCTGCAGAGAGTAAGGATATGCATTATAAAAAGATTGAAATTAATTATGAATTTTATCGTTATTCTATCGTAAAATAGTTCGTAGCTAAATTAATATGTACCATAAAATAAACTATAAATTTGCCCCTATAGTTGGGGGCAGAGTAACAATAAAGATTATGATTAGAGTTCCGCAGAATTTAATATTCTTATCTCAAAATTTTATATTTGTATTAAAACTTTAGTGAATAAATATAATAATGTACGATGAACCAAGTAAGGGGGAAAAATTATGATTCAAAACTCATTAACTAAAATTTTTGCACGCACATCTTTTAATTTTGAAAAAAAAATTATATATATCCATTTTGAGAAATTGATAAAAAAAAATTAAAATATAATAAACAGTGCATCTATGAAGAGCATAAAAATGCATTTGCGTTTTACAAGCCAAAGCACCCACCTTCTAACCAGGGTTCTATCTTAGCTAGAATCCTGTTTTGTTGTTTTTGTTACAAGTATTAGCTTAAAGCTCATATTTAATTTCTATATTGTATTTAATATTTTCAGTATAGTTCAAAATATTAATATTCAAGGGAAACACATGAATTTTATCATAAACAATTTATAAGCATACGTATTTGTACACTATAATCTACAAATGACATAATTATTTGTATCTAAACATTATGAATTTATGTTTGATGGGGACTTTTTCTGGACAAAATGATCAAACAAATACCCCTAATTTCTTTTAGAAATTAATTAGAATCCTAATTTCTGCATATATTTTTTGCATATAGACAAAGAGTATGAAGATAACTTTGTGAATTAGCTAGGGTAGAAGGGTAATAGGCAGTTAAACGGTATTATTTCATTTTTCAGTGGGATTAAGATTGTCGGAGTTTGGAGCATTGTGTCTATCGTAATATTATGCTTATTTATGTAGTTTCTTGCATTTGATACTTGTTATTGTATATGATGTCAATATTGTATTTTGGTTACTGCATTATTTTGTCGTTGTTACTTATTTTTCTTTTTTCAATGATATGTACAATTTTCTATATTAGTTATTTTATTTTTTGTATTTTCTTTTTATAACTATTTTGATTTGCTCCAGTTGAGTTGAAGGTCTTTCAAATACAGTCTATCTACCTCCACGGGATAAAATAAAATTTATTTACACTCAATTTTCTCCGTACTATTCACTTATGAAATTATACTAAATATATTATTGTATGAACTCGAGTCACTTAATGTAAGCATTCATGAATTTAATTATTTGTACCTCTAAATCACCAATCTCTATCAATTAATCTATGTTTGTCTCCTTTTTATTTTTTTATTTTATGAAATTGACTGAATAATTTATCATGACTTGCTAGAAACATGATTTAAAAGTTTGATGTACCATGTGTTTACTTAATTTCAATACTAAGACTTTACATTTCCATTAAAATAATCCCATGATATTTCTCTAAAGCGTTGTACATATAAATATTCTTGAAATAATAATTTTTTAATTTATTTATCAAACACTATCTAATAAAATTTCTTTTTTTATTAAAAAATATTTTTTTCCGAATCAAACACACTCATCATGAAAAACTTGAATATTCAATTTATCGTGGCCGCCTGAATAATTATTAAACTTTGAAGTCGAAAAAGACATTTAGACTTTTCAAATGAATTAGTTAGACGTAACACATCAATTTGAAGAATCTAAAACCAAATACATTAATCTATATATGCAAAATATAAATACTTTATAATAAAAATGTTACTTGCTCAACATGTTATGGTTTTTAAATTACTATAAGAAACATCTCTTTCATTTAATGAGGACGTATTAACATACCACTTGAAAGTAGGGATGGGCGTTTGTGTTATATTCAGATTTGATGTGAAAATTTTAGTTTGAATTTTCGATTTTCGAAATGATAATTCAAATAAATTTGGATGGATATTGATTTATTAAGTTCGATTTTGTATTAGTCGGTTTGGGCATTTCAATATTTTTGTTTTCAATATCCACTTTCTCCTTAGATTTGACTCCTCTTCATTTCTGTTCGTCTCTCTCAAGTTCCTAGTTAGATGTGTGACAATCGATACCTATATTACTTAAATATCAAAGGTCTTGATTAATTAATTTAATTTCTTAATGAAAAGAAGTATATTAACTAATCATGTTTAAAAGAAGAGATGTTCGAATTTAAGTTTCCCAACTTTCGTAAAAAAAATATCAATTTTCCAAAATTTAATTTTGAAAATAAATGGAATTACTTTGAGAGAAGTACTCTATTTGTCCCTATTTATTTGTTCACTTTTGAATTGACACACCTATTAAGAAAATAATGATTGACATAATAAGTTTACCATTTTACCCCTATTAATTATGAAGTGGATGAATTATAACTTTAAAATTTTCAAGAAGTTCTACCTTTTTCAAAGTAATTAATTGAGGATATAATAGGTAAAAAAAATGTATATTCTCTTGATTTGTCGAAATGGACAAATAAAAAAGGACAAGTAAAAAAAGAAAAATGGACAAATAATTAGTACCAAAGTGAATATTGAAAAGAACGTATGAATGATTAGTTTTGTCCTCAATCTATTAATAGTCTTAAAATACTATTCGACTTAACTAACTAAATCTAAATACAAACTCCGTATTATGTGTTTCATGCCCGAACCATCGGTGGACTGAATATTGTCTATCTGGTCTAGTACGGGCTCGGCCCAATATTTTATGGGGTTGGAACTAGGTCAACCCGGCTCAATCGATACATTTTACTAAAATAAATATTCAATACGATAAAAACATACATTAGTTTAATTACATAAAGGAGTAACCTTTTTAAATTAGTATTGTCATCAAACTCAAAAGATATCTTACGGTTCATTTTTAATTGTCATATCGTGTTTGTTGAAAGTTAATGTGATTGATTTTTAAAATTAAATTAGATTATATTAATTTAATATCTTAAATAAAAAATTTAGATACTCAAGAATTATACAAAAAATATTATAATTTATAATTTTTCATATATCAATATGATAAAAAATAATATAAAAAAATATTAGTCAAAATCCTTATAGTTTGAATCTTAAAAAGGAAAGCACCAAATTAAAAGTAAACGGATCAAATATGATTAAAGCATTTAATTACTTAAAAATATGCACCACAATATTAATTTACCCTTTGGAAACTTTGTTGGAACTTTACAACTTGTTTACATTTTCAACAACAATTAATTGTAAGGATACAATGAGAAAAATTAATTAACTTTATCTTGATTTTATATATTGATAAGTAATTTGGGATGACTATTTTTTTATAATGTGTAAAATTAATATGGAAAAAAACATTATAACTTTCTACAATAAACAAAGATTGAGGCTTCTAACTTTTCACCATACCGTATAGTTTCATGTTTAACTTAATACTATAATAAATATGATCGTAGAGTACTAATCAGTTAGATCTGCAAAAATTAGATTTACCCGAATTGGGCACATAGATAGTGGTAGAAGCAAATATAAGACATAAAAATTTAAATTTTCAGATTTAAAAATTCATAACCCTGAATTCGATATCCAATCAATAATTCATAAATTTTAAAACTAACATTCAAATTCAACAAATAATCCAGAAAGTCAAATCAAATAGGCAAATAATTTGAATTCCGAGTTGCGCTAGACTATGTCCACCCCTAGTTGAACGAATGACTAGATATAAGGATGTCTATAAATAAAATCTCTTAATCCATCCGCTCAAAATAGTTTCATGTTTCGATTTCACTATTAAACAATATACATTAATTTTAAAATAAATATTTTATTATTAATATGAAAAGAATAATAACTTAAATAACTTTTTGCCTAATTTTTAAATATGTAAAACATAATTTTAAAAATGTCAAATAAATAAAATTCAATTTAGTTGAAAAAAAAAGAAAAATCAAATTGAATACTCTCAAAATACGAAATCTAACAACTAATATGGTGTGGAGACTATTTGGAAGATGTCCAACCAATTCTAGGGTCATTTAAGGATTCAGTAATGGGATTCTTTTCAATTTGGGGATTTTTATGCTTTATAATTGTTCATCAAAATAAAAAACGATAATTATATACATATTATTTTCTCTTAAGATTATTTAAAATCAAATGTTATCGATAATTCAATCGCAAAATTAATTTATTTAAATTGTCTAATCTGACTAGCAATTATTGAACAAATTAAAATTATATAACTAGTGGTTTATTGATGCAGGACGGATTACTAACTTCCTTATCGGGTAAACTATATAAATCTTTAAAAATTAGAACTGTCAAAATGGGTTTGATCCGCTAGGTTGGCCTAATCCAACCCTTATATTAAATGGGGTTGAATCTAATTTTTTTGGCCCATTTACGAATGATGCCTTTTAGCCCAGCCTCATTGGACTCGCTAGCCTAGTATGTTCAATCTGCAAGCCTCAGAGACCAGCCCATGGAATATGAATATTTAGAAATATTTTTCTATATTTTTAGTAGTGTTTTATTTGTAAAGTTTTTATCAATGAATATTATAAAAAATAAAAAATCAAGTGTTTTAAACGAACTAATTTTTTGTGGGAGGAATGGTGGAATGATCAATATTTTTTCTCTAAATCTTACGTTGACTATTACGTATTTTTATATGTAAATACTGAAGTGTGTGTTTTATAAATGTATATTTGTAAATATTCACCGAAGTGTGTGATTCATACCTTAAAATTTGTATGTATTGATGTCGTCTTCATAAACGTCAACGTTTGATACTCTTAGATACTCTTTCTAAGAGAGTATTTTTTGGTTGAATGGTCAACCCGTCTCAAACCTTGACCCGCTTAGGATTGAATTAGGTTGCTATTTTATAGGCCCTTTAATTAAAAAGGTCAACCTGTATCAACCCATTTAACTCTCTAGCCCGTTAGAATTGAGTTGGGTTGGGTTGAGCCAGCCCATTTTGACATTTTTATTAAGAACTATCATAAATATATTCTTACCCTTTTAAGGTATATAGAGTACTATATAATGGAAACCTCAAAAACTTGAGCCTCATTCAGTGTGAAGTTCATTTCTTTAACTTAGAAAATAACGAGTCAATTTTAAACCCTAAAACATATCCGCCGCTCTGTACAAAATCTTCTGGCCTTTCGAACTCCTACACAAGGGGGTCAGATCTGGGAGTAAACTCTCTTTCATGGGCAATTTACTCAAGAGTTTAGGTCTCTAATTATGTCTATGTCTGGATTGCTGCCGTACTCAAAGGCGAGGGGTTCCAAAAGTGGATGCGATCGGCCGCAGAGAAGAGGGGAGGCAAATTGATCAGAACAAATAAACAATTTCTCTTAATCAGGTAAGTAATTCGCTCAATTTTTTTTATTTCCATCTTTATATGTTTCAAAAGGTTGTTAGCTTGATTAAATTGCGAAAGTCATTTTTTTATATACGTTTATTTTTTCTAATTGCTATTTTCATTATATGTTAATGTTTTTATTTAGATGTTGTATATTCTTTTTTTGATAGTTTCTTAAATTGCTCGAGATGATTTGGTGAGAGATTTGTTAAAGTTAAAAGTTTTTTATGTTGGAAATCAATAGATCATAACTTTAATTTAAGTATCCATTTCTTGATTATTATTATTATTTTATCATAATTGTACAAAAGAATTGAAAGTTGTTATTTTCTATAGTCAATCAAGTTTTTTTTTTTTAAAAAAAAGTTATTGTGATTGATTGTACTTTATGGAAAGGGCTCCCATGACAATGAGGCCATTTTTGCATGGGCTTGGACTTGCTTTGATGATGAGTAGGCTTGTCGCCCGGAGTGAAGTGATTCCAGGGCTGCTTAATCAAGAAGTAAGATAGATGAGATAGAAAAGTGATATAACGAAGAGAATCTATAGTGTATATGTACTGAAATGACTTTCAACGAAAGATTGCCTTTGCCAACTATTCTAGTTGATATTTGTGGAGTATGAAATCACTTACATTGACTCTTAATATCTTCTCATTAGACTTTGACGTATGAAATCACTTACATTGACTAAATAGATGGAATAAGTGCAGATAGGATCATTCAAAGCAGACTAAAGGCTGAGTCATTGACTAAATAGATGGAATAAGTGCAGAGGAGGGGTGCCAAACTCGGCCCGGGAAGGGGAGAGTGGCCGAGTGGTCAAAAGCGGCAGACTGTAAATCTGTTGAAGTTTTTCTACGTAGGTTCGAATCCTGCCTCTCCCACTTGTTTGTTGTAGACTTCAGAGAAGAGAAAAGAGGCATTCGTCAGCGTAGGAAGGCCAACCGAGCGAAGCTCTTTCTTTTTTTTGGCCGTGCCGTGAAGTGAAATTGTATCGTATGTTAGTTAGATATATATATATATATATATATATATATATATATATATATATATATATATAAATTATGTCATTTTCAATCTCCTCAATTATATAGGTCCCATAAGACTTCTTCCAACTATCATATTATTAGACCTAAATCTTAGCTTAAAGAGAAACCAAATCTTTCACAAACCTTCACTCTCATGTCAATATAATTTAGTATATAGAGTAAGTAAGCTATTTAATTATTTTTTAGATTAGCATATATTAGATTTACTTATGGTGTATTCTGTCTGTATAAAATATTTTTCAAAGCTTATATTAATTATTTTAATGTGTTCGATACATAATTAAAAAATATTGTGATTTCAACAAATAATATGAAGATAAGTACTATATATTTGTTTTTGTTATAATGTTCTCATACTTTAATTAACATTACACAAAAAAGTATTGTCAAACTTAGAAATCTATATGAAACTAAAGTAAAGATATTTCTACTAATAAAATTAGTCCTAGGTCCTTATAAAAGTAGTTGTGGTGGTGATTTGAAACTTGAACATATTAATTAATGTCGAAAGTTATATCATCAAGTAAAGTTAATATCTCGTCATCATTTAAGTTCAACAACTCAGAAAATGAATGACTTTTTGGAATGCCAAATGAGCCATCAACATTGTTCTCATGCACTCACTGAGGGGATAATCGTCGAATGGTCTATTTGTGGTGTCGTTAAAGGAATTTAGCACTAAATTTAGTCTTTGTCTAATTTAGTGTTTCCTCCTACGGCACCACAAATCGACCCTTCGACGAATATCCCTCAGTGAGTTCATCAGTACCAATGGAGGTTAATGGTTCATTTGACATTTCACGGAGTCCTTCATTTTCTGAGTTGGTGATCTTGAATTATGATGAGGTGATAACATTACTTGATGATATATCTTTCGATATTAAAATGTTCAAGATCTAAATCACCACCACACCTACTTATAAGGATCTAAAATTAATTATTAGTATTTTTTTGTGTAATATTAATTAAAATATGAAAACATTATAATAAACACAAAATATACCGTACTTGTTTTCATTGTTTTTCCCGTCAATCCTTTCTCTCTTTCTTAAACTCCTTCTTTCCTTTCTCGATAATCTCATAAATAGAACTTATTAAACAGATTTTTATCGAAATTTTTTCCAACGATGAGTCAATTTTCGATAAGGCGTAAATTATTTTTGATTCATTTTGAACTTTGGCCATTTTCAAAAAGTCAATTATTATTTGCATTATTGAACTCCACTTGTCTATTTACCTGCAAAGTTAACTAAATAGAATAAAAATATACTATTATATAATAACAAACAAATTATATTCTTACGCTTAAATTAAGAGCTAATTAAGCTAGGCTAATGGTATCCCCTATTTATTATTCTTGAATAAAATGCATGTGTTTTATTATATGTTTTATTTCTTGGTATTGATATTAGTTTTTATATTGTAGGGAGTACTACTTTGTGAAGGACACATGACATGGATGTAATAAACTTGAAGGTATTTATAAAATATTGGAATTTCATGTTATCTTGATCTTCTTATTTTTATATTTATATTGAAATACTGAATAATTTGAATTCTCATTATTATATGGGATAAAGTTAAGAGAGAAGCATTTTTTTAATTTTTTTTTATATATTTAAATCAAATTATCTGATTAAGGAAATAAAAGAATAATCCTCGTCGGTGAAATTCATTAGTGGTGAAGGGAATTTATCTAAATCTTTAAACGTATTTTCTATTTTTTTTATGTTTATATAATAAGTATTGAATCTTTAGTGAAAAGCCTTGGGTGGTATACGTGGGGTGGTTGGTGGTTGCTAAAATTTATTTAAAAAGATACATTTGATCATGAAATCTATAGAGAACTTTTTTTACAGTTTTAGTGTATAAATAAGAATATTTTATCCGATATAAATTAGATTTAGAATTTAATAATCTCTTCTGCTGTAAATTCGACACACTAATTATTTTAGTTAAAATCCTATCGATGGAAGGAGAGTATTATAGGTAAAAACTCAAATATTAAGACTAAAGAATATTTGTTGATGTGATAATCAAAGCAGTAAAATAAGATAATAAAGGACAATACAAAATTTGTTTCAATGCCAAATAACTAGTCATTAAGAATATTCAACATTAATTAAATCATTTATTTGGACTAAAAATATTCAAAGATGATTGATATTTATTAATCATAGCTAATAAAGGATAAATAATATGTTATGATATTTTTTAACCATGGCTAATAAAGGATAAAAATAATACAAAAAAGAAAAATGTTAAAAATATGTTTAGTCCGTGTGAAATAAATAAAAATGTCCTCCTTTTAATTTTTATAGTTTGGCAAAAAATAGTCTTGCTGTCAATTTTGGGTTCAAAAATGACACATATACTAGTTACTAAATGCCACAAAATGCTCTTCCAAATAAATATATGTTTTTTTAAAACATATTTTTTCCTAATTAAAATATTATTAAAGAATCATATTACTGTTTTTTTAATAAAAGAAATTATTTCAAAAAATGAAAATGTAGGATATTATTTTTTCCTTCCAAATCTCATTGTGTCAATGAGTATAAAATAATTTCATGTACCCTTTCAACAAACTTTATATTTTATATATAAGATTATAGTATATCAATATTAATTTTTATTTATTTAACGTTAAAAAATAATTATGATAAAATAAGAAACATTTATTTTATTTTATTTTAAATTGAAGTTGGATAAACATTTACCAATTTTTTTTAAAAATATTAGAAAAAGAATGTGTTAAGAAAATGAGTATTTTTGACTTTTTAAATAACCATAAGGGCATTTTGGATCAAACTGACGACAAAGACAATTTGAACCAAACCATAATGGAGGACATTTTTATTCATTTTATATAGTTTAAACATATTTTTAACTTTTTCTATTTATATTTATTCTTGATCCTTTACTAATCATGATTAATAAACATTACAACATATTCTTTATCTTTTACTAGCTATGATTAATAAAATCAATCACCGTTGAATATTTCAAGAGTCTCAATAAAAATGTCTTTGTTATGGATATTTGATATTGTTGTTGAATATTTCAAGAGTCTCAATAAAAATATCTTAGTTAGTTTATGTGCTTTGAATTTATAGTACAAAAATATATTAAATTTTAAAAATATATTTATATCACGTGAAATATATATACTTCACACTTTTAAACAATTTGCTATAGATTACTTGATCAATTATTTCTCCTTAAGATTTACCCTAAGGGTGTGTTTGGGCCGGGGAGGGGGGGGGGGGGGGGGGGAGGTTGAAAAAAATAAAATTTGAAATTAAAAATGCATTTTGAAAACAAGCTTATTTTTTTCTCCCGAAGGGGGGGGGGGTGTTAGGGGTATTGAAGGTAAGGGTGAAAAAATAAAAATTTGAGATTGAAAATATCTTTTAAAAACAAACTTAATTTTTTTTTTTTTTGGGGGGGGGGGGGTGGGGGGTCAGGTGTAGGAGTGAAAAGATGAAAATTTTTAAATCAAAAACATTTTTAAGAACAAACTTAAAAAAAATTGTGTGGGGGGGGGGGGGGGGGTCAAGGGCAGGAGTAAAAATGAAATTTTGAAGTTGAAAATATTTTTTTTAAAATAAACAATTTTTTTTAGGGATTTGGGGGGGGGGGGGGGGGGGGGTAGGGGCGTGCGGTGAAAAATTAAAAATTTAAATATATTTTTAGAACACAATTAGGGGGATTTTTTCGGAGGTGGGGTTGGGGGTTTGGGGGGGGGGGGGTTCCTGGTAGAGACGAGAAGGGGGGAAAATAAAATTTTGAAAATAGAAAATATTTTCTACGATAATTATTAAATATTTTTTTTTTCAACAAAAAATGTAATTTGAAGTTGGAGGAAAGTTTTGAAAAATGTTTTTTCTATAATTTTTGAAGGGAAGTCAGTTTTCTTAATTTTGAGGAAAATGAGTTGATTTGGAAAACATCTTCCCAATCTTTTAGCCCAACCAAACATGAAAAAATTAAAAAATATTTTTCAAAAAATATTTTCCTTATACGAAACTCTCATAGACTTTTCAAATGAATTATTTTATTAAATTACCCTTTGGAAACATTGTTGGAACTTTACAACTTGTTTACATTTTTTAAAACTATTAACTGTAAGGATACAATGAGAAACATTTAATTAATTTTGTCTTGATTTTATATATTCATAAGTAATTTGGGATAACCATTTGTTATAATGTGAAAAATTAATATGGAAAAAAACATTATATATTTCTTCGATAACAAGGATTGAGTCCTCTAACTTTTCACCATACCTCATAGTTTCATGTTGAACTTAATACTATAATAAATAGGATCGTAGGGTAATAATCTATTGAATCTTCGAAAATTAGGTTTATCAGATTGGGCACATTGATATTGATCGTAGCAAATATAAGACATAAAAAAATGAATTTTCATATATCCAAAATTCATGACCCTGAATAGGATATCCAATTCAAAATTCATAAATTTTAAAACTAACATTCGAATTTAATTCATAATCCAAAAATTAAAATCAAATAGGCAAACAATTTGAATTTTGAGTTGCGCTAGACTATGTCCACCCCTAGTTGAAGGAATGGCTATATATAAGGAAGTCTATAAATAAAATCTCTTACTCCATCCGTTCAAAATACTTATCATGTTTCAGTTTCACTATTAAACTATATACATGAAGTATGATTAGTATTTTAAAACAAATATTTTATTATTGTATTATTTTGAAAAGAACAATAACTTAATTTTTTTTTTGTATAATTTTTAAATTCTTAAATTATAATTTAAAAAATGTCAAATCAATAAAATTCAATTCAGTTGAAAAAAAATAATCAAATTGAATACTCTTAAAATACGAAATCTAACAACTAATATAATGTGAAGACTATTTGAAGGGTCATTAAAGGATTCACTAATAGGATTCCCTTCTCTTTGGGAATTTTTACTCTTTATAGTTGTTCATCTAAATAAAAGTCGATAAGTATATACATATTATTTTCTCCTAAGGTTATTTAAATCGAACATTATTGATTATCCAATAACAAAACTAACTTATTTAAATTATGTAATTTGACTAATAATTATTGAACAAATTAAAGTATTATAATTAGTGGTTTATTGATGCAGGGAGCATTACTTACTTCCTTGTCGGGTAAACTATTTAACCCTATAAAACTAGAGCTGTCAAAATAAGTTTGGCCTGCTAGACTGATTCAATCCAACCCTTGAATTAAGTGGGGTTGGACCTAATTTTTTTTACCCATTTAGAAACGAGGCTTTTTAGCTCAGCGTCATTTGACTTGCTAGCCTCGTAGGTCTAATCCGCAAGTCCTAGAGGCTAGCCCGTGGGCTTTGAATATTTAAAAACATTTTTTTTCTATATATTTCTAGTAGTGTTTTATTAGTAAAGTTTTTATTAATAAATATATATTTTTTAAAAATCATGTGTTTTAAACTAGCTAGTTTTTTGTGGGAGGAATGTTGGAATGATCAATATTTTTCCACTAAATCTTACGTTGACTATTATATATTTTTGTATGTAAATACTAAAGTGTATGATTCATAAATGTATTTTTGTAAGTATTCACCGAAGTGTTGTATGTATTAATGTCGTGTTCATAAACGTCAATGTTCAATACTCTTAGATGCTCTTTCTAAGAGAGCAATATTGTCCTTTTTTTGGTTGAAGGCCAACCCGTCCCAACCTGTAGCCCGCTAAGGGCTGAGTTAGGATGATATTTTATAGGCTCTTTGATTAAAAGGGACAACCCGTCCATGCCTATTTAACTCTCTAGCCCTTTAGGGTTAAGTTGGGCCAACCCATTTTGATAATTTTATAAAGAGCTATCATAATTACATTCTTACCCTTTTAGGTATATAAAGTACTATATAATGTAAACCTCAAAAACTTGAGCCTCATTCAGTGTGAAGTTCATTTCTTTAACTTAGAAAATAACGAGTCAATTTTAAACCCTAAAACATATCCGCCGCTCTCTACAAAATCTTCTGGCCTTTTCGAACTCCTACACAGGGGGGTCAGATCTGGGAGTAAGCTCTCTTTCATGGGCAATTTACTCAAGAGTTTAGGTCTTTAATTATGTCTATGTCTGAGTTGCTGCCATACTCAAAGGCGAGGGGCTCCAAAAGTGGATGTGATCGGCCCCAGAGGAGAGGGAAGGCAAATCGATCGGAACAAATCAACAATTCTCTTAATCAAGTAAGTAATTCGCTCAATTTTTTTTATTTATTTCCATCTTTATATATTTCAAAAGGTTGTTAGCTTGATTTTTTTGCGAAAGTCATTTTTTTATATACGTTTATTTTTTCTAATTGCTATTTGCATTATATGTTAATGTTTTTATTTAGATGTTGTATATTCTTTTTTTGGTAGTTTTTTAAATTGCTAGAGATGATTTGGTGAGAGATTTGTTAAAGTTATAAGTTTTTTATGTTGGAAATCAATAGATCATAACTTTAATTTAAGTATCCATTTCTTGATTATTATTATTATTTTATCATAATTGTACAAAAGAATTGAAAGTTGTTATATATATATATATATATATATATATATATATATGAGCTTTCATATACGGATTATGGTCCAAGTTTAGAAGTTTAAATTTCAAAATTTCAATTGTGCCACTAGGAGGTATCAAACGAGAGTGTTGGGATGGATTTGGACTTGTCAAAATGAGACTTTTTTTTTATAACAGTCAAAATGAATTAAGTTCATAAATAGTTGTTTCATTGGACCACTTAAATATAATTTGAGTTAAAATAAGCGAACCATTTTTACTAAGTTTTAAATTTAAAGTTTGTTTTCATATTATTTGTTTGAGTACTTGATAAAATTTTCCTTTTATTATGACTCCACAAAACATATCACATAAACAATGACTTTGTTAAAATTATTTAGATAAAATTTCTCATTAGTTCATCTGAGTTATATATTAGTTAATTTTAAAATCGATTAAACTAAACAATTCAAAATGAGCATAATTGATGAAATATGTGGTTGTTACTTGTTAATATGTCAAAATCTAACCGAATCACACAACCTTAATTTTATGATTTAGTTTTGTCAGCTCTACGAGGCACATGAATTGAGACTAGAAGAGTATACATCATATAATATACATATTGTAGACATAATAAATGTGTAATTTTATATAGGAGCACAAGTTACACATTTAACCGATAAATCATAATATAAACTTATGTCATTTTCAATCTCCTCAGTTATAAAGGTCCCATAAGACTTCTTTGTACTATCATATTATTAGACCTAAATCTTGCTTAAAGAGAAACAAAATCTTTCACAATCCTTCACTCTCATGTCAATATAATTTAGTATATAGAGTAAGCTATTTAATTTATTTTTAAATTTGCATATATTTGACTTACTTAGGGTGTATTCGAAACATAAACAAAAAAATAATAGTGATTTTCAACAAATAATATGAAGACAAGTACTATATATTTTGTGTTTATTATAATGTTCTTATACTTTAATTAACATTACACAAAAAAGTATTGTCAAGCTTAGAAATGTTTATGAAATCAAAGTACAGGTATTCTACTAATAATTAATCCTAGATCCATATATAAGTAGTTGTGGTGATAATTTGAATTTTGAACATATTAATTAATGTCAAAAAGTTACATCATCAAGTAAAGTCATTATCTCATCATCATTTAAGCTCAACAACTTCGAAAATGAAGAATTATGTGAATGTTATTTGAGTCATATATTGTTCTCCTGCACTCATTGAGGGGTTAATCGTCGAAGAGTATGTTTGTGGTGTTGGTGGAGGAAATTAACACTAAATTTAGTCCTTGTCTAATTTAGTGTTTCCTCCAACGGCACCACAAGTCGGCCCTTTGACGAATATCCATTCAATGAGTGCATCAGTGACAATGGAGGTTAATGACTCATTTAACATTTCACATAGTCCTTCATTTTTTGAGTTGATGAGCTTGACTTATGATGATATATTAACTTTACTTGATAATATATTTTTCGACATTAAAATGTTCAAAATTCAAATCACCATCACATCTGCTTATAAAGATCTAAGATTAATTATTAGTAGAATTGTTTGTACTTTGATTTCTTATAGATTTCTAAGCATGAGAGTAATATTTTTTTATGCAATATTAATTAAAATATAAAAACATTATAATAAACCACTTCTTTCCTTTCTCAAAGCCACCCCACCCTATATACATGTAGCTTTTGACATCATTGAGAGTTTTCACTTTTTTGAAAATATTTTCTCAATTAAATCACTCACGAAGTTAAAAAATAACACCTATTTTGTTCAGACACTATTTTCAAAATTAAAAAAAGAGCTGCTAATTTTTCTTCTTCTTTTAAATCTATCGTTCTTGAACTCAAAAGCTAGCCCACTTATCATAAAGTATAATACACTAACCAAAAAAAAAGGAAAATGAAAATTAGAAATTAGTTATAGATTTTGTGTACGAACAAAAATTAGCTAATTTATCACGATGTTCGTGATGAAATTTTATTGTTTAGCAACAAAATTTTTTATCGTGCGCTATGGGATGACCGAGAAGTATCTCGAGGACTGAAAAGGAATTTGTGTTATGTGGAGGCAAGTCACATAGAATTGGCTATTTTTAGTGTCTTCAAATATTCGTCGATGTTATTCGTTGTATTGTATTATATTATTAGTTAAATATTATATTTGTTTTGATGGTTAATTAAATTTTGCTATATCGTATCGTTAGGTAATGACGATAAATTTTATTTTAGGTAAAGATTGACTTGGTGTGATCGCGTTACTAAATACCTTAATATTTTATCATCATTTTGTCTTTACTTATTATTCAATAATTCTATTTTAATTCTTTACCCTACCTTTTTATAATAGCTCTATCAATAAACTACTGTACCTATTTTTTTATGATTATTATTCAAATTGTTGTATGTGAAAACGGAGGATAAATGTACAACATATCCAAACGTTATAACAATACGATACAATATAACAATAGTACAATACGATATTGTTATATAAATTTTATCATCTCATATTATTTAAATCCATTTTTAGGTAACAATAACAGAACTCGTTATATGTAATGATTGGTTTGGTGTTTTCGAGTTGTTACTTTAATATTTTCTTCTTATTTTGTGTTTATTTATTACTTAATAATTTTATTTTATCTTTTAGTCACTTTTTCATTATTGTTCTACCTCGTGTCTTGATTTTTCTAATAAGTTTACCATTAAATTATGAACGCATGATATTATATAAAGACGGAGAATAATACCATCATACACAAATTTTGAACATCCTTTTTTAGTTCATATCTTGACAACTTCCTATTTAACCACAGAAAAAGGAATTGAAAAAAAAAACTTTTTCCTAATTGTCCAATCTTTCAAGGTTTGATTAATCTCTAACTACATCAATAATTTTACTACTTGTAATTTATTTTTCAATTTTTATTTCAAACTCAACAAATTAAATTTAGTTGTATGTGCTCATATAAAACTGAATTGCGCAAAATTAAAAAGAAAACCAAATTAAAATAATTAGTGGTCCATGTTTTGAACAAATAATAAATAGACAGCTAAATTTAGGCCAACTTTGTCTGCCTTGGAAACTTAAAAAGACAATTTGTTTTTATCCACATATTGAAATAAGAAAAATTGTAATTTATAAATAATGTTTTTTATTTTTGTATATTTCTATTGTGTTAATTGGGTCCATTCAATTTGACATTTTAGTTTGTTCGTTCTTTTAAAATTAAAGGACATAATTTAAGAGTGTGTTTGGTACGAAGAAAAATATTTTTTGGAAAATATTTTTTAATTTTTTTATGTTTGGTTGGAATAAAAGTTTTAAAAAATATTTTTTAAATCAACTCATTTTTCTCAAAATTAAGGAAAATGACTTCGCTTCAATAATTAAGGAAAACATTTTCCAAAACTCTCATCCAATATTAAATTACATATTTTTTTTTTGAGAAAAACAATATTTTTTTATAAAAAAATTCAATTTTAAAATTTTATATTTTTTACCCGATCCTGACCCTCACCGGCCAGCTCCCCCCCCCCCCCCCCTCTCCAACCCCATCCCCTCCACAAAAAAATAATTTTTTAAATATATTTTCAACTTCATTTTTATTTTTAAACTCATCCCCCCTCACCCTCCCCCCCCCACCCACCCCCAACCCCCCAAAAAATTAATTTTGTTTTTTATATATACTGTAGAGTTCAATTTTTTTATTTTTTCACTTCTACCCCAACCTCACCCCAACCCCACCCCAACCCCCATCATCACCCCAAATAAAAAATGTTTTTAAAAAATATGTTTAATTTCATAAATTATCCTTTGGAAACTTAGTCGGAACTTTACAACTTGTTTACATTTTCAACAACAATTAATTAAAAGGATACAATGAAAAAAATTAATTAATTTTATCTTGATTTTATATATTGATAAGTAATTTGGGATAACTATTTTTTATAATGTGTAAAATTAATATGGAAAAAAATATTATAACTTTCGATAATAAACAAAGATTGAGGCCTCTAACCTTTCACCATACCATATAGTTTTTTCGAGTTTAACTTAATACTATAATAAATAGGATCGTAGGGTACTAATCAGTTGGATCTTCGAAAATTAGATTTACCAGAATTGGGCACATCGATAATGGTAAGAGCAAATATAAGATATAAAAATTTAAATTTTCAGATATCAAAAATTCATAATCCTGAATTCGATATCCAATCAACAATTGATAAATTTTAAAACTAACATTCAAATTCAACAAATAATCCAGAAAGTCAAATCAAATAGGCAAACAATTTGAATTCCGAGTTGCGCTAGACTATGTCCACCCCTAGTTGAAAGAATGACTAGATGTAAGAAAGTTTATAAATAAAATCTCTTAATCCATCTGTTCAAAATAGTTTTCATGTTCCGATTTCACTATCAAACAATATACATGAATTTTGACCAGTATTTTAAAATAAATATTTTATTATCATATTAATATGAAACGAATAATAACTTAAATAACTTTTTGCATAATTTTTGAATATCTAAAACATAATTTTGAAAATGTCAAACCAATAAAAGTCAATTTAGTTGGAAAAAAAAAGCAAATTGAATACTCTCGAAATACGAAATCTAACGACTAATATGGTGTGGAGACTATTTGGAGGATTCAGTAATGGGATTCTTTTCTCTTTGGGGATTTGTATGCTTTATAATTGTTTATCAAAATAAAAATCGATAATTATATACATATTATTCTCTCTTAAGATTATTTAAAATCAAATGTTATCGATAATTCTATCGTAAAATTAACTTATTTAAATTGTCTAATCTTACTAACAATTATTGAACAAATTAAAATTATATAATTAGTGGTTTATTGATGCGGGACGGATTACTAACTTCCTTATCGGGTAAACTATTTAAATCTTTAAAACTAGAACTGTCAAAATGTGTTTGACCTGCTAGGCCGGCCTAACCCAACCTTATATTTAAATGGGGTTGAACCTAATTTTTTGGCCCATCTAGGAATGATATTTTTTAGCCCGGCCTCATTGGACCTGCTAGCCTCGTATATCCAATGTGCAAACCTCATAGGTGTAACGACCTGTTTAGTCGTTTTGAGCAGTAGAGTTTATTCTGGTAATAGCTGTCTGGGTCGACGGATCCCACGACGGACCGTTATGGGCACGACGGACCGTCGAGGGGGTCTCGTTCCAAAACACTTAGACTCTGGAAAAATTGGGTACTGGGAACAACTCTCTGAACTTCGCGTCGGAAGAGCAGGACGGACCGTCGCAGGCATGACGGGCTGTCACAGACCTCTTAAATAAAATTGAGTCTCTGAACTCTGTGACGACTCAGCAGGACGGACCGTCGCAGGCACGACGGACCGTCATAGGCTGCGTAACCCTGACTGGGTCGGATTTCTGTTAAAAGTTTTAAGGGGCGTTTTGGACTATTCCTGCTTATGATTATAAAGTTAGTGGTTTAATATTAATAATTCAATTACTTGGGGGTTAAAGGAGATAACTTTGAAATAAATAGTGGGTTAATTTTACCATCTTTTATACTTAATTATATAGTAATTAGGGTAAAGGAAAAGAGTTGGAATAAGGAAAAATAGAAAGAACAGAGAAAAAGAAGAGAGAACGAGCGAGAGGGAGAGAAGCACGAAGAGAAAGCAAAAAGCATTGGAGAAGTAGATTGCTTGATCACGATTCTTCGGTGGAGGTAGGTTATGGTTTATGCTATTCCATAGTAAACTCTAAATAGCGATTGATCTGTATTGGGTAATTTTGTAAAGTCTTCTATATGCTTAATTGTGTGCTTGCATGATGTGATTATATAATTGTGATGAATTAGCATGATGAGGCTGTTGAATCTTAAACCTTAAAACCTCTTTGTTAATGATGATGCCTTGGTATAAAAGAAGGCTTGATGAACCGAAAGAATGAGATTAGGGGATCGGGTGTCACGAACCGACACGTAGAAGTAGGGGATTGGAGTGTCACGTTCCGACACAAGGATAGTAGAGGATCGGGTGTCACGTTCCGCCACCAGGATAGTAGAGGATCCGGTGTCACGTTTCGACACCAGGATAGTAGGGGATCGGAGTGTCACGGTCCGACATCAGGATAGTAAGATGAATGAATATTGAGGGGATCGGAGTGTCACGTTCCGACACCAGGATAGTGAAGAGAATGAATCTTGAATTATGCTAATACTCAGAATTAAAGAACCTAATTCCTAAATGAGTATGGTGTGGAGGATTGAGTCCTCATAGATGTGCTTGGGTTGTGGCCAATGGTTATGGTACTTGTTTTTGTCACCTGTTAAGTGTTATGGTTGATTTTATGTTATTATCTGATATATATTGCTTTCTATTTTGAGTTGGCCGATGATACCTACTCAGTACTTGTGCCTTTTACTGACCCCTACTTGTATGTTTTCTCTTTGTTATTTGTGGCGTGCGGCAAACGTATCGTCGACTTCAACTCAACCGCAACTCTAGCCAGACCTCAGCATAATCAGATTTCAGGGTGAGCTATTGTTCCTAGCTCGGACTGGATTCTCTCTCATTCATGTCTTGATGTCCTTGAAGTTCGGACATGGACTATCTCTTTTATTTGTTTTAGCTTCCTAGATACTCTTAGATTTAGTAGTTTGAGGATAGAATGTTCTTGTGGTGATGACTTCCAGATTTTGGGAATAATAAGTATTGAGTTTTAGAAGTTATTTAATCGATGTTTATTAATGAGTTTTAAGTCTTCCGCATTATATTCTGTTTATTATGGTTGAAATGTTGGGGTTTAGATTGGTTGGTTCGCTCACATAGGAGGGCAAGTGTGGGTGCCACTCGCGGCTCGTTTTGGGTCGTGACAAACTTGGTATCAGAGCATTAGGTTTGTTGGTCTCATCACACAAGAACGAGTCTAGTATAGTCTTGAGGAACGGTAGGGGGACGCCTTTACTTTTCTTTGAGAGGCTATAGGACTTTAGGAAAATTCCATTCTTTCTTTCTTTCGTGCTATTACTTGGATCCAATTGGTATCTAGGTGATACAAATTGGTATCTGACCATCTTCACTCTATTTCGCAGATAGTTAGAACTAGAGCAACAACTGCGCCAACACCAAGAGCGGCAAGACAAGATGCGTCTGAACCAGCCACTGAGGCTGTAAGTCGAAAAGGAGCAGTGGCAAGAGGTCGTGGTAGAGGTCGCGGGAGGACGTCCTCTAGAGGAAGAGGACAAGCACCTGGCCCATCTAGTACTAGGGCGGTGACTCCTCCACCGACTGAGGAAGTATTAAGAGAGGGTAAGGAAGGGGAGAACGAACAAGTGCAGTATGAGGAATTACCACCCCAACCTACCCCAGAGATGATTAATCAGGTTCTTGCTTATCTTAGCGGGTTATCTGATCAGGGCCAGACACCTCCAGTGTTTTCTGCACCAGCACCTCAGGTTCTGGGAGTACAACATGCAGCTGCTGTGGCTCCCCGCATGGATACCTCATTAGAAATAGGCATGTTTCCTCGATTGACTACAGGGCTTATAATGACAAATGATCAGCACGAACTTTTCAGTAAGTTCTTGAAGTTAAAACCTCCAGTTTTCAAGGGTGCTGAATCTGAGGATGCCTATGATTTTCTGGTTGATTGTCATGAGTTGCTACATAAGATGGGCATAGTGGAACGATTCGGTGTTGAGTTTGTAACCTATCTGTTTCAGGGAAACGCCAAAATGTGGTGGCGATCGTATGTTGAGTGTCAACCAGCACAGGCACCACCTATGACTTGGGCATCATTCTCTAGCTTATTTATGGAGAAGTATATACCCCGCACTTTGAGGGATAGGAGGAGAGATGAGTTCCTGAGCCTAGAGCAAGGCAGGATGTCGGTTACTGCTTCTGAGGCTAAGTTTCGTGCATTGTCCAGGTATGCCACCCAGCTTTGCTTCAGCCCACAAGAGCGGATTCGCCGTTTTGTGAAGGGATTGAGGTCAGATTTGCAGATCCCAGCCTTACAGGTAGCTACTGCAGCAAAATCCTTTCAAGAAGTGGTAGACTTCGTGATAGAGGTAGAGGGAGTGAAGCCAGATTACTTCGCCATGGCATCAACTACTAAGAAGTTTCGTAAGGGAGGTGAGTTTAATGGTTCTTACTCCAGAGGGCAGGGTTCAGGAGGTTACCCAGCCCGACCTATTCAGTCTTCACTGCAGGCTGTAGCTGGGGGTCCACCGCAAACCGGTCAACATTTCTATGAGTTTGGAGGTTACCCCAGACTTCATCATTATCACAGAGACCTATGCTTGAATCTAGAGAGTGTTATGAATGTGGGGAGACTGGACATATTAGGAGGTATTGTCCAAAACAGAGTTACAGACCCCCAATAGTCAGAGGTAGAGGTGGTCATGGAAGAGGCCGTCATTCTGGAGGACGTAGTGGCCGAGGTAATGGTGGTCACAAAAACGGCCGGGGTGATGGGCAAACTGGAACTACTGCAGCGCAACATGGTAGGGGCAACGGGCAGACAGGTGATAGGGCCAATTGTTATGCTTTCCTTGGAAGGTCTGAAGCTGAGACATCTGATGCTGTTATCACAGGTAATCTTTTGGTTTTTGATTGCATGGCTTCTGTATTATTTGATCCTGGATCCACATTTTCTTATGTATCTTCCTCATTTGCTACTGGTTTTTATTTACATTGTGATTTGCTTGACATGCCTATTCGCGTTTCTACTCCGGTGGGTAAGTCTGTGATAGTTGAAAAGGTGTATAGGTCTTGTCATGTAACTTTTATGGGGAGCTATACTCATGTAGACTTGGTTATCTTAGAAATGGTTGACTTCGATGTAATTCTGGGTATGACTTGGCTTTCTCAAAATTTTGCAATCTTAGATTGCAATGCTAAAACTGTAACGTTGGCCAAGCCTGGGACAGATCCGTTAGTGTGGGAGGGTGACTACACTTCCACTCCAGTTCGTATCATCTCCTTTCTTTGTGCCAAGAATGATTAGTAAAGGGTGTTTAGCTTTCTTGGCATACCTCAGGGATGATACTGCCCAAGTACCTTCAATTGAGTCGGTTTCGATAGTCCGTGAGTTTCTGGATGTGTTTCCTGCAGACCTTCCTGGTATGTCCCCGGATAGGGATATTGACTTTTGCATTGATTTAGAGCCGGGTACTCGCCCCATTTCCATACCCCCTTATAGAATGGCCCCCGCTGAGTTAAGAGAGTTAAAGGCCCAACTTCAAGAGTTGTTAAGCAAATGCTTCATTAGACCAAGTGCATCCCCTTGGGGTGCTCCTGTTTTGTTTGTGAAGAAGAAGGATGGAAGTTTTCAGATGTGCATAGACTACAGGCAACTGAATAAGGTAACCATTAAGAACAAGTATCCTCTTCCTCGCATCGATGATTTGTTCGATCAGTTACAAGGTGCTTGTACCTTCTCAAAAATCAATTTGAGGTCTGGTTATCATCAATTGAAAATACGGGCAACGGATGTGCCCAAGACTACTTTTCAGACCAGGTATGGGCATTACGAGTTCTTACTAATGTCTTTTGGGCTTACGAATGCCCCTGCTGCGTTCATGAGCTTGATGAACGAGATTTTTAAGCCCTATCTGGATCTCTTTGTCATTGTATTCATTGATGATATACTGGTATACTCGAAAAGCAGGAAAGAACATGAGGAGCACTTGAGAATTGTATTGGAAATATTGAGGGAGAAAAAGCTTTATGCCAAATTCTCCAAGTGTGAGTTTTGGCTAGATTCAGTGTCCTTCTTGGGGCATGTGGTTTCTAAGGATGGAGTAATGTTGGATCCTTCTAAGATCGAAGCAGTGAAGAGTTGGGTGAAACCTACTAATATTACAGAGGTAAGGAGCTTTGTTGGTTTAGCTAGCTACTACCGTCGATTTGTCAAGGGATTTTCTTCTGTTGCTTCCCAATTGACAAACTTGACTAAGCAGAGTGTTCCATTTGTATGGTCGGACGAGTGTGAAGAAAGCTTTCAGAAGCTCAAGACCTTGTTGACTACTGCACCAATTCTTACCTTGCTAGTGGAAGGTAAGAACTTCATTGTTTATTGTGATGCATCCTATTCTAGTTTGGGTGCAGTGCTAATGTAAGAAAAGAATGTAATTGCTTATGCTTCGAAGCAATTAAAGGTGCATGAACGTAATTATCCGACCCACGATTTGGAGTTGGTTGCGGTAGTGTTTGCATTAAAGCAATGGAGGCATTATCTATATGGGGTTAAGTGTGAAGTCTATACGGATCATCGTAGCCTACAGTATGTCTTTACTCAGAAAGATTTGAATTTGAGATAGAGGAGATGGATGGAACCACTGAAGGACTACGATATCACTATTTTGTATCACCCAGGAAAAGCTAACGTTGTGGCAGATGCATTAAGTAGAAAAGTAGGGAGCATGGGAAGTCTAGCTCACTTGCAGGTTTCTAGACGCCCATTGGCTAGAGAGGTTCAGACTCTGGCTAATGACTTTATGAGGCTAGAAGTAAATGAGAAGGGAGGATTTTTGGCCTGTGTGGAGGCAAGATCTTCCTTTCTTGACAAGATTAAAGGAAAGCAGTTTACTGATGAGAAACGGAACCGGATTCGAGATAAGGTATTGCGAGGAGAGGCTAAAGAAGCAAAAATCGATGAGGAAGGTGTTTTGAGAATTAAGGGAAGGGTATGTGTACCCCGCGTCGATGACTTGATTCACAGTATTCTTACAGAGGCTCATAGTTCAAGGTATTCTATACATCCCGGTGCAACCAAGATGTATCGTGACCTAAAGCAACATTTTTGGTGGAGTAGGATGAAGCGTGACATTGTTGATTTTGTTGCTCAATGCCCGAATTGTCAGCAGGTAAAGTATGAACACCAGAGGCCTGGAGGGACACTTCAGAGAATGCCCATTCCGGAATGGAAGTGGGAGAGAATTGCAATGGACTTCGTGGTTGGTCTTCCAAAGACAATGGGTAAGTATGACTCCATTTGGGTAATTGTTGATAGGTTAACTAAGTCTGCTCACTTCATTCCGGTTACGGTGACTTACAATGCAGAGAAGTTAGCCAAACTTTATATCTCAGAAATTGTTCGATTGCATGGAGTTCCTCTTTCCATCATATCAGATAGAGGTACGCAGTTTACTTCTATGTTTTGGAAAACATTGCATGCCGAATTAGGTACTAGGTTGGATCTTAGTACTGCATTTCACCCTCAGACCGATGGTCAGTCTGAGCGAACGATTCAGGTTTTGGAGGATATGCTTCGTGCATGTGTGATAGAGTTTGGTGGTCATTGGGATAACTTCTTACCCTTAGCAGAGTTCTCATACAACAATAGCTATCACTCAAGTATTGATATGGCCCCATTTGAGGCACTGTATGGGAGAAGATGTAGGTCTCCCATTGGGTGGTTTGATGCATTTGAGGTTAGACTTTGGGGTACTGACCTTCTGAGGGAATCATTAGATAAAGTGAAATGCATTCAAGAAAAGATTTTAGCGGCTCAAAGTAGACAGAAGGAATATGCAGATCGAAAGGTTAGAGACTTGGATTTTATGGAGGGTGAGCAAGTTTTGCTGAAGGTTTCGCCCATGAAAGGGGGTGATGCGGTTTGGTAAGCGAGGTAAGCTTAGTCCGAGGTATATTGGTCCATTTGAAATTCTGAAGCACGTGGGGGAGGTAGCTTATGAATTAGCCTTACCTCCAGGACTGTCAGGAGTGCACCCGGTATTTCATGTGTCTACGTTGAAAAGGTACCATGGGGATGGAAACTACATCATTCGTTGGGATTCAGTTCTTCTTGATGAAAATTTGTCTTATGAGGCGAAGCCTGTTGCCATTTTAGATAGAGAAGTCCGCAAGTTGAGATCAAGGGAGATTGCATCCATCAAAGTTCAATGGAAGAATCGACCAGTTGAAGAGTCCACTTGGGAGAAGGAGGCCGATATGCAAGAAAGATACCCACACCTGTTTACAGATTCAGGTACTCCTTTTCGTCCTTGTTTTTCTTCTTGTGATCGTTCGGGGACGAACGATGGGTAAATTGTTATCTATTGTAACGACCTGTTTAGTCGTTTTTAGCAGTAGAGTTTATTCTGGTTATAGCTGTGTGGGTCGACGGATCCCACGACAGACCGTCATGGGCACGACGGACCGTCGAGGGGGTCTCGTTCCAAAACACTTAGACTCTGGAAAAATTGGGTACTGGGAACAACTCTCTGAACTTCGCGTCGGAAGAGCAGGACGGACCATCACAGGCATGACGGACCGTCACAGACCTCTTAAATAAAATTGAGTCTCTGAACTCTGTGACGACTCAGCAGGACGGACCGTCGCAGGCACGACGGACCGTCACAGGCTGCGTAACCCTGACTGGGTCGGATTTCTGTTAAAAGTTTTAAGGGGCGTTTTGGACTATTCCTGCTTATGATTATAAAGTTAGTGGTTTAATGTTAATAATTCAATTACTTGGGGGTTAAAGGAGATAACTTTGAAATAAATAGTGGGTTAATTTTACCATCTTTTATACATAATTATATGGTAATTAGGGTAAAGGAAAAGAGTTGGAATAAGGAAAAATAGAAAGAACAGAGAAAAAGAAGAGAGAACGAGCGAGAGGGAGAGAAGCACGAAGAGAAAGCAAAAAGCATTGGAGAAGTAGATTGCTTGATCACGATTCTTCGGTGGAGGTAGGTTATGGCTTATGCTATTCCATAGTAAACTCTAAATAGCGATTGATATGTATTGGGTAATTTTGTAAAGTCTTCTATATGCTTAATTGTGTGCTTGCATGATGTGATTATATAATTGTGATGAATTAGCATGATGAGGCTGTTGAATTTTAAACCTTAAAACCTCTTTGTTAATGATGATGCCTTGGTATAAAAGAAGGCTTGATGAACCGAAAGAATGAGATTAGGGGATCGGGTGTCACGAACCGACACGTAGAAGTAGGGAATCGGAGTGTCACATTCCGACACAAGGATAGTAGAGGATCGGGT
The DNA here is from genome assembly GCA_027704785.1 of Solanum chmielewskii. Taxonomy (NCBI): domain Eukaryota; kingdom Viridiplantae; phylum Streptophyta; class Magnoliopsida; order Solanales; family Solanaceae; genus Solanum; species Solanum chmielewskii. The sequence goes on along the minus strand of JAKWIX010000322.1, from coordinate 57,892,440 downwards.
GTCACGTTCCGCCACCAGGATAGTAGAGGATCCGGTGTCACGTTTCGACACCAGGATAGTAGGGGATCGGAGTGTCACGTTCCGACATCAGGATAGTAAGATGAATGAATATTGAGGGGATCGGAGTGTCACGTTCCGACACCAGGATAGTGAAGAGAATGAATCTTGAATTATGCTAATACTCAAAATTAAAGAACCTAATTCCTAAATGAGTATGGTGTGGAGGCTTGAGTCATCATAGATGTGCTTGGGTTGTGGCCAATGGTTATGGTACTTGTTGTTGTCACCTGCTAAGTGTTATGGTTGATTTTTTGTTATTATCTGATATATATTGCTTTCTATTTTGAGTTGGCCGATGATACCTACTCAGTACTTGTGCCTTTTACTGACCCCTACTTGTATGTTTTCTCTTTGTTATTTGTGGCGTGCGGCAAACGTACCATCGACTTCAACTCAACCGCAACTCTAGCCAGACCTCAGCATAATCAGATTTCAGGGTGAGCTATTGTTCCTAGCTCGGACTGGATTCTCTCTCATTCATGTCTTGATGTCCTTGAAGTTCGGACATGGACTATCTGTTTTATTTGTTTTAGCTTCCTAGATACTCTTAGATTTAGTAGTTTGAGGATAGAATGTTCTTGTGGTGATGACTTCCAGATTTTGGGAATAATAAGTATTGAGTTTTAGAAGTTATTTAATCGATGTTTATTAATGAGTTTTAAGTCTTCCGCATTATATTCTGTTTATTATGGTTGAAATGTTGGGGTTTAGATTGGTTGGTTCGCTCACATAGGAGGGCAAGTGTGGGTGCCACTCGCGGCTCGTTTTGGGTCGTGACAAGAGGCCAGCCCGTGGACTATAATATTTAGAAATATTTTTCTATATTTTTAGTAGTGTTTTATTTGTAAAGTTTTTATCAATAAATATTTTAAAAAATAAAAAAACAAGTGTTTTGAACGAACTAATTTTTTGTGGGAGAAATGGTGACATGATCAACATTTTTCTGCTAAATCTTACGTTGACTATTACGTATTTTTGTATGTAAATACTGAAGTGTGTGATTTATAAATGTATATTTGTAAATATTCAAGTGTGTGATTCATACCTTAAAAATTGTATGTATTAATGTCGTCTTCATAAACGTCAAGGTTTGATACTCTTAGATACTCTTTCTAAGGGAGTATTTTTTGGTTGAATGGTCAACCCGTCCCAACCCTTGACTCGCTTAGAATTGAGTTAGGTTGCTATTTTATAGGCCATTTAATTAAAAGAGTCAACCCATACCAACCCATTTAACTCTCTAGCCCGTTAGAGTTGAGTTGGGTTGGGTTGAGCCGACCCATTTTGATAATTTTACTAAGAACTATCATAAATACATTCTTACCCTTTTAAGGTATATAGAGTACTGTATAATGTAAACCTCAAAAACTTGAGCCTCATTCAGAGTGAAGTTCATTTCTTTAACTTAGAAAATAACGAGTCAATTTTAAACCCTAAAACATATCAGCCGCTCTGTACAAAATATTCTGGCCTTTCCGAACTCCTACACAGGGGGGTCAGATCTGGGAGTAAGCTCTCTTTCATGGGCAATTTACTCAAGAGTTTAGGTCTCTAATTATGTCTATGTCTGAGTTGATGTCGTACTCAAAGACGAGGGGCTCCAAAAGTGGATGTGATCGGCCCCAGAGAAGAGGGGAGGCAAATCGATCAGAACAAATCAACAATTTCTCTTAATCAGGTAAGTAATTCACTCAATTTTTTTTTATTTCCATCTTTATATATTTCAAAAAGTTGTTAGCTTGATTTTTTGCGAAAGTCATTTTTTTTAATACATGTTTATTTTTTCTAATTGCTATTTGCATTATATGTTAAATGTTTTTATCGTGATGTTGTATATTCTTTTTTTGGTAGTTTCTTAAATTGCTCGAGATGATTTGACGAGAGATTTGTTAAAGTTATAAGTTTTATATGTTCGAAATCAATAGATCATAACTTTAATTTAAGTATCCATTTCTTGATTATTATTATTATTTTATCATAATTGTACCAAAGAATTGAAAGTTGTTATTTTCTATAGTCAATCAAGTGTTTTTTCAAAAAAAGCTATTGTGATTGATTGTACTTTATATATATATATATATATATATATATATATATATATATATATATATATATAAAGAGAGAGAGAGAGAGGGGGGGGGGATATAGTTAGATAGATATATAGATAGATAGATATATAGATAGATAGATAGGTAAATCTTAAAGCTTTCATATATGAATTATGGTCAAAGTTTAAAAGTGTAAGTTTCGAAAGTTCAATTGTGCCACTAGGAGGTATCAAACGAGAGTGCTGAGATGGATTTGAACATGTCAAAATGAGTGGGGTTTTTTTTTTATATATAATAGTCAAAATGAGTCAAGTTAATAAATAATTGTTTTGTTGAACCACTTAAATATAATTTGAGTTAAAATGAGCTAAGCACAATCCAATTTTTACTAAGTTTTAAATTTAAAGTTTGTTATCATATTAGTTGTTTGAGTACCTGATAATTTTTTTCCTTATCTTTTGACTCTATAAAACATATCATATAAGCAATGTCTTTATTAAAACTATTTAGACAAAATTTATAATGAGTTCATTTGAGTTAAATATCAGCTAGTTTTAAAATTGATTGAACTAAACAAGTCAAAATAATCATAATTAATGAAATATGTGGGTTGTTAATATGTCGAAATCTAAACGAATCGGGCATATCTTAATTTTATGTGTTAAGTTTCTTTTATCTCTATGAGCCACATGAATTGAGACTAGGAGAATATACATCATATATATATATATATATATATATATATATATATATATATATATATATATATATATATATATATATATGAATTGAGACTAGGAGAAATCAAATCTTTCACAAACCTTCACTCTCATGTCAATATAATTTAGTATATAGAGTAAGCTATTTAATTATTTTTCAGATTAGCATATATCAGACTTACTTATGGTGTATTCGGTCTTTAAAAAAATATTTTTCAAAGCATATATTAGTTATCTTAATGTGTTCGATACATAATAAAACAATATTGTGATTTCAACAAATAATATGAAGACAAGTACTATATATTTGTTTTTGTTATAATATTTTCGTACTTTAATTAACATTACACAAAAAAATATTACCATGCTTAGAAATCTATATGAAACTAAAGTAAAGACATTTCTACTAATAATTTGTCCTAATCCTTATACAAGTAGTTGTGGTGGTGATTTGAAACTTGAACATATTAATTAATGTCGAAAGTTATATCATCAAGTAAAGTCATTATCTCGTCATCATTTAAGTTCAACAACTCAGAAAATGAATGACTCTTTCGAATGCCAAATGAGCCATCAACATTGTTCTCCTGTACTCACTGAGGAAATAAACGTTGAAGGGTCTATTTGTGGTGTCGTTGGAGGAAATTAACACTAAATTTAGTCTTTATCTAATTTAGTGTTTCCTCCCACGGCATCACAAATCGATTCTTCGACGAATATCCCTCAGTGAGTGCATCAATGCCAATGAAGGTTAATGGTTCATTTGACATTTCACGGAGTCCTTCATTTTCTGAGTTGGTGATCTTGAATTATGATTAGGTGATAACATTACATGATAATATATCTTTCGACATTAAAATGTTCAAGATCCAAATCACCACTACACCTACTTATAAGGATCTAAAATTAATTATTAGTAGAAATGTTTGTGCTTTGGTTTCACATAGATTTCTAAGCATGACAGTAGTATTTTTTTTTTTGTAATATTAATTAAAATATGAAAACATTATAATAAACACAAAATATACTGTACTTGTTTTCATTGTTTTTCCCGTCAATCCTTTCTCTCTTTCTTAAACTCCTTTCCTTTCTCGATAATTTCATAAATAGAACTAATTAAACAGATTTTTATCGAAATTTTTCTCAACGAGTCAATTTTCGATGAGACGTAAATTATTTTTGATTCATTTTGAACTTTGGCCATTTTCAAAAAGTCATTTATTATTTGCATTATTGAACTCCACGTGTCTACTTACAAGCAAGTTAACTAAATAGAATGAATATATTATTATATAATAACAAACAAATTAATTAATTGTACCTTATATTCTTACGCTTAAATTAAGAGCTAATTAAGCTAGGCTAATGGTATCCCCTATTTATTATTCTTTAATAAAATGCATGTGTTTTTGTTATATGTTTTATTTCTTGGTATTGATATTAGTTTTTATATTGTAGGGAGTACTACTTTGTGAAGGACACATGACATGGATGTAATAAACTTGAAGGTATTTATAAAATATTGGAATTTCATGTTATTTTGATCTTCTTATTTTTATATTTATATTGAAATACTGAATAATTTGAATTCTCATTATTATACAGGATTAAGTTAAGAGAGATGCATTTTTTTAATTTTTTTTTATATATTTAAATCGAATTGTCTGATTAAGGAAATAAAAGAATAATCCTCATTGGTGAAATTCATTAGTGGTGGAAGGGAATTTATCTAAATCTATAAACATATTTTCTATTTTTTTTATGTTTAAATAATAAATATTGAATCTTTAGTGAAAAGCCTTGGGTGGTATCGGTGGGGTGGTTGGTAAAATTTATAAAAAAATACACTTGATCATGAAATCTATAGAGAACTTTTTTAACAGTTTTAGTGTATAAATAAGAATATTTTATCTGACATAAATTATTTTTAAAATTCAAGAATCTGTTCTGCTGTAAATTTGATACACGAATTATTTTAGTTGAAATCATATCGATGGAAGGAGAGTATTATAAATAAAAGCTCAAATTATTATCATGAAATATCATCACGAAATATTAAGACTAAAGAAATATTTGTTTCAATGTCAAATAACTAGTCATTAAGAATATTCAAAATTAATTAAATCATTTATTTGGACTAAAATATTCAAAGATGATTGATATTTATTAATCATAGCTAATAAAGGATAAATAATATGTTGTGATATTTTTTAACCATGGCTAATAAAGGATAAAAATAATAAAAAAAGAAAAATGTTAAAAATATGTTTAGTCCGTGTGAAATAAATAAAAATGTCCTCCTTTTAATTTTTATAGTTTGGCAAATAATAGTCTTGCTGTCAATTTTGGGTTCAAAAATGACACATATACTAGTTACTAAATGCCACAAAAATGCTCTTCCAAATAAATATATGTTTTTTTAAAACATATTTTTTTCCTAATTAAAATATTATTAAAGAATCATATTACAGTTTTTTTAATAAAAGAAATTATTTCAAAAAATGAAAATGTAGGATATTATTTTTTCCTTCCAAATCTCATTTTGTCAATGAGTATAAAATAATTTCATGTACCCTTTCAACAGACTTTATATTTTATATATAAGATTATAGTATATCAATCATTAATTTTTATTTGTATAACGATAAAAAATAATTATAATAAAATAAGAAACATTTATTTTATTTTATTTTAAATTGAAGTTGGATTAACATTTGCAAATTTTTTAAACAAATATTAGAAAAAGAATGTGTTAAGAAAATGAGTATTTTTGACTTTTTAAATAACCATAAGGGCATTTTGGATCAAACTGACGACAAAGACAATTTGAACCAAACCATAATGGAGGACATTTTTATTCATTTTATATAGTTTAAACATATTTTTAACTTTTTCTATTTATATTTATTCTTGATCCTTTACTAATCATGATTAATAAACATTACAACATATTCTTTATCTTTTACTAGCTATGATTAATAAAATCAATCACCGTTGAATATTTCAAGAGTCTCAATAAAAATGTCTTTGTTATGGATATTTGATATTGTTGTTGAATATTTCAAGAGTCTCAATAAAAATGTCTTAGTTAGTTTCTGTGCTTTGAATTTATAGTACAAAAATATATTAAATTTTAAAAATACATTTATATCACGTGAAATATATATACTTCACACTTTTAAACAATTTTCTATAGATTTCGTGATCAAATATTTCTCCTTAAGATTTATCCTAAGGGTGTGTTTGGGCCGGGGAGGGGGGGGGGGGGGGATTGAAAAAAATAAAAATTTGAAATTAAAAATGTTTTTTGAAAACAAACTTATTTTTTTCTCCTGGACGGGGGGGGGGGGGGGTGTTAGGGGGTGGAGGGGTATCGAAGGTAAGGTGAAAAAATAAAAATTTGAGATTGAAAATATCTTTTAAAAACAAACTCAAATTTTTTTTTTTGGGGGGGGGGGGGGTGAGTGGGGGGTCAGGTGTAGGAGTGAAAACATGAAAATTTTAAATTAAAAACATTTTTTAAGAACAAACTTAAAAAAATTGTGTGGGGGTAGGGGGTTGGTGGGGTTAAGGGTAGGAGTAAAAATGAAATTTTAAAGTTGAAAATATTTTTTTAAAATAAAACCAATTTTTTTTAGGGATTGGGGAGGGGGGGGGGGGGGGGGCAGAGTCGCAGGTAATGAGGGAGAAAAAAAATTGTAAATTAAAAATATTTTTTAAAAACAAATACAATTTTTTGGGGAGGGGGATTGGGGCAAGTGGTGGGTGGGTCCCGGGTAGGGGGCGTGCGGTGAAAAATTAAAAATTTGAAATATTTTTTAGAAACAACTTAGTTTTTTCGGAGGTGGGGTTGGGTGTTGGGGGGGTCCTGTTAGAGACGAGTAGGGGGGAAAATAAATTTTAAAAATAGAAAATATTTTCTACGATAATTTTTAAATATATTTTTTCAACAAAAAATGTAATTTGAAGTTGGAGGAAAGTTTTGAAAAATGTTTTTTTTTATAATTTTTGAAGGGAAGTCAGTTTTCTTAATTTTGAGGAAAATGAATTGATTTGGAAAACATCTTCCCAATCTTTTAGCCCAACCAAACATGAAAAAATTGAAAACTATTTTTCAAAAAATATTTTCCTTATACCAATCTCACTTTTAGACTTTTCAAATGAATTATTTTATTAAATACCCTTTGGAAACATTGTTGGAACTTTCCAACTTGTTTACATTTTTAAAAACTATTAACTGTAAGGATACAATGAGAAATATTTAATTAATTTTGTCTTGATTTTATATATTCATAAGTAATTTGGGATAACCATTTTTTATAATGTGAAAAATTAATATGGAAAAAAACACTATATATTTCTACGATAACAACGATTGAGGCCTCTAACTTTTCACCATAACTCATAGTTTCATGTTGAACTTAATACTATAATAAATAGGATCGTAGGGTAATAATCTATTGAATCTTCGAAAATTAGGTTTATCAGATTGGGCACATTGATATTGATAGTAGCAAATATAAGACATAAAAAAATGAATTTTCATATATCCAAAATTCATGACCTTGAATAGGATATCCAATTCAAAATTCATAAATTTTAAAACTAACATTCGAATTTAATTCATAATCCAAAAATTAAAATCAAATAGGCAAACAATTTGAATTTCGAGTTGCGCTAGACTATGTCCACCCCTAGTTGAAGGAATGGCTATATATAAGGAAGTCTATAAATAAAATCTCTTACTCCATCCGTTCAAAATACTTATCATGTTTCAGTTTCACTATTAAACTATATTCATGAAGTATGATTAGTATTTTAAAACAAATATTTATTATTGTATTATTATGAAAAGAACAATAACTTAAATTATTTTGTAATATAATTTTTAAATTCTTAAATCATAATTTAAAAAATGTCAAATCAATAAAATTCAATTCAGTTGAAAAAAATAATCAAATTAAATACTCTCAAAATACGAAATCTAACTAATATAATGTGGAGACTATTTGAAGGGTCATTAAAGGATTCACTAATAGGATTACCTTCTCTTTGGGAATTTTTACTCTTTATAGTTGTTCATCTAAATAAAAGTCGATAAGTATATACATATTATTTTCTCCTAAGGTTATTTAAATAGAACATTATTGATTATCCAACCGCAAAACTAACTTATTTAAATTAGATAATTTGACTAATAATTACTGAACAACTTAAAGTTTTATAATTAGTGGTTTATTGATGCAGGGAGCATTACTAACTTTCTTGTCGGGTAAACTATTTAACCCTATAAAACTAGAGCTGTCAAAATAAGTTTGGCCTGCTAGACTGATTCAATCCAACCCTTGAATTAAGTGAGGTTGGACCTAATTTTTTTTACCCATTTAGAAACGAGGCTTTTTAGCTCAGCGTCATTTGACTCGCTAGTCTCGTAGGTCTAATCCGCAAGTCCTAGAGGCTGGCCCGTGGGCTTTGAATATTTAAAAACATTTTTTTTCTATATATTTCTAGTAGTGTTTTATTAGTAAAGTTTTTATCAATAAATATATATTTTTTAAAAATCATGTGTTTTAAACTAGCTAGTTTTTTGTATGAGGAATGTTGGAATGATCAATATTATTCCACTAAATCTTACGTTGACTATTATATATTTTTGTATGTAAATACTAAAGTGTATGATTCATAAATGTATTTTTGTAAGTATTCAACGAAGTGTTGTATGTATTAATGTCGTGTTCATAAATGTCAATGTTCAATACTCTTAGATGCTCTTTCTAAGAGAGCAATATTGTCCTTTTTTTGGTTGAAGGTCAACCCGTCCCAACCTGTAGCCCGTTAAGGGCTAGGTTAGGCTGATATTTTATAGGCTCTTTGATTAAAAGGGACAACCCGTCCATGCCTATTTAACTCTCTAGCCCTTTAGGGTTAAGTTGGGCCAACCCATTTTGATAATTTATAAAGAGCTATCATAATTACATTCTTACCCTTTTAGGTATATAAAGTACTATATAATGTAAACCTCAAAAACTTGAGCCTCATTCAGTGTGAAGTTCATTTCTTTAACTTAGAAAATAACGAGTCAATTTTAAACCCTAAAACATATCCGCCGCTCTCTACAAAATCTTCTGGCCTTTCCGAACTCCTACACAGGGGGGTCAGATCTGGGAGTAAGCTCTCTTTCATGGACAATTTACTCAAGAGTTTAGGTCTCTAATTATGTCTATGTCTGAGTTGCCGCCGTACTCAAAGGCGAGGGGCTCCAAAAGTTGGATGTGATCGGCCCCTGAGGAGGGGAGGCAAATCGATCGGAACAAATCAACAATTCTCTTAATCAAGTAAGTAATTCGCTCAATTTTTTTTTATTTCCATCTTTTTATATTTCAAAAGGTTGTTATCTTGATTTTTTTGCGAAAGTAATTTTTTTATATACGTTTAATTGTTCTAATTGCTATTTGCATTATATGTTAATGTTTTTATTTAGATGTTATATATTCTTTTTTTGGTAGTTTCTTAAATTGCTCGAGATGATTTGGTGAGAGATTTGTTTAAGTTATAAGTTTTTTATCTTGAAAATCAATAGATCATAACTTTAATTTAAGTATCCATTTCATGATTATTATTATTATTATTTTATCATAATTGTACAAAAGAATTGAAAGTTGTTATTTTCTATAGTCAATCAAGTTTTTTTTTTTTAAAAAAGTTATGTGATTGATTGTACTTTTTATATATATATATATATTATGTCATTTTCAATCTCCTCAATTATATAGGTCCCATAAGACTTCTTTGTACTATAATATTATTAGACCTAAATCTTAGCTTAAAGAGAAACCAAATCTTTCACAAACCTTCACTCTCACGTCAATATAATTTAGTATATAGAGTAAGCTATTTAATTATTTTTTAGATTAGCATATATTAGATTTACTTATGGTGTATTCTGTCTTTAAAAAAAAATATTTTTTAAAGTTTATATTAGTTATCTTAATGTGTTCGATACATAATTAAAAAATATTGTGATTTCAACAAATAGTATGAAGATAAGTACTATATGTTTGTTTTTGTTATAATGTTCTCATACTTTAATTAACATTACACAAAAAAGTATTGTCAAACTTAGAAATCTATATGAAACTAAAGTAAAGATATTTCTACTAATAAAATTAGTCCTAGATCCTTCTAAAAGTAGTTGTGGTGGTGATTTGTAACTTGAACATATTAATTAATGTCAAAAGTTATATAATCAAGTAAAGTCATTATCTCGTCATCATTTATGTTCAACAACTCAGAAAATGAATGACTCTTTGGAATGCCAAATGAGCCATCGACATTGTTCTCCTGTACTCACTGAGGAAATAATCGTTGAAGGGTCTATTTGTGGTGTCGTTGGAGGAAATTAACACTAAATTTAGTCTTTATCTAATTTAGTGTTTCCTCCCACGGCATCACAAATTGATTCTTCGACGAATATCCCTCAGTGAGTGCATCAATGCCAATGGAGGTTAATGGTTCATTTGACATTTCACGGAGTCCTTCATTTTCTGAGTTGGTGATCTTGAATTATGATTAGGTGATAACATTACATGATAATATATCTTTCGACATTAAAATGTTCAAGATCCAAATCACCACTACACCTACTTATAAGGATCTAAAATTAATTATTAGTAGAAATGTTTGTGCTTTGGTTTCACATAGATTTCTAAACAAGACAGTAGTATTTTTTTGTGTAATATTAATTAAAATATGAAAATATTATAATAAACACAAAATATACCATACTTGTTTTCATTGTTTTTCCCGTCGATCCTTTCTCTTTTTCTTAAACTCCATCTTTCCTTTCTCGATAATTTCATAAATAGAACTTATTAAACAGATTTTTATCAAAATTTACTCAACAAGTCAATTTTCGATAAGACGTAAATTATTTTTGATTCATTTTGAACTTTGGCCATTTTCAAAAAGTCACTTATTATTTGCATTATTGAACTCCACGTGTCTACTTACAAGAAAGTTAACTAAATAGAATGAATATATTATTATATAATAACAAACAAATTAATTAATTGTACCGTATATTCTTACGCTTAAATTAAGAGCTAATTAAGCTAGGCTAATGGTATCCCCTATTTATTATTCTTTAATAAAATGCATGTGTTTTTATTATATGTTTTATTTCTTGGTATTGACATTAGTTTTTATATTGTAGGGAGTACTACTTTGTGACGGACACATGACTGGATAAACTTGAAGGTATTTATAAAATATTGGAATTTCACGTTATTTTGATCTTCTTATTTTTATATTTATATTGAAATACTCAATTATTTGAATTCTCATTATTATACTAAATTAAGTTAAGAGCGAACCATTTTTTAAATTTTTTTTATATATTTAAATCGAATTATCTGATTAAAGAAATAAAAGAATAATCCTCGTCGGTGTAATTCATTAGTGGTGGAAGGGAATTTATCTAAATCTATAAACTTATTTTCTATTTTTTTTATGTTTATATAATAAATATTGAATCTTAAGTGAAAAGCTTTGGGTGGTATCGGTGTGGTGGTTTGTAAAATTTATAAAAAAAAAAAACACTTAATCATGAAATCTATAAATAAGAATATTTTATCCGATATAAATTAGTTTTAGAATTTAATAATCTCTTCTGCTGTAAATTCGACACACTAATTATTTTAGTTGAAATCTTATCGATGGAAGGAGAGTATTATACTAAAAACTCAAATATTAAAACTAAAGAATATTTGTTGATGTGATAATCAAAGCAGTAAAATAAGATAATAAAGGACAATACAAAATTTGTTTCAATGCCAAATAACTAGTCATTAAGAATATTCAACATTAATTAAATCATTTTTTTGGACTAAAAATATTCAAAGATGATTGATATTTATTAATCATAGCTAATAAAGATAAATAATATGTTATGATATTTTTAAACCATGGCTAATAAAGGATAAAAATAATACAAAAAAGAAAAATGTTAAAAATATGTTTAGTCCGTGTGAAATAAATAAAAATGTCCTCTTTTTAATTTTTATAGTTTGGCAAAAAATAGTCTTGCTGTCAATTTTGGGTTCAAAAATGACACTTATACTAGTTACTAAATGCCACAAAAATGCTCTTCCAAATAAATATATGTTTTTTTAAAACATATTTTTTTCCTAATTATAATATTATTAAAGAATCATATTACTGTTTTTTTAATAAAAGAAATTATTTCAAAAAATGAAAATGTAGGATATTATTTTTTCCTTCCAAATCTCATTTTGTCAATGAGTATAAAATAATTTCATGTACCCTTTCAACAGACTTTATATTTTATATATAAGATTATAGTATATCAATCATTAATTTTTATTTATATAACGATAAAAAATAATTATAATAAAATAAGAAACATTTATTTTATTTTATTTTAAATTGAAGTTGGATAAACATTTACAATTTTTTTAAACAAATATTAGAAAAAGAATGTGTTAAGAAAATGAGTATTTTTGACTTTTTAAATAACCATAAGGGCATTTTGGATCAAACTGACGACAAAGACAATTTGAACCAAACCATAATGGAGGACATTTTTATTCATTTTATATAGTTTAAACATATTTTTAACTTTTTCTATTTATATTTATTCTTGATCCTTTACTAATCATGATTAATAAACATTACAACATATTCTTTATCTTTTACTAGCTATGATTAATAAAATCAATCACCGTTGAATATTTCAAGAGTCTCAATAAAAATGTATTTGTTATGGATATTTGATATTGTTGTTGAATATTTCAAGAGTCTCAATAAAAATGTCTTAGTTAGTTTATGTGCTTTGAATTTATAGTACAAAAATATATTAAATTTCAAAAATACATTTATATCATGTGAAATATATATACTTCACACTTTTAAACAATTTTCTATAGATTTCGTGATCAAATATTTCTTCTTAAGATTTACCCTAAGGGTGTGTTTGGGCCGGGGAGGGGGGGGGGGTTGAAAAAAATAAAAATTTGAAATTAAAAATGTTTTTTGAAAACAAACTTATTTTTTTCTCCTGGAGGGGGGGGGGGTGTTAGGGGGTGGAGGGGTATCGAAGGTAAGAGTGAAAAAATAAAAATTTGAGATTGCAAATATCTTTTAAAAACAAACTCAATTTTTTTTTGGAGGGTGGGGTGAGTGGGGGGTCAGGTGTAGGAGCGAAAAGATGAAAATTTTAAATTAAAAACATTTTTTAAGAACAAACTTAAAAAAAATTGTGTGTGGTAGGGGGTGGGTGGGGTCAAGGGTAGGAGTAAAAATGAAATTTTGAAGTTGAAAATATTTTTTTAAAATAAACCCAATTTTTTTTAGGGATTGGGGGGGGGGGGGGGGGGGAGGGGGGAGGGGCAGAGTCGCAGGTAAGGAGTGTGAAAAAATTGTAAATTAAAATATTTTTTAAAAAACAAATACAATTTTTTGGGGAGGGGGATGGGGGCAAGTGGTGGGTGGGTCCCGGGTAGGGGGCGTGCGGTGAAAAATTAAAAATTTGAAATATTTTTTAGAAACAACTTAGTTTTTTCGGAGGTGGGGTTGGGGTTGGGGGGGGGGTCCTGGTAGAGACGAGTAGGGGGGAAATAAAATTTTGAAAATAGAAAATATTTTCTACGATAATTTTTAAATATATTTTTTCAACAAAAAATGTAATTTGAAGTTGGAGGAAAGTTTTGAAAAGTGTTTTTTCTATAATTTTTGAAGGGAAGTCAGTTTTCTTAATTTTGAGGAAAATGAGTTGATTTGGAAAACATCTTCCAAATCTTTTAGCCCAACCAAACATGAAAAAATTAAAAAATATTTTTCAAAAAATATTTTCCTTAAACCAAACTCACTCTTAGACTTTTCAAATGAATTATTTTATTAAATTACCCTTTGGAAACATTGTTGGAACTTTACAACTTGTTTACATTTTTAAAAACTATTAACTATAAGGATACAATGAGAAACATTTAATTAATTTTGTCTTGATTTTATATATTCATAAGTAATTTGGGATAACCATTTTTTATAATGTGAAAAATTAATATGGAAAAAAACATTATATATTTCTACGATAACAAGGATTGAGGCCTCTAACTTTTCACCATAACTCATAGTTTCATGTTGAACTTAATACTATAATAAATAGGATCGCAGGGTAATAATCTATTGAATCTTCGAAAATTAGCTTTACCGGATTGGCAACATTGATATTTGTAGTAGCAAATATAAAACATAAAAAAATGAATTTTCATATATCCAAAATTCATGACCCTGAATAGGATATCCAATTCAAAATTCATAAATTTTAATACTAACATTCGAATTTAATTCATAATCCAAAAATTAAAATCAAATAGGCAAACAATTTGAATTTCGAGTTGCGCTAGACTATGTCCACCCCTAGTTGAAGGAATGGCTATATATAATGAAGTCTATAAATAAAATCTCTTACTCCATCCGTTCAAAATACTTATCATGTTTCAGTTTCACTATTAAACTATATTCATGAAGTATGATTAGTATTTTAAAACAAATATTTTATTATTGTATTATTATGAAAAGAACAATAACTTAAATTATTTTGTAATATAATTTTTAAATTCTTAAATCATAATTTAAAAAATGTCAAATCAATAAAATTCAATTCAGTTGGAAAAAAATAATCAAATTGAATACTCTCAAAATACGAAATCTAACAACTAATATAATGTGGAGACTATTTGATGGGTCATTAAAGGATTCACTAATAGGATTCCCTTCTCTTTGGGAATTTTTACTCTTTATAGTTGTTCATCTAAATAAAAGTCGATAAGTATATACATATTATTTTCTCCTAAGGTTAATTAAAATCGAACATTATTGATTATCCAACCGCAAGACTAACTTATTTAAATTAGGTAATTTGACTAATAATTATTGAACAAATTAAAGTTTTATAAATAGTGGTTTATTGATGCAGGGAGCATTACTAACTTCCTTGTCGGGTAAACTATTTAACCCTATAAAACTAGAGCTGTCAAAATAAGTTTGGCCTGCTAGATTGATTCAATCCAACCCTTGAATTAAGTGGGGTTGGACCTATTTTTTTTACCCATTTAAAAACGAGGCTTTTTAGCTCAGCGTCATTTGACTCGCTAGCCTCGTAGGTCTAATTCGAAAGTCCTAGAGGCTAGCCCGTGGGCTTTGAATATTTAAAAACATTTTTTTTCTATATATTTGTAGTAGTGTTTTATTAGTAAAGTTTTTATCAATAAATTTTTTTTTAAAAAAAAATTATGTGTTTTAAACTAGCTAGTATTTTGTGGGAGGAATGCTGGAATGATCAATATTTTTCCACTAAATCTTACGTTGACTATTATATATTTTTGTATGTAAATACTAAAGTGTATGATTTATAAATGTATTTTTGTAAGTATTCACCGAAGTGTTGTATGTATTAATTTCGTGTTCATAAATGTCAATGTTCAATACCCTTAGCTGCTCTTTCTAAGAGAGCAATGTTGTCCTTTTTTTGGTTGAAGGCCAACCTGTCCCAACCCGCAGCCCGCTAAGGGCTGGGTTAGGCTGATATTTTATAGGCTCTTTGGTTAAAAGGGACAACCCCTCCATGCCTATTTAACTCTCTAGCCCTTTAAGGTTAAGTTGGGCCAACCCATTTTGATAATTTTATAAAGAGCTATCATAATTACATTCTTACCCTTTTAGGTATATAAAGTACTATATAATGTAACCCTCAAAAACTTGAGCCTCATTCAGTGTGTAGTTCATTTCATTAACTTAGAAAATAGCGAGTCAATTTTAAACCCTAAAACATATTCGCCGCTCTCTACAAAATCTATTGGCCTTTCCGAACTCCTACACAGGGGGGTCAGATCTGGAAGTAAGCTCTCTTTCATGGGCAATTTACTCAAGAGTTTAGGTCTCTAATTATGTCTATGTCTGAGTTGCTGCCGTACTCAAAGGCGAGGGGCTCCAAAAGTGGATGTGATCGGCCCCAGAGGAGAGGGGAGGCAAATCGATCGGAACAAATCAACAATTCTGTTAATCAAGTAAGTAATTCGCTCATTTTTATTTATTTATTTCCATATTTATATATTTCAAAACGTTGTTAGCTTGATTTTTTTGCGAAAGTCATTTTTTTATATACGTTTATTTTTTCTAATTGCTATTTGCATTATATGTTAATGTTTTTATTTAGATGTTGTATTTTCTTTTTTTGGTAGTTTTTAAATTGCTAGAGATGATTTGGTGAGAGATTTGTTAAAGTTATAAGTTTTTTATGTTGGAAATCAATAGATCATAACTTTAATTTAAGTATCCATTTCTTGATTATTATTATTATTTTATCATAAATGTACAAAAGAATTGAAAGTTGTTATATATATATATATATATATATATATATATATATATATATATATATATATGAGCTTTCATATACGGATTATGGTCCAAGTTTAGAAGTTTAAATTTCAAAATTTCAATTGTGCCACTAGGAGGTATCAAACGAGAGTGTTGGGATGGATTTGGACTTGTCAAAATGAGACTTTTTTTTTATAACAGTCAAAATGAATTAAGTTCATAAATAGTTGTTTCGTTGGACCACTTAAATATAATTTGAGTTAAAATAAGCTAACCATTTTTACTAAGTTTTAAATTTAAAGTTTGTTTTCATATTATTTGTTTGAGTACTTGATAAATTTTTCCTTTTATTATGACTCCACAAAACATATCACATAAACAATGACTTTGTTAAAATTATTTAGATAAAATTTCTCATTAGTTCATCTGAGTTATATATTAGTTAATTTTAAAATCGATTAAACTAAACAATTCAAAATGAGCATAATTGATGAAATATGTGGTTGTTACTTGTTAATATGTCAAAATCTAACCGAATCACACAACCTTAAATTTATGATTTAGTTTTGTCAGCTCTACGAGGCACATGAATTGAGACTAGAAGAGTATACATCATATAATATACATAGTGTAGACATAATAAATGTGTAATTTTATATAGGAGCACAAGTTACACATTTAACCGATAAATCATAATATAAACTTATGTCATTTTCAATCTCCTCAGTTATAAAGGTCCCATAAGAGTTCTTTGTACTATCATATTATTAGACCTAAATCTTGCTTAAAGAGAAACAAAATCTTTCACAAACCTTCACTCTCATGTCAATATAATTTAGTATATAGAGTAAGCTATTTAATTTATTTTTAAATTTGCATATATTTGACTTACTTAGGGTGTATTCGAAACATAAACAAAAAAATAATAGTGATTTTCAACAAATAATATGAAGACAAGTACTATATATTTTGTGTTTATTATAATGTTCTTATACTTTAATTAACAATACACAAAAAGTATTGTCAAGCTTAGAAATGTATATGAAATCAAAGTACAGGTATTCTACTAATAATTAATCCTAGATCCATATATAAGTAGTTGTGGTGATAATTTGAATTTTGAACATATTAATTAATGTCAAAAAGTTACATCATCAAGTAAAGTTATTATCTCATCATCATTTAAGCTCAACAACTCCGAAAATGAAGAATTATGTGAATGTTATTTGAGTCATACATTGTTCTCCTGCACTCATTGAGGGGATAATCGTCGAAGAGTATGTTTGTGGTGTTGGTGGAGGAAATTAACACTAAATTTAGTCCTTGTCTTATTTAGTGTTTCCTCCAACGGCACCACAAGTCGGCCCTTTGACGAATATCCATTCAATGAGTGCATCAGTGACAATGGAGGTTAATGACTCATTTAACATTTCACATAGACCTTCATTTTTTGAGTTGATGAGCTTGACTTATGATGATATATTAACTTTACTTGATAATATATTTTTCGACATTAAAATGTTCAAAATTCAAATCACCACCACATCTGCTTATAAAGATCTAAGATTAATTATTAGTAGAATTGTTTGTACTTTGATTTCTTATAGATTTCTAAGCATGAGAGTAATATTTTTTTATGCAATATTAATTAAAATATAAAAACATTATAATAAACCACTTCTTTCCTTTCTCAAAGCCACCCCACCCTATATACATGTAGCTTTTGACATCATTGAGAGTTTTCACTTTTTTGAAAATATTATTTCAAAAAATTCTTTGGACATTAGTAAAATTGCAAAAAGAAAATATTTTCTCAATTAAATCACTCACAAAGTTAAAAAATAACACCTATTTTGTTCAAACACTATTTTCAAAATTAAAAAAAGAGCTACTAATTTTTCTTCTTCTTTTAAATTCTATCGTTCTTGAACTCAAAAGCTAGCCCACTTATCATAAAGTATAATACATTAACCAAAAAAAAGGAAAATGAAAATTAGAAATTAGTTATAGATTTTGTGTACGAAGAAAAATTAGCTAATTTATCACGATGTTCGTGATGAAATTTTATTGTTTAGCAACAAAAAATTTTTATCGTGCGCTATGGGATGACCGGAGAAGTATCTCGAGGACTGAAAAGGAATTTGTGTTATGTGGAGGCAAGTCACATAGAATAGGCTATTTTTAGTGTCTTGAAATTTTTGTTGGTGTTACTCGTTGTATTGTATTATATTATTAGTTAAATATTATATTTGTTTTGATGATTAATTAAATTTTGCTAAATCGTATTGTTAGATAATGATGACAAATTTTATTTTAGGTAAAGATTGACTTGGTATGATCGCGTCATTGAATACCTTAATATTTTATTATCATTTTGTCTTTACTTATTATTCAATATTTCTATTTTAATTCTTTACCCTGCCTTTTCATAATAGCTCTATCAATAAATTACTATACCTTTTTTTTATGATTATTATTCAAATTGTTGTATGTGAAAACGGAGGATAAATGTACAACATATTCAAACGTTATAACAATACGATACAATATAACAATAGTACAATACGATATTGTTATATAAATTTTATCATCTCATATTATTTAAATCCATTTTTAGGTAACAATAACAGAACTCGTTATATGTAATGATTGGTTTGGTGTTTTCGAGTTGTTACTTTAATATTTTCTTCTTATTTTGTGTTTATTTATTACTTAATAATTTTATTTTATCTTTTAGCCACTTTTTCACTGTTGTTCTACCTCGTGCCTTGGTTTTTCTTGTAAGTTTATCATTAAATTATGAAAGCATGACATTATATATACACAAGTTTTTGACATCCTTTTTTAGTTCATATCTTGACAACTTCCTATTTAACCACAGAAAAAGGAATAAAAAAAAACTTTTTCCTAATTGTCCAAACTTTCAAGGTTTGATTAATCTCTAATTACATCTATAATTTTACTACTTGTAATTTATTTTTCAATTTTTATTTCAAACTCAACAAATTAAATTTAGTTGTATGTGCTCATATAATTGCCATAATTAATGTCTTCTTCTTCAGCACCATATAAAACTGAATTGCGGAAAATTAAAAAGAAAACCAAATTAAAATAATTAGTGGTCCATGTTTTGAACAAATAATAAATAGACAACTAAATTTAGGCCAACTTTGTCTGCCTTGGAAACTAAAAAAGACAATTTGTTTTT
The DNA here is from genome assembly GCA_027704785.1 of Solanum chmielewskii. NCBI lineage: Eukaryota > Viridiplantae > Streptophyta > Magnoliopsida > Solanales > Solanaceae > Solanum > Solanum chmielewskii. Next base: position 57,873,007 of record JAKWIX010000322.1, on the reverse strand, counting down.
ATCCACATATTGAAATAAGAAAAATTGTAATTTATAAATAATGTTTTTTATTTTTGTATATTTTTCTACTGTGTTAATTGGGTCCATTCAATTTGAATTTTAGTTTATTCGTTCATTTAAAATTAAAGGAAATAATTTAAGAGTGTGTTTGGTACGAAGGAAAATATTTTCTGAAAAATATTTTCTAATTTTAAAAAATATTTTTAAATCAACTTATTTTTTCTCAAAATTAAGGAAAATGACTTCCCTTCAATAATTAAGAAAAACATTTTCCAAAACTCTCATCCAATATTAAATTACATATTTTTTTTGAGAAAAACAATAATTTTTTTTATAAAACAAAATTCAATTTTAAAATTTTATATTTTTTACCCGATCCTGACCCTCACCGGCCAGCTCCCCCCCCCCTCCAACCCCATCCCCTCCACAAAAAAATAATTTTACTTTTTAAATATATTTTCAACTTCAAATTTTTATTTTTAAACTCATCCCCCCTCACCCTACCCCCCCCCCCCCCACCCCCAACCCCCAAAAAATTAATTTTGTTTTTTAAAAATACTGTAAAGTTCAATTTTTTTATTTTTTCACTTCTACCCCACCCTCACCCCAACACCCCATCATCACCCCAAATAAAAAATGTTTTTAAAAAATATTTTTAATTTCATAAATTATCTTTTGGAAACTTAGTTGGAACTTTACAACTTGTTTACATTTTCAACAACAATTAATTAAAAGGATACAATGAAAAAAATTAATTAATTTTATCTTGATTTTATATATTGATAAGTAATTTGGGATAACTATTTTTATAATGTGTAAAATTAATATGGAAAAAAATATTATAACTTTCGATAATAAATAAAGATTGAGGCCTCTAACTCTTCACCATACCATATAGTTTTTTCATGTTTAACTTAATACTATAATAAATAGGATCGTAGGGTACTAATCAGTTGGATCTTCGAAAATTAGATTTACCAGAATTGGGCACATCGATAATGGTAGGAGCAAATATAAGACATAAAAATTTAAATTTTCAGATATCAAAAATTCATAATCCTGAATTCGATATCCAATCAACAATTCATAAATTTTAAAACTAACATTCAAATTCAACAAATAATCCAGAAAGTCAAATCAAATAGGCAAACAATTTGAATTCCGAGTTGCGCTAGACTATGTCCACCCCTAGTTGAAAGAATGACTAGATATAAGGAAGTCTATAAATAAAATCTCTTAATCCATCCGTTCAACATAGTTTCATGTTTCGATTTCACTATTAAACAATATACATGAATTTTAAAATAAATATTTTATTATTAATATGAAAAGAATAATAACTTAAATAACTTTTTGCCTAATTTTTAAATATGTAAAACATAATTTTAAAAATGTCAAATCAATAAAATTCAATTTAGTTGAAAAAAAAAAGAACAATCAAATTGAATACTCTCAAAATACTAAATCTAACAACTAATATGGTGTGGAGACTATTTGGAAGATGTCCAACCAATTCTAGGGTCATTTAAGGATTCAATAATGGGATTCTTTTCAATTTGGGGATTTTTATGCTTTATAATTGTTCATCAAAATAAAAAACGATAATTATATACATATTATTTTCTCTTAAGATTATTGAAAATCAAATGTTATCGATGATTTAATCGCAAAATTAACTTATTTAGATTGTGTAATCTGACTAGCAATTATTGAACAAATTAAAATTATATAACTAGTGGTTTATTGATGCGGGACGGATTACTAACTTCCTTATCGGGTAAACTATATAAATCTTGAAAATTAGAACTGTCAAAATGGGTTTGATCCGATAGGCCGGCCTAATTCAACCCTTATATTAAATGGGGTTGAACCTAATTTTTTTGGCCCATTTACGAATGATGCCTTTTAGCCCAGCCTCATTGGACCCGCTAGCCTAGTATGTCCAATCCGCAAGCCTCAGAGGCCAGCCCGTGGAATATGAATATTTAGAAATATTTTTCTGTATTTTTAGTAGTGTTTTATTTGTAAAGTTTTTATCAATAAATATTATAAAAAACAAAAAATCAAGTGTTTTAAACGAACTAATTTTTTGTGGAAGGAATGGTGGAATGATCAATATTTTTTCTCTAAATCTTCCGTTGACTATTAGATATTTTTATATGTAAATATTGAAGTGTGTGTTTTAAAAATGTATATTTGCAAATATTCACCGAAGTGTGTGATCCATATCTTAAAATTTGTATGTATTGATGTCGTCTTCATAAACGTCAACGTTTGATACTCTTAGATACTCTTTCTTAGAGAGTATTTTTTGGTTGCATGGTCAACCCGTCTCAACCCTTGACCCGCTTAGGATTGAGTTAGGTTGCTATTTTATAGGCCCTTTAATTAAAAAGGTCAATCCGTATCAACCCATTTAACTCTCTAGCCCGTTAGAATTGAGTTGGGTTGGGTTGAGCCAGCCCATTTTGACATTTTTATTAAGAACTATCATAAATACATTCTTACCCTTTTAAGGTATATAGAGTACTATATAATGTAAACCTCAAAAACTTGAGCCTCATTCAGTGTGAAGTTCATTTCTTTTACTTAGAAAATAATGAGTCAATTTTAAACCCTAAAACATATCCGCCGCTCTGTACAAAATCTTCTGGCCTTTCCGAACTCCTTCACAGGGGGGTCAGATCTGGGAGTAAACTCTCTTTCATGGGCAATTTTACTCAAGAGTTTAGGTCTCTAATTATGTCTATGTCTGGATTGCTGCCGTACTCAAAGGCGAGGGGCTCCAAAAGTGGATGCGATCGGCCGCAGAGAAGAGGGGAGGCAAATTGATTGGAACAAATCAACAATTTCTCTTAATGAGGTAAGTAATTCGCTCAATTTTTTTTTATTTCCATCTTTATATATTTCAAAACGTTGTTAGCTTGATTTTTTTGCGAAAATCATTTTTTTATATTCGTTTATTTTTTCTAATTGCTATTTGCATTGTATGTTAATGTTTTTATTTAGATGTTGTATATTCTTTTTTTGGTAGTTTCTTGAATTGCTCGAGATGATTTGGTGAGAGATTTGTTAAAGTTATAAGTTTTTTATGTTGGAAATCAATAGATCATAACTTCAATTTAAGTATCAATTTCTTGATTATTATTATTATTTTATCATAAATGTACAAAAGAATTGAAAGTTGTTATTTTCTATAGTCAATTAAGTTTTTTTTTAAAAAAGTTATTGTGATTGATTGTACTTTATATATATATATATATATATATATATATATATATATATATATACTGTCATTTTCAATCTCCTCAATATATAGGTCCCATAAGACATCTTTGTACTATCATATTATTAGACCTAAATCTTAGCTTAAAGAGAAACCAAATCTTTCACAAACCTTCACTCTCATGTCAATATAATTTAGTATATAGAGTAAGCTATTTAATTATTTTTTAGATTAGCATATATTAGATTTACTTATGGTGTATTCTGTCTTAAAAAAATATTTTTTAAAGTTTATATTAGTTATCTTAATGTGTTCGATACATAATTAAAAAATATTGTGATTTCAACAAATAATATGAAGATAAGTACTATATATTTGTTTTTGTTATAATATTCTCATACTTTAATTAACATTACACAAAAAAGTATTGTCAAACATAAAAATCTATGTGAAACTAAAGTAAAGATATTTCTACTAATAAAATTAGTCCTAGATCCTTATAAAAGTAGTTGTGGTGGTGATTTGAAACTTGAACATATTAATTAATGTCGAAAGTTATATCATCAAGTAAAGTCATTATCTCGTCATCAGTTAAGTTCAACAACTCAGAAAATGAATCACTCTTTGGAATGCCAAATGAGCCATCAACATTGTTCTCCTGTACTCACTGAGGAAATAATCGTTGAAGGGTCTATTTGTGGTGTCGTTGGAGGAAATTAACACTAAATTTAGTCTTTATCTAATTTAGTGTTTCCTCCCACGACATCACAAATCGATTCTTCGACGAATATTCCTCAGTGAGTGCATCAATGCCAATGGAGGTTAATGGTTCATTTGACATTTCACGGAGTCCTTCATTTTCTGAGTTGATGATCTTGAATTATGATGAGGTGATAACATTACTTGATGATATATCTTTCGACATCAAAATGTTCAAGATCCAAATCACCACCACACCTACTTATAAGGATCTAAAATTAATTATTAGTAGAAATGTTTGTGCTTTGGTTTCACATAGATTTCTAAGCATGACAATAGTATTTTTTTTTTGTAATATTAATTAAAATATGAAAACATTATAATAAACACAAAATATACCGTACTTATTTTCATTGTTTTTCCCGTCAATCCTTTCTCTCTTTCTTAAACTCCTTTCCTTTCTCGATAATTTCATAAATAGAACTTATTAAACAGATTTTTATCAAAAAATTTTCCAACGAATCAATTTTCGATAAGACGTAAATTATGTATAATTCATTTTGAACTTTGGCCATTTTCAAAAAGTCACTTATTATTTGCATTATTGAACTCCACGTGTCTACTTACCAGCAAGTTAACTAAATAGAATGAATATACTATTATATAATGCAAACAAATTAATTAATTGTACCTTATATTCTTACGCTTGAATTAAGAGCTAATTAAGCTAGGCTAATGGTATCTCCTATTTAGTATTCTTGAATAAAATGCATCTGTTTTTATTATATGTTTTATTTCTTGGTATTGATATTAGTTTTTATGTTGTAGGGAGTACTACTTTGTGAAGGTATTTATAAAATATTGGAATTTCATGTTATTTTGATCTTCTTATTTTTATATTTATATTGAAATACTGAATAATTTGAATTCTCATTATTATATAAGATTAAGTTAAGAGAGAAGCATTTTTTTAATTTTTTTTATATTTAAATCGAATTATCTAATTAAGGAAATAAAAGAATAATCCTCATCGGTGAAATTCATTAGTGGTGGAAGGGAATTTATCTAAATCTATAAACGTATTTTCTATATTTTCTTATGTTTATATAATAAATATTGAATCTTTAGTGAAAAGCCTTGGGTGGTATCGGTGGGGTTGTTCATGGTTGGTAAAATTTATAAAAAAAAAAATACACTTGATCATGAAATCTATAGAGAACTTTTTTTTTCATAGTTTTAGTGTATAAATAAGAATATTTAATATGATATAAATTATTTTTAGAATTTAATAATCTTTTCTACTGAAAATTTGACACACTAAATTTTAGTTGAAATCCTATTGATGGAAGGAGAGTATTATAGATAAAAACTCAAATTATTATCATGAAATATTAAGACTAAAGAAATATTTGTTGATGTGATAATCAAAGCAGTAAAATAAGATAATAAAGGACAATACAAAATTTGTTTCAATGCCAAATAACTAGTCATTAAGAATATTCAACATTAATTAAATCATTTATTTGGACTAAAAATATTCAAAGATGATTGATATTTATTAATCATAGCTAGTATAGGATAAATAATATGTTATGATATTTTTTACCCATGGCTAATAAAGGATAAAAAATATAAAAAGAGAAAAATGTCAAAAATGTCTTTAGTCCGTGTGAAATAAATAAAAATGTCCTCCTTTTAATTTTTATAGTTTGGCAAAAAATAGTCTTGCTGTCAATTTTGGGTTCAAAAATGACACATATACTAGTTACTAATGTCACGACCCAAAACGCGTCGTGAGTGGCACCCACATTTATCCTCCTATGTGAGCGAACCAACCAATCTAAACCCCAACATTTCAACCATAAGTAACATAATATAATGCGGAAGACTTAAACTCATTAATGAAAATCGATAATCAACTTCTAAAACTCAAACACTTATTATTATTCCCAAAATCTAGAAGTCATCATCACAAGAACATCTACTTCAAATTACTAATTCTAAGAGTATCTAAAAAGCTAAAATACATAAACAGCTAGCCCATGCCGGAACTTCAAGGCATCAAGACATGAAGAGGAGGATCCAGTCCAAGCTAGAAGCATTAGCTCACCCTGATATCCGGAGTAATGAAGACTGGCTAGAGTTGCGGTTGAGTTGAAGACGACAGTACGTTTGCTGCACTCCACAATTTACAAAGAAAACAAATACAAGTAGGGGTCAGTACAAACACAAGTACTGAGTAGGTATCATCGGCCAACTCAAAATAGAAAACAGTATATATCAGATAACCTCATAAAATCAACTAATATCCTTAGCATGCAGCATTTACAATTACCATAACCTTTGGTTACAACACCAAGCACATCAATGAGGACTCACGCCTCCTCATCATACTCATTTGGGAATTAGGTTCATTAGATTGAGTATATTAACATCTTTCAAGATTCATTATCTTTATTCCTCTCATATCGGTACGTGACACTCCGCTCCTCATATACTATCCTGGTGTCGAAACGTGACACTCCGATCCTCATTCTATCCTGGTGTCGGAACGTGACACCCGATCCATATTCTATCCTGGTACCGGAACGTGGCACCCGATCCATATACTATCCTGGTGTCGGAACGTGACACTCCGATTCATATACTATCCTGGTGTCGAAACGTGCCACCCGATCCATATTCTATCCTGGTAGCGGAACGTGGCACCCGATCCATATACTATCCTGGTGTCGGAACGTGACACTCCGATCCATATTCTATCCTTGTACCGGAACGTGGCACCCGATCCATATACTATCCTGGTAACGGAACGTGGCACCCGATCCCCTAATCTCACTACTTTCGTTCATCAAGCCTTCTTTTACACTAAGGCATCATCATTAACCAAGTAAATTAGGGTTTCTCAAGATTTAGGATTCAATAGTTTCATCATGCTTATTTTATCACAATTACATAATCACATTCATGCAAACATACAATTAAGCATATAGAAGGGTTTACAATACTACCCATACATATCATTCGCTATTAAGAGTTTACTACGTATAGTATAAAAACCATAACCTACCTCCACCGAAGAATTGCGATCAAGCAAGCTAATCCTCAAGATCTTGGCTTTTCTCTTTGTTTCTCTCTCTCGATCGTTTCTCCCTCTCTTTCTGTTCTTTTCTTTTTCTTATTCAAACCCTCTTTCTTTTACCCTAATTAGCATATAATTAAGTATAAAAGATGGTGAATTAACCCGTTAATTAATTCAAGGTTATCTCTTTTAACCCTCAAGTAGTTAAATTATTAACATTAACCCACTAAATTTATAATTATAGCAGGAATAGTCCAAAACGTCCCGTAAAACATTTAAAGAAATCCGACCCCGCCTGGGGTTACGCAGCCTGTGACGGGTCGTCGTGCCTGCGACGGTCCGTCCTGCTGCTCCGTCACATAGTTCAGAGACTCCATTCCATTAAAGGGTCTGTGACGGTCCGTCGTGCCCACGACGGTCCGTCCTGTTATTCCGTTACGAAGTTCAGAGAGTCGATTTCAGTACCCAAATTTCAGAATTCTAAGTGTTTTGGAACGGGACCCCCACGACGGTCCGTCGTGCCTATGACGGTTCGTCGTGGGTTCCGTCGTCTCAGCCTGTTTTTCCAGAAATAAAATCTGCTGCTCAAAACGACTAAACAGGTCGTTACAATAGATACCAATTTACCCATCGTTCGTCCCTGAACGATCACAAGAGGAAAAACAAGGGCGAAAAGGAGTACCTGAATCTGTAAATAGGTGTGGGTATCTGTCTTGCATGTCAGCCTCTTTCTCCCAAGTGGCTTCTTCAACGGGTCGATTCTTCCATTGAAATTTGATGGATGCAATCTCCCTTGACCTCAACCTGCGAACTTCTCTATCTAAAATAGCAACAGGCTCCTCCTCATAAGACAAATTTTCATCAAGCAGAACTGAATCCCAACGAATTATGTAGTTTCCATCCCCATGGTATCTTTTCAACATAGACACATGAAATACCGGATGTAATCCGGACAGCCCTGGAGGCAAGGCTAACTCATAAGCCACCTCCCCTACGCGCTTCAGAACTTCAAATGGACCAATATACCTTGGGCTTAGTTTACCTCTTTTACCAAACCGCATCACCCCTTTCATGGGCGAAACCTTCAGTAAGACTTGTTCACCCTCCATAAACTCCAATTCTCTAACCTTTCGATCTGCATATTCCTTTTGCCTACTTTGCGCCGCTAAAAGCTTTTCTTGAATAGATTTCACTTTCTCTAATGAATCCCTCGAAAGGTCAGTACCCCAAGGTCTGACCTCAAATGCATCAAACCAACCAATGGGAGACCTACATCTCCTCCCATACAATGCTTCAAATGGGGCCATATAAATACTTGAGTGATAGCTATTGTTGTAGGAGAACTCTGCTAAGGGTAAGAAGCTATCCCAATGACCACCAAATTCTATCACACATGCGCGAAGCATATCCTCCAGCACTTGAATCGTTCTCTCAGACTGACCATCGGTCTGAGGATGGAACGCAGTACTAAGGTCCAACCTAGTACCCAATTCCGCATGCAATGTTTTCCAAAACTTAGAAGTAAACTGCGTACCTCTATATGATATAATGGAGAGTGGAACCCCATGCAATCGCACCACTTCCGAGATGTAAAGTTTGGCTAACTTCTCTGCATTGTAAGTCACCTTGACCGGAATGAAGTGAGCAGACTTAGTTAACCTATCAACAGTTACCCAAATGGAGTCATACTTACCCATTGTCTTGGGAAGACCAACCACGAAGTCCATTGCAATCCTTTCCCACTTCCATTCAGGAATGGGCATTCTCTGAAGTGTTCCTCCGGGCCTCTGGTGTTCATACTTTACTTGCTGACAATTTGGACATTTGGCAACAAAATCAATAATGTCGCGCTTCATTCTACTCCACCAAAAGTGTTGCTTTAGGTCACGGTACATCTTGCTCGCACCAGGATGTATAGAGTACCTTGAACTATGGGCCTCTGTCAGAATAGTGTTGATTAAACCATCAACGCGGGGTACACATACCCTTCCCTTGATTCTCAAAACACCTTCCTCATCGATTGTTGCTTCTTTAGCCTCTCCTCGCAACACTTTATCTCGGATCCAGATCAATTTCTCATCATTAAACTGCTTTCCCTTAATCTTGTCAAGAAAGGAAGATCTTGCCTCCATACAAGCTAACAATCCTCCTTTCTCATTTACTTCTAACCTCATAAAGTCGTTAGCCAGAGTCTGAACCTCTTTAGCCAATGGACGTCTAGATACTTGCAAGTGGGCTAGACTTCCCATGCTCCCTGCCTTTCTACTTAAGGCATCTGCCACAACATTAGCCTTTCCCGGATGATACAAGATGGTGATATCGTAGTCCTTCAGTAGTTCCATCCATCTCCTCTGTCTCAAATTCAAATCTTTTTGAGTAAAGACATACTGTAGGCTACGATGATCTGTGTACACTTCACACTTAACCCCATATAGATAGTGTCTCCATTGCTTTAAGGCAAACACTACCGCAGCCAATTCCAAATCATGGGTCGGATAATTACGTTCGTGCACCTTTAATTGCCTTGAAGCATAAGCAATTACGTTATTCTCTTGCATTAGCACTGCACCCAAACCCGAATAGGATGCATCACAATCGACAATGAAATTCTTACTTTCCACTGGCAGGGTAAGGATTGGTGCAGTAGTCAACAAGGTCTTGAGCTTCTGAAAGTTTTCTTCACATTCATCCGACCATACAAATGGAACATTCTGCTTAGTCAAGTTCGTCAATTGGGAAGCAATGGAAGAGAATCCCTTGACAAATCGACGGTAGTAGCTAGCTAAACCAACAAAGCTCCTTATTTCTGACACATTAGTAGGTCTTACCCAATTCTTCACTGTCTCAATCTAAGAAGGATCCACCATCACCCCATCCTTAGAAACCACATGCCCCAAGAAGGACACTGAATCTAGCCAAAACTCACACTTAGAGAATTTGGCATAAAGCTTTCTCTCCCTCAATATTTCCAACACAACTCTCAAATTCTCCTCATGTTCCTTCTTACTCTTGGAGTATATCAGTATATCATCAATAAATACGATCACAAAGAGGTCCAAATAGGGCTTAAAAATCCCGTTCATTAAGCTCATAAACGCAGCAGGGGCATTCGTAAGACTAAAAGACATCACTACAAATTCGTAATGCCCATACCTGGTCCGAAAAGCAGTCTTTGGCACATCCGTTGCCCGTATTTTCAATTGATGATAACCTGACCTCAAGTCGATCTTAGAGAAGACACAAGCACCTTGTAACTGATCGAACAAGTCATCAATGCGAGGAATGGGATACTTGTTCTTAATAGTTACCTTGTTCAACTGCCGGTAGTCTATGCACATCCGAAAACTCCCATCCTTCTTCTTCACAAATAACACCGGAGCACCCCAAGGAGATGCACTTGGTCTAATGAAGCCTTTGCTCAACAACTCTTGAAGTTGGGCCTTTAACTCTCTTAACTCCGCGGGCGCCATTCTATAAGGGGGTATAGAAATGGGGCGAGTACCCGGTTCCAGATCGATGCAAAAATCGCATACTATCTGCAAACCGATTCAATTGGAGGTACTTGGCTAGTATCATCCCGGAGATGTGCCAAGAACGCTAAACAACCCTTACTAACCATTTTCTTAGCACGAAGAAAGGAGATGATACGAACCGGATTGGAAGTGTAGTCGCCCTCCCACACTAACGGATCTGTCCCAGGCTTGGCTAACGTCACCGTTTTAGCATAACAATCAAAGATCGCAAAATTCGGAGAAAGCCAAGTCATACCCAGAATTACATCAAAATCAACCATTTCTAAGATAACCAAGTCTACATGAGTATTGCTCCCCACAAATGTCACGAGACAAGACCTATACACCTTTTCAACTATCACAGACTCACCCACCGGAGTAGAAACACGAATAGGCATGTCAAGCAATTCACAATGTAAATTAAGACCATTAGCAAATGAGGAAGATACATAAGAAAATGTGGATCCAAGATCAAACAATACAGAAGCCATGCAATCACAAACCAAAAGATTACCTGTGATAACAGCATCAGATGTCTCCGCTTCAGACCGCCCGGGGAAAGCGTAACAATGGGCCCTATCACCTGTCTGCCCGTTGCCCCTACCATGTTGTGCTGTAGTGGCTCTAGTTTGCCCGTCACCCCGGCCGTTTTGGTGACCACCATTACCTCGGCCACTACGTTCTCCAGAATAGCGGCCTCTTCCCTGACCACCTCTACCTCTAACAATTGGAGGTCTGTAACTCTGTTTTGGACAATACCTCTAATGTGTCCAGTCTCCCCACATCCATAACACTCTCTAGATTCAAGCATCGGCCTCTGTGAGAAAGACGAAGTCTGGGGATAACCACCAAACTCAGAGAAATGTTGGCCGGTCTGAGGTGGACCCCCAACTACAGTCTGTAGTGAAGACTGAATAGGTCGGGCGGGGTAACCTCCTGAACCCTGCCCTCTGGAGTAAGAACCATTAAACTCACCTCCCTTACGAAACCTTTTTGATGTCGATGCCATGGTGAAGTCATCTGGCTTCACTCCCTCTACCTCTATCACGAAGTTTACCACTTCTTGAAAGGATTTCGCTATAGCCGCTACCTGTAAGGCTAAAATTCGCAACTCTGATCTCAACCCGTTCACAAAGCGGCGAATCAGCTCTTGTGGACTGAAACATAGTTGGGTGGCATACCTGGATAATGCACGAAACTTAGCCTCATATGCAGTAACCGACATCCTACCTTGCTCTAGGCTTAAGAACTCATCTCTTTTCCTAACCCTCAAAGTCCGGGGAATATACTTCTCCATAAACAAGCTAGAGAATGATGCCCAAGTCATAGGTGGTGCCTCTGTTGGTTGACACTCAACATGTGACCGCCACCACATTTTGGCGTTCCCTTGAAACTGATAAGTCACAAACTCAACACCAAACCGTTCTACTATACCCATCTTGTGTAGTAGCTTATGACAATCAACCAGAAAATCGTAAGCATCCTCAGATTCAGCACCCTTGAAGACTGGAGGTTTCAATTTCAAAAACTTACTGAAAAGTTCATGCTGATCATTTGTCATTATAGGCCCTGTAGTCAGACGAGGAAATGTGCCTATTTCCAATGAGGCATCCATGCGGGGAGCCATAGTAGCCGCATGTTGTACCTCCGGAGCCTGAGGTGCTGGTGCAGAAAACACTGGAGGTGTCTGACCTTGATCAGATAACCCGCTAAGATAAGCAAGAACCTGATTGATCATCTCTGGGGTAGGTTGGGGTGGCAATTCCTCATCCTGCACTTGTTCATTCTCCCCATCCTCCCCTTCTCTTACTACTTCCTCAGTCGGTGGAGGGGTCACCGCCCTAGTACCAGATGGGCCAGGCGTTCGTCCTCTTCCTCTAGAGGACGTCCTCCCGCGACCTCTACCGCGGCCTCTTGCCACTGCTCCTCTTTGAGCTACAGTTTCAGTGGCTGGCTAAAATGCATCTTGTCTTGCCGATGTTGATGTTGGCGCGGTTGTTGCTCTAGTTCTAACCATCTGCGAAATAGAGTGAAGATGGTCAGATACCAATTTGTATCACCTAGATACCAATTGGATCCAAGTAATAGCACGAAAGAAAGAAAGAAAGAATGGAATTTTTCTAAAGACTTATAGCCTCTCAAAGAAAAGTAAAGGCGTACCCTACCGTTCCTTAAGACTCTACTAGACTCGTTCTTGTGTGATGAGACCAACGAACCTAATGCTCTGATACCAAGTTTGTCAAGATCCAAAACGCGTCGTGAGTGGCACCCACATTTATCCTCCTATGTGAGCGAACCAACCAATCTAAACCCCAACATTTCAACCATAAGTAACATAATATAATGCGGAAGACTTAAACTCATTAATGAAAATCGATAATCAACTTCTAAAACTCAAACACTTATTATTATTCCCAAAATCTGGAAGTCATCATCACAAGAACATCTACTTCAAATTACTAAATCTAAGAGTATCTAAGAAGCTAAAATACATAAACAGCTAGTCCATGCCGGAACTTTAAGGCATCAAGACATGAAGAGGAGGATCCAGTCCAAGCTAGAAGCATTAGCTCACCCTGATATCCGGAGTAATGAAGACTGGCTAAAGTTGCGGTTGAGTTGAAGACGACAGTACGTTTGCTGCACTCCACAATTTACAAAGAAAACAAATACAAGTAGGGGTCAGTACAAACACAAGTACTGAGTAGGTATCATCGGACAACTCAAAATAGCAAAATAATATATATCAGATAACATCATAAAATCAACTAATATCCTTAGCATGCAGCATTTACAATTACCATAACCCTTGGTTACAACACCAAGCACATCAATGAGGACTCACGCCTCCTCATCATACTCATTTGGGAATTAGGATCATTAGATTGAGTATATTAACATCTTTCAAGATTCATTATCTTTATTCCTCTCGTGTCGGTACGTGACACTCCGCTCCTCATATACTATCCTGGTGTCGGAACGTGACACTCCGATCCTCATTCTATCCTGGTGTCGGAACGTGACACCCGATCCATATTCTATCCTGGTACCGGAACGTAGCACCCGATCCATATCCTATCCTGGTGTCGGAACGTGACACTCCGATCCATATACTATCGTGGTGTCAGAACGTGACACCCGATCCATATTCTATCCTGGTACCGGAACGTGGCACCCGATCCATATACTATCCTGGTGTCGGAACGTGACACTCCGATCCATATTCTATCCTGGTACCGGAACGTGGCACCCGATCCATATACTATCCTGGTAACGGAACGTGGCACCCGATCCCCTAATCTCACTACTTTCGTTCATCAAGCCTTCTTTTACACTAAGGCATCATCATTAACCAAGTAAATTAGGGTTTCTCAAGATTTAGGATTCAATAGCTTCATCATGCTTATTTTATCACAATTACATAATCACATTCATGCAAACATACAATTAAGCATATAGAAGGGTTTACAATACTACCCATACATATCATTCGCTATTAAGAGTTTACTACGTATAGTATAAAAACCATAACCTACCTCCACCGAAGAATTGCGATCAAGCAAGCTAATCCTCAAGATCTTGGCTTTCCTCTTTGTTTCTCTCTCTCGATCGTTTCTCCCTCTCTTTCTGTTCTTTTCTTTTTCTTATTCAAACCCTCTTTCTTTTACCCTAATTAGCATATAATTAAGTATAAAAGATGGTGAATTAACCCATTAATTAATTCAAGGTTATCTCTTTTAACCCTCAAGTAGTTAAATTATTAACATTAACCCATTAAATTTATAAATATAGCAGGAATAGTCCAAAACGTCCCTTAAAACATTTAAAGAAATCTGACCCTACCTGGGGTTACGCAGCCTGTGACGGGCCGTCGTGCCTGCGATGGTCCGTCCTGCTGCTCCGTCACAGAGTTCAGAGACTCCATTCCATTAAAGGGTCTGTGACGGTCCGTCGTGCCCACGACGGTCCGTCCTGCCATTCCGTTACGAAGTTCAGAGAGTCGATTTCAGTACCCAAATTTTCGAATTCTAAGTGCTTTGGAATGGGACCCCCAGACGGTCCGTTGTGCCTATGACGGTTCGTCGTGGGTTCCGTCGTCTCAGCCTGTTTTTCCATAAATAAAATCTGCTGCTCAAAACGACTAAACAGGTCGTTACAACTAAATGCCACAAAAATGCTCCTCCAAATATATATATACATATATATACATATTTATATATATATATATATGTGTGTGTGTGTATATATATATATATATATATATGCTGCTCAAAACGACTAAACAGGTCGTTACAACTAAATGCCACAAAAATGCTCTTCCAAATATATATATACATATATATATACATATATATATATATATATATATATATATGTATAGATATATATATAGATATATATATATATATGTATATATATATATATATATATAGATATATATATATATATATATATATGTATATATATATATCTATATAGATATATATATATATATGTATACATATATATATATATATATATATATAAAACGTATTTTTTTCTAATTAAAATATTATTAAAGAATCATATTACTGTTTTTTTTAGAAAAATAGAAATTATTTCAACAAATGAAAATGTAGGATATTATTTTTTCCTTCCAAATCTCATTTTATCATATAGTATAAAATATCTCCATGTACTCTTTCGACAGACTTTATATTATATATATAAGATTATAGTATATCAATCATTAATTTTTATTTATATAACGATAAACAATAATTATAATAAAATAAGAAACATTTATTTTATTTTATTTTAAATTGAAGTTGGATAAACATTTACCAATTTTTTTAAAAAATATTAGCAAAAGAATATGTTAAGAAAATGAGTATTTTTGACTTTTTAAATAACCACAAGGGCATTTTGGATCAAACTGACGACCAAGACAATTTGAACCAAACCATAATGGAGGACATTTTTATTCATTTTACATAGTTTAAAGATATTTTTAACTTTTTCTATTTATATTTATTCTTGATCCTTTACTAATCATGATTAATAAACATTACAACATATTCTTTATCTTTTACTAGCTATGATTAATAAAATATCAATCACCGTTGAATATTTCAAAAGTCTCAATAAAAATGTCTTTGTTATGGATATTTGATATTGTTGTTGAATATTTCAAGAGTCTCAATAAAAATGTCTTAGTTAGTTTATGTGCTCTGAATTTATAGTACAAAAATATATTAAATTTTAAAAATACATTTATATCACGTGAAATATCTATACTTTACACTTTAAACAATTTTCTATAGATTTCGTGATCAAATATTTCTCCTTAAGATTTACCCTAACGGTGTGTTTGGGCCGGGGGGGGGGGGGGGGGTGAAAAAAATAAAAAATTGAAATTAAAAATATTTTTTGAAAACAAACTTTTTTTTTCTGGAGGGGGGGCTGTTAGAAGGTGGAGGGGTATCGAAGGTAAGGGTGAAAAAATAAAAATTTGAGATTGAAAATATCTTTTAAAAACAAACTCAATTTTTTTGGGGGGGTGGGGGGTGAGTGGGGTCAGGTGTAGGAGTGAAAAGATGAAAATTTTAAATTAGCAACATTTTTTAAGAACAAACTTAAACAAAATTGGTTGGGAGGTAGGGGATGGGTGGGGTCAAGGGTATGTGTAAAAATGAATTTTTGAAGTTAAAAATATTTTTTTAAAATAAACCCAATTTTTTGGGGGATGGGGGTGGGGGGGGGGGGGGGCGAGTCGCAGGTAAGAAGGGTGAAAAAAATTGTAATTGTAAATTGAAAATATTTTTTAAAACAAATACAATTTTTTGGGTGGGGGATGGGGCAAGTTGGGGGGGTGGGTGGGTCCCGGGTAGGGGGCTTGCGGTGAAAAATTAAAAATTTGAAATATTTTTTAGAAACAACTTAGTTTTTTCGGAGGTGGGGTTGGGGTGTTGGGGGGGGGGGGGGGTCCTGGTAGAGACGAGTAGGGGGGAAAATAAAATTTTTAAAATAGAAAATATTTTCTACAATAATTTTTAAATATATTTTTTCAACAAAAAATGTAATTTGAAGTTGAAGGAAAGTTTTGAAAAATGTTTTTTCTATAATTTTTGAAGGGAAGTCAGTTTTCTTAATTTTGAGGAAAATGAGTTGATTTGGAAAACATCTTCCAATCTTTTAACCCAACCAAACATGAAAAAATTGAAAAATATTTTTCAGAAAATATTTTCTTTATACCAAACTCACTCTTAGACTTTTCAAATGAATTATTTTATTAAATTACCCTTTGGAAACATTGTTGGAACTTTACGACTTCTTTACATTTTTAAAAACTATTAACTGTAAGGATACAATGTGTCACGACCCAAAACGTGTCGTGAGTGGCACCCACATTTATCCTCCTAGGTAAGCGAACCAACCAATCTAAACCCCAACATTTCAAACATAATAAATAGAAAACAATGCGGAAGACTTAAAACTCAAAACTTATCATTATCCCCAAAATCTGGAAGTCATCATCACAAGAACATCTATCCTCAAATTACTAGATCTAAGAATGTCTAGGAAACTAAAAACAAATACAAGAGATAGTCCATGTCCGAACTTCAAGGACATCAAGACATGAATGAGAGAGAATCCAGTCCGAGCTAGGAACAATAGCTCACCCTGAAAACTGACGCGGTGAAGACTGGCTAGAGTTACTGTTGAGTTGAAGACGACGGCACGTTTGCTGAACTCCACAAATAACAAGAGAAAAAAAACATACAAGTGGGGGTCAGTACAAAACACAGGTACTGAGTAGATATCATCGGCCAACTCAAAATAGAGAACAATATATATCAGATAATATCATAAAATCAACTACAATACTCAACAGGTAGCAACAACAAGTACTATAATCATTAATAAGTACGCCAAGTACACCCATGAGGACGCAAGCCTCCATACCATACTCATTTGGGAAATAGGTTCATTAAATCTGAGTATATTACCATAATTCAAGATTTTCTCTCTTTATTCCTCTTGTGTCGGAACGTGACACTCCGATCCCCTAATACTACGTGTCGGTTCGTGACGCCCGATCCCCCTAATACTACGTGTCGGTTCGTGACACCCGATCCCCCTAATACTACGTGTCGGTTCGTGACACCTGATCCCCCTATTACTACGTGTCAGTTCGTGACACCCGATCCCCCTATTACTACGTGTCGGTTCGTGACACCCGATCCCCCTATTACTACGTGTCGGTTCGTGACACCCGATCCCCTAACCTCATTCTTTTAGTTCATCAAGCCTTCTTTTATACCAAGGCATCATCATTAACAAGAGGTTTTCAAGATTTAGGATTCAATAGCTTCATCATGCTTATTTCATCACAATTACATAATCATATCATCACATCCATGCAAGCATACAATTAAGCATATAGAAGGGTTTACAACACTACCCAATACATATCATTCGCTATTAAGAGTTTACTACGAATAGCATAAAAACCATAACCTACCTCCACCGAAGATTAGTGATCAAGCAAGCAAATTCCCCAAAGCTTTGTTTTCCTCTTCGTTTCTCCTCTCTCTCGATCGTTCTTCTCCCTCTCTCTGTTCTTTCTATTTTTCTTATTCAACCCTTTTTCTTTTACCCTAATTAGCATATAATTAAGTATAAAAGATGACCAAAGTAACCCACTAATTAATTTAAGGTTATCTCCTTTAGCCCTCAAGAAATTGGATTATTAATATTCAACCACTAACTTTATAATTATACTCAGGAATAGTCCAAAACGCCCCTTAAAATATTAAACATAAATTCGACCCAATCAGGGTCACGTAGCCTGTGACGGGCCGTCGTGCCTGCGACGGTCCGTCCTGGTGAGTCGTCACAGAGTTCAGAGACCCACTTTTTATTTAAGACCCTGTGACGGTCCGTCATGCCTACGACGGTCCGTCCTGCCATTTCGTCGCGAAGTTCAGAGAGTCGATTTTAGTACCCAAATTTCAGAATTCTAAGTGTTTTGGAACGAGACCCCCTCGACGGTCCGTCGTGCCCATGACGGTCCATCGTGGGATCCGTCGTCTCAACAAGTTTTTCCAGAAATAAAATCTGCTGCTCAAAACGACCAACAGGTCGTTACACAATGAGAAACATTTAATTAATTTTGTCTTGATTTTATATATTCACAAGTAATTTGGGATACCCATTTTTTATAATGTGAAAAATTAATACGGAAAAAAACATTATATATTTCTACGATAACAAGGATTGAGGCCTCTAACTTCTCACCATATCTCATAGTTTCATGTTGAACTTATTACTATAATAAATAGGATCGTAGGGTAATAATTTATCGAATCTTCGAAAATTAGGTTTACCAGATTGGGCACATTGATATTGGTAGAAGCAAATATAAGACATAAAAAAATGAATTTTCATATATCCAAAATTCATGACCCTGAATAGGATATCCAATTCAAAATTCATAAATTTTAAAACTAACATTTGAATTTAATTCATAATCCAAAAATTAAAATCAAATAGGCAAACAATTTGAATTTCTAGTTGCGCTAGACTATGTCTACCCCTAGTTGAAGGAATGACTATATATAAGGAAGTCTATAAATAAAATCTCTTACTCCATCCGTTCAAAATACTTATCATGTTTCAGTTTCACTATTAAACTATATACATGAAGTATGATTAGTATTTTAAAACAAATATTTTATTATTGTATTTATATAAAAGAACAATAACTTAAATTATTTTTTTGTATAATTTTTAAATTCTTAAATCATAATTTAAAAAATGTCAACTCAATAAAATTCAATTCAGTAGGAAAAAAATAATCAAATTGAATACTCTCAAAATAGGAAATCTAACAACTAATATAATGTGGAGACTATTTGAAGGGTCATTAAAGGATTCACTAATAGGATTACCTTTTCTTTGGGAATTTTTACTCTTTATAGTTGTTCATCTAAATAAAAGTCGATAAGTATATACATATTATTTTTTCCTAAGATTATTTAAAATCGAACATTATTGATTATCCAACCGCAAAACTAACTTATTTAAATTAGGTAATTTGACTAATAATTATTGAATAAATTAAAGTTTTATAATTAGTGGTTTATTGATGCAGGGAGCATTACTAACTTCCTTGTCGGGTAAACTATTTAACCCTATAAAACTAGAGCTGTCAAAATAAGTTTGGCCTGTTAGACTGATTCAATCCAACCCTTGAATTAAGTGGGGTTGGACCTAATTTTTTTTACCTATTTAGGAACGAGGCTTTTTAGCTCAGCGTCATTTGACTCGCTAGCCTCGTAGGTCTAATCCGCAAGTCCTAGAGGCTAGCCCATGGGCTTTGAATATTTAAAAACATTTTTTTCTATATATTTCTCGTAGTGTTTTATTAGTAAAGTTTTTATCAATAAATACCTTTTTTTTTAAAATCATGTGTTTTAAACTAGCTAGTTTTTTGTGGGAGGAATGTTGGAATGATCAATATTTCTCCACTTAATCTTACGTTGACTATTATATATTTTTGTATGTAAATAATATAGTATGTGATTCATAAATGTACTTTTGTAAGTATTCACCGAAGTGTTGTATGTATTAATGTCGTGTTCATAAACGTCAATGTTTAATACTCTTAGATGTTCTTTCTAATAGAGCAATATTGTCCTTTTTTTGGTTGAAGACCAACCCGTCCCAACCGGTGGCCCGCTAAGGACTGGGTTAGGCTAATATTTTATAGGCTCTTTGATTAAAAGGGACAACCCGTCCTGCCTATTTAACTCTCTAGCCCGTTAGAGTTAAGTTGGGCCAACCCATTTTGATAATTTTATAAAGAGCTATCATAATTACATTCTTACCCTTTTAGGTATATAAAGTACTATATAATGTAAACCTCAAAAACTTGAGCCTCACTCAGTGTGAAGTTCAATTCTTTAACTTAGAAAATAACGAGTCAAGTCTAAACCCTAAAACATATCCGCCGCTCTCTACAAAATCTTCTGGCCTTTCCGAACTCCTACACAGGGGGTCAGATCTGGAAGTAAGTTCTCTTTCATGGGCAATTTACTCAAGAGTTTTGGTCTCTAATTATGTCTATGTCTGAGTTGCTGCTGTACTCAAATGCGAGGATGCGATCGGCCCCCGAGGAGAGGGAGGCAAATCGATCGGAACAAATCAACTATTTCTCTTAATCAGGTAAGTAATTCGCTCAATTTTTTTTATTTATTTCCATCTTTATATATTTCAAAAGGTTGTTAGCTTGATTTCTTTGCGAAAGTCATTTTTTTATATACGTTTATTTTTTCTAATTGCTATTTGCATTATATGTTAATGTTTTTATTTAGATGTTGTATATTTTTTTTTCTGGTAGTTTCTTAAATTGCTAGAGATGATTTGGTGAGAGATTTGTTAAAGTTATAAGTTTTTTATGTTGGAAATCAATAGATCATAACTTTAATTTAAGTATCCATTTCTTGATTATTATTATTATTATTATTATCATAATTGTACAAAAGAATTGAAAGTTATTATTTTCCATAGTCAATCAAGTTTTTTTTTTTAAAAAAAAGTTATTATGATTGATTGTACTTCTCAGGTGTATGTATATATATATATATATGTATATATATATATATATATATATATATATATATGTATATATATATATATATATGTATATATATATATATATATATATATATACATATATATATATATACATGTACATATATATACATATATATATATATATATATATATAATATATATATACATATACATACATATATATATATATATATATATATATATATATATATATATATATGAGCTTTCATATACGAATTATGGTCCAAGTTTAGAAGTTTAAATTTCAAAATTTCAATTGTGCCACTAGGAGGTATCAAACGAGAGTGTTGGGATGGATTTGGACTTGTCAAAATGAGACTTTTTTTTTATAACAGTCAAAATGAATTGAGTTCATAAATAGTTGTTTCGTTGGACCACTTAAATATAATTTGAGTTGAAATAAGCTAACCATTTTTACTAAGTTTTAAATTTAAAGTTTGTTTTCATATTATTTGTTTGAGTACTTGATAAATTTTTCCTTTTAGTATGACTCCATAAAACATATCACATAAACAATGACTTTGTTAAAATTATTTAGATAAAATTTCTCATTAGTTCATCTGAGTTATATATTAGTTAATTTTAAAATCGATTAAACTAAACAAGTCAAAATGAGCATAATTGATTAAATATGTGGTTGTTACTTGTTAATATGTCAAAATCTAACCGAATCACACAACCTTAAATTTATGATTTAGTTTTGTCAGCTCTACGAGGCACATGAATTGAGATTAGAAGAGTATACATCATATAATATACACATTGTAGACATAATAAATGTGTAATTTTATATAGGAGCACAAGTTACACATTTAACCGATAAATCATAATATAAACTTATGTCATTTTCAATCTCCTCAATTATAAAGGTCCCATAAGACTTCTTTGTACTATCATATTATTAGACCTAAATCTTGCTTAAAGAGAAACAAAATCTTTCACAAACCTTCACTCTCATGTCAATATAATTTAGTATATAAAGTAAGCTATTTAATTTATTTTTAGATTAGCATATATTTGACTTACTTAGGGTGTATTCGAAACATAAACAAAAAAATAATAGTGATTTTCAACAAATAATATGAAGACAAGTACTATATATTTTGTGTTTATTATAATGTTCTTATTCTTTAATTAACATTACACAAAAAAGTATTGTCAAGCTTAGAAATGTATATGAAATCAAAGTAAAGGTACTTCTACTAATAATTAATCCTAGATCCATATATAAGTAGTTGTGGTGATAATTTGAATTTTGAACATATTAATTAATGTCAAAAAGTTACATCATCAAGTAAAGTCATTATCTCATCATCATTTAAGCTCAACAACTCAGAAAATGAAGAATTATGTGAATGCTATTTGAGTCATACATTGTTCTCCTGCACTCATTGAGGGGATAATCGTCGAAGAGTATGTTTGTGGTGTTGTTGGAGGAAATTAACACTAAAATTAGTCCTTGTCTAATTTAGTGTTTCCTCCAACGGCACCACAAGTCGGCCCTTTGACGAATATCCCCTCAATGAGTGCATTAGTGACAATGGAGGTTAATGACTCATTTAACATTTCACATAGTCCTTCATTTTTTGAGTTGATGAGC
Organism: Solanum chmielewskii; assembly: GCA_027704785.1. Classification (NCBI taxonomy): domain Eukaryota; kingdom Viridiplantae; phylum Streptophyta; class Magnoliopsida; order Solanales; family Solanaceae; genus Solanum; species Solanum chmielewskii. Next base: position 57,850,247 of record JAKWIX010000322.1, on the reverse strand, counting down.
TTGACTTATGATGATATATTAACTTTACTTGATAATATTATTTTCGACATTAAAATGTTCAAAATTCAAATCACCACCACATCTGCTTATAAAGATCTAAGATTAATTATTAGTAGAATTGTTTGTACTTTGATTTCTTATAGATTTCTAAGCATGAGAGTAATATTGTTTTATGCAATATTAATTAAAATATAAAAACATTATAATAAACCACTTCTTTCCTTTCTCAAAGCCACCCCACCCTATATACATGTAGCTTTTGACATCATTGAGAGTTTTCACTTTTTTGAAAATATTATGTCAAAAAATTCTTTGGACATTAGTAAAATTGCAAAAAGAAAATATTTTCTCAATTAAATCACTCACAAAGTTAAAAAATAACACCTATTTTGTTCAAACACTATTTTCAAAATTAAAAAAAGAGCTACTAATTTTTCTTCTTCTTTTAAATTCTATCGTTCTTGAACTCAAAAGCTAGCCCACTTATCATAAAGTATAATACATTAATCAAAAAAAAGGAAAATGAAAATTAGAAATTAGTTATAGATTTTGTGTACGAAGAAAAATTAGCTAGTTTATCACGATGTTCGTGATGAAATTTTATTGTTTAGCAACAAAAAATTTTTATCGTGCGCTATGGGATGACCGGAGAAGTATCTCGAGGACTGAAAAGGAATTTGTGTTATGTGGAGGCAAGTCACATAGAATAGGCTATTTTTAGTGTCTTGAAATTTTTGTTGGTGTTACTCGTTGTATTGTATTATATCATTAGTTAAATATTATATTTGTTTTGATGATTAATTAAATTTTGCTAAATCGTATTGTTAGATAATGATGACAAATTTTATTTTAGGTAAAGATTGACTTGGGGTGATCGCGTCACTGAATACCTTAATATTTTATTATCATTTTGTCTTTACTTATTATTCAATAATTCTATTTTAATTCTTTACCCTAACTTTTTATAATAGATCTATCAATTAACTACTATACCTTTTTTTTTTAATGATTATTGTTTAAATTGTTGTATGTGAAAATGGAGGGTAAATGTACAACATATTCAAACGTTATAACAATACGATACAATATACAATAGTACAATACGATATTGTTACATAAATTTTATCATCTGATATTATTTAAATTCATTATTAGGTAACAATAACAAATCTCATTATATGTAATGATTGGTTTGGTGTTTTCGTGTCGTTACTTTAATATTTTCTTCTTATTTTGTGTTTATTTATTACTTAATAATTTTTTTTTATCTTTTAGCCACTTTTTTACTGTTGTTTTACCTCGTGCCTTGGTTTTTTCTTGGACGTTTATCATTAAATTATGGACGCATGACATTATTTAAAGACGGGAGATAATACCATCTATATATACACAAATTTTTGACATCCTATTTTAGTTCATATCTTGACAACTTCCTATTTAACCACAGAAAAAGGAATAAAAGAAAAACTTTTTCCTAATTGTCCAATCTTTCAAGGTTTGATTAATCTCTAATTACATCAATAATTTTTTTGCTTGTAATTTATTTTTCAATTTTTATTTCAAACTCAACATAATTACCATAATTGATGTCTTCTTCAGCACCATACAAAAATAAAACGAAAACCAAATTAAAATAATTAGTGGTCCATGTTTTGAACAAATAATAAATAGACAACTAAATTTAGCCAACTTTGTCTGCCTTGGAAACTTAAAAAGACAATTTGTTTTTATCCACATATTGAAATAAGAAAAATTGTAATTTATAAATAATGTTTTTTATTTTTGTATATTTTTCTACTGTGTTAATTGGGTCCATTCAATTTGACATTTTAGTTTATTCGTTCATTTAAAATTAAAGGAAATAATTTAAGAGTGTGTTTGGTACGAAGGAAAATATTTTCTGAAAAATATTTTCTAATTTTAAAAAATATTTTTAAATCAACTTATTTTTTCTCAAAATTAAGGAAAATGACTTCCCTTCAATAATTAAGAAAAACATTTTCCAAAACTCTCATCCAATATTAAATTACATATTTTTTTTGAGAAAAACAATAATTTTTTTTATAAAACAAAATTCAATTTTAAAATTTTATATTTTTTACCCGATCCTGACCCTCACCGGCCAGCTCCCCCCCCCTCCAACCCCACCCACCCACCACCGGCCAGCCCCCTCCAACCTTATCCTCTCCCAAAAAAAATAATTTTGCTTTTTAAATATATTTTCAACTTTAAATTTTTATTTTTAAGCTCCTATTCCCCCCCCCTCTCCCCCACCCACCCCCAACATCCAAAAAAATTAATTTTGTTTTTTAAAAATACTATAAAGTTCAAATTTTTATTTTTTCACTCCTACCTCCTCCCTCACCCCACCCCCACGCTACCCCCCATCATCGCCTTAAAAATATTTATTTTTACAAAATAGTTTCAATTTCATAAATTAATTTCTACTTTAGTAAAAACAAAAGATGTCTCTCAAAAATATTTTTCATTTATAAATCAAATATAAAATCATTTCCGAAAAATATTTTCTACTCACAAACCAAACATGAGAAAATAAGTCCAAAATCTACTTGTTTTGTCGGAAAATATTCTCTACGAAAACATTTTTCATGGAAAATATTTTCCTTCATACCAATCACACCCTAAGGGTCGACTTTATGTTTTATAGCTCTAAAATATCTCTGTGTTAAGAAATACCTCAGCATGCAAAGTTTATGTTAAAGACGCGATTTAGATAAGCCTTCAATTTTGCAATCTCATCAATATCATTACAATATTCTGAACATTTACGATGATTCTATTCAATTTATCTCTTTGTTACGAATTATATATGATCAAAAGCACACATTTTTTAGTTAAACTAAAGAATGATCTTATTGAACTTTTCAAACAACGCCCTTGAGAATTGCATTACTTGTCTAGATAGAAATATAAAGAGATCAAAGAAAAAAAATAGAATGTTAGACTTAGTAAATAGTTGAGGTAGTTTTCTTATCACTATTGTTGTTAAAATTCTTTGATTTTAATGTTAATTGTTGTTTTTTTCATTAGAAAAAATAATATGAAGTATAAATTGAAGAAAAAATCGCTTTGAGGTGTGTAATCATTCTTTTAAAAGTTATGTAGCTCATATACATATTAGGGTAAATACAAACAGTTCTACTATTCAAGGATACAACAAAGTCCTTTGTGTAGACATGCATATTCTTTTTAGATTACTTCTTGAGAGTCTTTATATTTATAGAACTTAAAAGATGACTTTTCATAATAGTTACATCCTTTTATGAATATATGACTTTTCATAAGATTTATATTCTTTTATGAACAAATGACTATTCATAAAGCCATATTTTTCCATGAACAAATGTATGTTCAATACAAAAACTTCTATATATTATAAAAACATCCAACAATTGCTTCAGTAGTTAAATGTCGTATTATTTATTCTTGCTACTATTATATTCTCATGATTCTCCGGTATGCTATTTACTTTACACGCTTGATCTTTTTGATACTGAATACCTATTAAAAATAATATCTCTATCTTTCTACGATAAGAATAAATCATAAAACTACACTAACTACATTATAGTTTCTTGATTTGCCACTTGATGTTGAATACCCATTGAAGCCTGACTAATTAAATTTAGATTTGCATCGAAAACTTTCTCATTAAAGTTAAAACGTTTCCTACAAAAACAACTTTGTACCTAGAAAATCTACATTTGGGGAGGGGGAGGGGGGAGGAGACAGCGGTGGAGCCAAAATTTTGATCAAGTGGTATCAAAATATAAAGAAGCAAAATTACATAGAAGTCGAGGAGTGTCAACATGTGTATATCGACAAAAAATTCATGTTTGAATAGATACACTATAATATTCGACGAAAGGGTGTCAATCGACACCTCTCAAGTGTATGTAGCTCCTCCACCGGAGGTAAACCACTCCCTACCAAAGGCAATTTGTTATGAAAAAAACTTGAATTCAAAACCTTTTCAATAAAAATGTAAGAATATTTATCATTCCATCACGGTTAGATTAATTATATTACTTCTTCTGTCCGGTATTGTTTGTCATGATTTTTATTCTTAGAGTCAAACTATAAAAAAAATTTTGACTAACATTTTAAGATGCATTTTTTCATCATATTAATATACGAAAAATTATAATTTATAGTATTTTTCATATAGTTTTAAAATATTTAATTTTTTCGTTTAAAATATCGAATTAATACGATCTAATTTATCTTTAAAAATTAATCAAATTAACTTTTGATAAACGTAACATGACAAACTGGACGGAGAGAGTAATATTATCTTTTGATTTTGTTGTGTCTTGGTAGTCCAAAAGGAATAAACCACTCCTAGATGCTCTTTTGATTCTTTTTTTTTTTTTATGAAAACAAATCAGCTCATTTCCCGAGACACCTACCACGTGTCACACACAATTAGGTCTGTGTTTGGTCGATTGTTAGAAGCCTTACCAAATTTATACAAAATTTTCTCACTCACCAAACAAATAATTGTTTCCTCTTTTTAAATCTGCGCTTTTTTTTCTGCACAAAAAAAAAAAATCAGATTATTAATCTCAACCTTTTTCTCTCTGTTTCTCTGCTTCGGATCCATCCGGAAGAGTCCCTGTATTTGGCCAACAGGTATTTTTTCTTGATTCGGTTAACGAATTCTTAGAGATGGATTCAAAATTTAAAGTTATCGTTAAAAAAAAAAAGTTGAAAATGATATTTATATGTTGGAGTTATGTTTGGATACAAAATGTACTCTGTTATTTTTTGGATTTTGAAATTAAAATAAGTCTATCTTTAATTGTAAATTTATTATTTTTTTAATTTTATATAGTTTACGAATATATAAATTTCATTTAAAAAAGTTTGAATGAAAATGAAAAGTATCACGTAACATGAAACAGATGGAATATTATATATTATCAAGTAATTTTTATTTTGTAATTATTGAGTTCGGTCGAATCAGTAACTTTATTGATTAGATCTGCCCATGGTAATTGCATGTTAATTTTGGTCCATTTTGCATATATTCCTAGTGAATTTTGGTGTTGGCTATTGTCATGAATGTTTTGAGGGTTGTCAAGGTGCTTGTAGATTTATTGAATATTGCATGGATGCATCAATATTGGCTGTTGGATGCAGGACATTTTTTTTTAATCATGTATTATTGAGTTTTCTAGTAATATTTTTCTCTAGGGTGAAGGGGAGGCTTAGCGTAGCCGGTTAAATTGTTGTCATGTGATCGGGAGGTTACGGTTTGACAAATATAGCCTCTTGTAGAATTATAGGGTAAAACTGCGTAGAACATACCTTTGTAGTTTGACCCTTTCTTGGACTCTGTGCATAGTGGGAGCTTAGCGCACTGGGGTTCCGTTTGCCTTTCTCTGGGTTGATTATGTGGGTGGATGGGGTGACAAGGGTCTATCGTTGAGGTCGGTAGAGACAAATCCAGAATTTGAAGTTTATGAATTCTGAACATACCATCGAGCCCATAGATCCTAATATTAATATTGGGTTTTAAGCAAAAGCTAATGGATTTGTCCGAACTCTACCTATAGCTCCGCGCCCCCCCGCCCTTGGAGGTAGAGTGTTTCCAAGAAACATTCCTTTGTCTGAATGTTCCTGTGACAATTCACAATATGATCTAAAAAGTATTTTTTTTATGTCTCATTAGCTCGTACTGTATGTATCGAGTTTCTGCATCTTTTGTTTTGTTTGGTGAGAGTTAAAAAGGGTGAATAAATTTCATTTTCTTTTCCTTGCTTGACGTATACATGTAATAATTGGTATGCATGTCCAGGATAATTCGATCTTTGTTGTAGATCCGAATATGAAACGACTATACTAGCTACATTTCTGACCTTGATGAATTAAGTTTGTCTAATGTTATGGAACATGATGCCCCTGTAGTTTGATTTCATAGTTTTTGAGGGGGAAAAAATCATAAATCTGGAACCGTTCTCGTTGCTGTTATATTCTTGAGGTAGAGTGTGTCATAAGTTAAAATGTGATATTCATGTTGATATACTTTTCTTTTGCTTTACCCCTTTTCCTTTATATCTTTTACTTTCGATTTGCAAATCATTTTTCATAGTCATCGTTTTTTCGTATTGTTAAGCTTATATTGATATTTTTTGACTCTCTCTTTCTTCTTTCTGTTGACGTTCAGTGCTTGTGACATTTATGATAGCAATATAATTGGGATGCAGAAGGATGGGATTGTACGACAACGATTACCTATTGGAGGTTTCTGAATTTTCATGTGCTTTGGAATTAGTCTGCTTCATCCGTAGTGATCTCAATGATGCAGCTGAGAATAAACTTAACTTCTCGTGCCAGACGAACAGTGAAGCCACAACCCTTAAACATCCCGACATGCTGAAGCACAGTTTTGTTGGAGCCGGGTGAGGTCTGCAACAAGGCCTCTCCTGCCTGTTAAAAAATCGAGTATCATATCAGCAGGAGAAAGTAAGTTTAGTGGTTACAAGAATTGTTGGTTCAAATGGAGAAAAAAGGAAATGTACTGATGGAAAAATACGATTTGGGGAGATTATTAGGTCAAGGCAACTTTGCTAAGGTTTATTACGGAAGGAATCTTGAAACGGGACAGAGTGTAGCTGTTAAGGTAATTGACAAAGAGAAGGTTCTTAAGGCCGGACTGATTGAACAGACGAAGAGAGAGATATCTGTTATGGCACTAGTTGAACATCCAAATGTTCTACAGCTATACGAGGTCATGGCAACTAAATCTAAGATTTATTTAGTCATTGAACATGCCAAAGGCGGTGAGCTTTTCAAAAAGTTGACAAAGGGGAGACTCAAGGAAAAATTAGCTAGGAAGTACTTTCAGCAATTGATTAGCGCTGTTGAATGTTGCCACAGTCGAGATGTTTATCACCGTGATCTGAAACCAGAAAATGTGCTTCTAGATGAGGATGGAAATCTTAAGGTATCAGACTTTGGATTAAGCGCCTTGGCTGAGTCTAAGAGGCAGGACGGCTTACTCCACACAACATGTGGAACCCCAGCTTACGTTGCACCTGAGGTGATTAGTCGAAAAGGATATGATGGCGCCAAAGCTGATATCTGGTCTTGTGGGGTGATCTTATTTGTTTTGCTAGCCGGTTATCTTCCATTCCAAGACTCAAATCTTATGGAGATTTATAGGAAGATAAAGCAGGCTGAGTTCAAATGTCCTAATTGGTTCCCACCAGAGGTGCGGAGATTACTTTCTAAAATCCTTGATCCAAACCCTCGTACAAGGATTTCCATCGCAAAGATAAAGGAAAGCTCATGGTTCAAGAAAGGTTTCGAGTCTAGAAACACGGTAACCAAAGTAGAAGAAAAGGAAAAGTTTAGCCTAGACGCCAACGCTACACATAACAGTATCTCTCCCTCAGTGTCAAAGCTAGAGTTGCTAAAACCGACAAATCTAAATGCATTTGATATAATCTCTCTTTCAAGTGGATTTGACTTGTCTGGTTTATTCATAACAAAGGATCAGAAGGAAGACTTGCAGTTCATTTCCATAAAGCCTACCTCTTCTATCATGTCCAAACTCGAGGAAGTTGGGAGGAATCTTAAGCTGGAAGTAATGAAGAAAGAAGCTGGATTTATGAGATTAGAGGGATCGAGTGAAGGTAGATACGAGACTTTGTCCATCGATGCTGAAATATCTGAAATTACTCCGTCCTTCCACTTAGTTGAGCTGAAAAAGACGTATGGTGATAAGGTAGAGTACCAAAAATTGCTGAAACAAGTTATAAGACCTGCTCTTGAGGAAATTGTTTGGGCTTGGCAAGGCGAGCAGCCAGCTAATCGTTAGTAGATGACACTAAGAAGAGCTTCTGATCTCGTAACGTTTACTCTGTAAGTTGATCTCACTTTAGTATCAGTATTTAACGTTCAACTTGTCCGTTTGGTTCTTGTTGTAATTGTCGATTTACTATGTATCAGCCTGTTTTAGGCCATCCGTCTAAGCTTAATAGAGACAACTTGTTTTACTAAATTTTCGAGTTCCTTTGATCTCTTTCATTGTTGTTATTCATGAGTGATCCTACATTTTACTGGCTTTCTATTGCAAAGGAGACTTGTAGTAAACCGGTGATTTATAATATTTTATTCGTGTTTGTGACTTCTTGTGTTTCGAAGGAGCAGGTGCTTGTAACATATTTCCAGATGTGTGTTGATTATTATACTTTTGTTAGGAAATAAGATTTGCATAATTTTTTTCTTCTTTACAATAACAAAAACTACATACACATCACAATTTCAAAGCAATTTCAGATTTTATTTCTATTTTTGTAGGATAGAGAAGTTGTTTTTGATAGATTTTCGACTCAATACAAATGTATGAACGTAAAGGAAGGTTTAGTTATTTTATTTTTAAAAAACATATAAACATTTTGAAAAAAACTCTGAAGAATCTTATAGAATTGATAATATTTCATTAAAATATTCTTCTTTTGAAAAAAAAGGTAGTTTTGAGAAGCTAAAAGATGACTTTAAAAAGATACATCTCTAATCTGACACATAATATTGAAGAAATAGATTTCTCAATAAATTACATTAAAAAGATCTTGATACAATGAGTCGAATCATAAAATGATGATTTCTGCAAGAATACATATAATTTAGAACTGAAGTAGAAAAATAAATGAAAAAGCTCCGAACAAGATGATTGCAAAGAAGTCAAAAGCCAAGGGAATAATGAAAATTATCGAGGCATGGTGACTTTAAAATCAATAGTAGGTTGGTGGGGGTGGAGGTGAACTATAGGTGGGAGTTTTTTGGTACTTTGCTGGTGGAGGAGGTGAGGCATATGTGGGTGTTTGCTTGTAGTAGTTTGTAACTGGTGGTGGTGGTGAGCTGTAGTACGGTGGAGGGGGTGACTTATAGTAGACTGGTGACTTCTCGATATACTTTGGAGGAGGTGACTTGTAGTAGACTGGTGACTTCTCGATGTACTTTGGTGGTGGTGGAGAGGATTTGTAATAAGATGGAGATGGTTTGTAGTACGGTGGAGGGGGTGACTTGTAGTAGGTTGGTGACTTCTCAATGTACTTTGGTGGAGGTGGAGGGGATTTATAGTAAGACGGAGACGACTTGTAGTATGGTGGAGGGGGTGACTTGTAGTAGGTTGGTGATTTCTCGACGTACTTTGGTGGAGGTGGAGGGGATTTATAGTAAGACGGAGACGACTTGTAGTATGGTGGAGGGGGTGACTTGTAGTAGGTTGGTGATTTCTCGATGTACTTTGGTGGAGGTGGAGGGGATTTATAGTAAAATGGAGATGGCTTGTAGTACGGTGGAGGGGGTGACTTGTAATAGGCTGGTGACTTCTCAATGTATTTTGGAGGAGGTGGAGGGGATTTGTAGTAAGACGGAGATGGCTTGTAGTATGGTGGAGGGGGTGACTTGTAGTAGGCTAGTGATTTCTCGAGATACTTTGGTGGAGGTGGAGGGGATTTGTAGTAAGATGGAGAAGGTTTGTAGTATGGTGGAGGGGGCGACTTGTAGTAAGCTGGTGATTTCTCGACATACTTTGGTGGAGGTGGAGAGGATTTGTAGTAAGATGGAGATGGCTTGTAGTATGGTGGAGGGGGTGACTTGTAGTAAACTGGAGATTTCTCGACATACTTTGGTGGAGGTGGTGGAGATTTGTAGTAAGATGGAGAAGGCTTGTAGTATGGTGGAGGGGGCGACTTGTAGTAAGCTGGTGATTTCTTGACATACTTTGGTGGAGGTGGTGGAGATTTGTAGTAAGATGGAGAAGGCTTGTAGTATGGTGGAGGGGGCGACTTGTAGTAAGCTGGTGATTTCTTGACATACTTTGGTGGAGGTGGTGGAGATTTGTAGTAAGATGGAGAAGGCTTGTAGTATGGTGGAGGGGGCGACTTGTAGTAAGCTGGTGATTTCTCGGCGTACTTTGGTGGAGGTGGAGTGGATTTGTAGTAAGATGGAGATGGTTTGTAGTATGGTGGTGGGGGAGGTGATTTATAGTATGTTGGTGACTTTTTGATGTACTTTGGTGGAGGTGGAGGGGATTTGTAAGATGGAGAAGGTTTGTAGTATGGTGGTGGAGGAGGTGATTTATAGTATGTTGGTGATTTCTCAACGTACTTTGGGGGAGGTGGAGAAGATTTGTAGTAAGATGGAGATGGTTTGTAGTACGGCGGAGGAGGTGACTTATAGTAAGTTGGTGATTTCTCAATGTATTTTGGTGGTGGAGGTGGAGAAGATTTGTAGTAAGATGGAGATGTTTTGTAGTATGGCACGGAAGGAACATGAGACTTGTAATACTTAATTGGCGATGGGGACTTGTAGTTGTGCCTTGAAGGAGCAGGTGATTTGTAATAGTGTGATGGAGAATGTTTATAAGTGACCGTTACATGACTATGGTACTTTGAAGGAGCAGGCGACTTGTAATAGTGGGATGGAGAATGTTTATATGAATGACTATGGTACTTTGACGGAACAGGCGACTTGTAGTAATGTGATGGATAATGTTCAACATGTTTTATTGGTTTCTTGTAGTAAGAAGAGGGCACTTGATGTTTAGACGGAGAAGGCGACTTGTAGTACTTTGAAGGTGAGGGAGAAGTGTAACCATAAGAGTAATCAGCAACAACAGTGCTGGCTACTAAGCAAATTGCTAAACTAAATGCAAGTAGAGGCCAATGCCCCAATTCACCAAAACTTCCCATTTTTGTTTTTGCAATCAATTCTACACTTGGCAAAGGAAGAACTAAGTTGTTGTGTATAGTTAATGACATTTGCTTTTATATAGCAAAATGTAGAACTTTTTTTATATGTATGTATTTGTAAAATGGCTTCATGGTAGCCCACTATGATAATATTAAAGTCAAAATGAGGACTTGTTCTTTGATTACATAGTGGAAGACATTTTCTTAATGACAAAAAAAAGTAATGGTTAAAAAGATAATCCCCTTGATAAGCATCTCTTTAAGCTAATTAACAAGTTTGCTGATTTGTGTAATTGTGGTGATATGTCATATAGTTATGGTTAACCACTAAAACATTAGAAGAAGCTAAAGGAGAAAGGATATTTAGACTATTAATTGACATTTTAAGTTTCATTTAGGGGTGTGTTAGGGTATGAAAGACCACTTTTTTTCATTTTCGGTTGATGTTTTAGAAAATATTTTTTTTTCTAGAAAATCGAGGATCTTAAATGTTTAAGGACAAAACAATCGAATGACAAATGTTTACGGTTGCAATAATCAAAGACAATATCTTGGAAACATCCAGTACAAAAAAGTACCAAATGTGAAAATTCCCAAACTCACCAATACACATTATGTGGAAAAGAAATAAAACAAAACAAAAACATTAAGTATAGTACGTGTTCTCGTGAGAAAATGTATTTTTCAAAGCAGGTACCTGATAGAATTAGTTACGATACACGCAAACTGATCCTGATACCACCGTACGATATTTTTCATTTCAATTACCTACACCAGGACTTGGAATATCTTCATGTTGTCTATAGAAATTATCAAATCCATCATAATCCTCATTAGCCTTGATATTATTATCATTATCCTCTGAAAATATTCCATTAAATCTCTGATTAACAACTTTCTTGGGCTTTATTTCACCACTTGTTATTGGGCTGGCCCAGCCCATTACAAATTTTCCAACAAATACCAACCATAAGAACAATATTATGAATAACAATAAACTGGATTTTATTTTCTTTCTACCAGCCATTTTATTTTCTTATTGAAGAAGAAGTAGAGAAGAAAATGTTTAATTTTTTTTTTCTTAGAGGTGAACTAATACATATATATGTTTTTATTTAAACATGTTAATCATTGTAATTTTGTATAAAATATGAACATGCTAACTTAGTAATTATGTTAAGAGACATAAATTATGTTAGTGAATTATTTCATGAACTTTTTGTGACAACCACACTTGATTATTGCTCAGGTAACAACATTATTATCGTACGAAAAACGTAATTGCCATAGTGAAATATATTTATAGAAGATGACTGTTATAGAGAGATCTGATCGTACGTAAACAAATTACAGCTGCAGAAAACATGGGCAAAGTTAGTAACTTAGTGTAGTTTATTCAATTTTCACGTGGATTGTTAAATTTTTTTTTATGTACTTGCTCTTTCTTGTTTTGTTATTTGTTAAAGAACATATGAGAATTCAATATATTTATTTATATAGCATATCCATGTTGATATGCAAGTTTATCCAACTATATTTTAATTAGAATTAGTAAAAAAATTAATGAAAGTGTATATTTTGAATTAGATTGATTTTTTTGGAGTTAGAAGAAATGTAGAAACTAATCAAATTCAGACCCAAATTTGGATTTACCAAGTAAACTAATACCCACCCCATCTAAAAAGAACCCCATTAAAATAAATAAATAAAAAGAAAAACTTCAACCTTCTTTTTAAAGTAAAATCCTCCCATATTAAATTTATGTCCAAATTAGTAAGTGAACCTAAATTTAAGTACTCTTTCGGTCTCGTATTACTTGTCCACTTTTTTTTAGTCGTTCATAATTACTTGTTATATTGATAATTCAAGAAAGGACAAATTTTCTTTTACCTATATATCCTCAATTAATTACTCTAAAAATGTCGAATTTTTTAAAAATCTTAAACTTTTAGTTCATTCATTTCAGAATTGATAGGAGTAAATAGAAAATTTACTATGTCAATAATTATTTTCTTAGTAATTATGTCAATTCAAAAGTGAACAAGTAACTAGAGACAAAGTAGAAAAAGTTATTCTTCAAATGATTTTGACAATAATAACCTACAAACTTTAAGTTCTCAAATATTGAAATTGAGATGTTAAATTCTTCAGCTTTTCAAAAATGAAGGTCAATTGATACTTCAAGGATATTTTAAGCCTTTTACCATTTTTTTTAACGCAACAGACGTCCTTTTTTTTCCAAACTTTACAATGAGTACCAATGCTAATCACAATTTACCGAAAACATTGGAAAAGTCACTTAATCTTCGTCAAAAAGCCGAGAAAGGTATACAATTGCATAAGCATACAAGTGTGACCTAGTAGTCAATGAAGTGATTAAGAACTTTAAGATTTTAGGTTCAAAACTCATCGGAGACGAAAAAAAACTAAAAAATCTATCCTAGCTTTTAGTGGACAGAGTTACCTGTACCAACTGAAATCTCTTTAGCAGGACGACTGTTATAAAGAGGTCATTCTTTCTTGTAAACTTAAGTAGCATATTTTCCCACTAGTTATATATTTTGACATCTTTGGGATCAAGAAATGACTGAAATCTGTTTGGATAGAGTGTAGAAGGAGCAAATAGGTGTGCACAAAATATTTATTCAGCAGACTCATCTATTTTGACATATCAATATTTGGGTGTGTTTTTATACTTCACCGATATCCATTGCCGCAACCTTCATCTTGCAAATACTCGTAAACATACTAATCAATTCAACTGTTCATTCGCTGCTGTCACCCAAGCATCATAAATTTCATCTGAAAATAGCACAAAGTGTACCTGCAATTATGACAAATGTAAGAGGACACAATTGTAGTTAGCAATCAGCCTAACAGTCAGGACATGATCTTTAAGCATAAAAAAAAATGTTCTATTGTCAGATTAAAGATGGTTTTGGTAACACTACTGTGTTTAAAGAGAGGTACAAAACGGAGCTTATCAGTTTAAAAATTTGAATAGTATAATAATCATTTGCGGGTGGAAAACGTACCACATTAGAATGCAGTACTCAGTCAAAATACCTTAAAGATGTCATGTCTTTCTTAGATACTAGCTAAGAAGCATGCTTGACACTAGAAAATTTATTGAGGAAAAGGGTTGAAGCTGTGTTCTAAGTGTTCCTTGTGTGAAAAAGATTGTGACGGCATAAATCATCTCTTCCAACACTGGAAGTTATAGACCAGAATTGGCCCCTGAGGTTAGCTCAATTGGGAAAGGCTGAGAAACTTATGTCTTATGTCATGTTTTGAGCCCTGTGCCAAGCGAATCAGCTTTGGTATTTAGGATAAGGATAGAGGGGCGCACCCATCATGCCCGGCTACAGTTGGCCCAAGCCCCAAGGGGTTGACTCCAAACGAATTTCTTGGTCATAAGAAAAAGAGTTACCAGCCAGATTTGGCAACTAACATTTAAACGAATCAGGTGGGCTATGCCAAAGAATAGAGAGCAGTTGGCCTGCTGGAATGACACTGTAGGTACTGGTAGACAGAAAAAATGATGGCAAATATACCTGCTTGAGTATGGTGGATTGCGTGGAAGGAGAGAAACACAGGATGCTTTGAAGGAACCCACAACTCTGTAGAGAAAGTCAAGATGAACTGCCAGTCTTTATTTTTATTTTTTGGTGCAAAGATCATCTCCTAGATGATGTTGAATCTCTCATAAATATCATAGAATCCTTGTTAGAAGAGCAAGGAGATTATTTTGTTTCTATTGAAATGTAAAACGATGGTTTATACACAACCTTTGTGATGATGATATATGGCATTGTTACCTTTTTCAACAACAAAAAAATTGTGTGCCAGAAAAGAGAAGAAGAAAAAGTATAAAGGACATCTTCGAATGAAAACATCTCGACTTCAAACTAAGAGATAGTCTTAAATTTAATATTTAACCCACCAAGAATTCCTTTCACCTACCAGTGGAACTCAAAAGGTCCCTCAGCAAGTTCATCTAAAAATGATATCAGGTGATTTCAGACAGCTTTTTTTGAAGACATGTGATCAAAGCATTAGTACTAAGAAAGAACGACCAGAATAGTTATTCAAGCAATTGCAGTGTTTCAACAATTAGATATGGCTCTGTTTCAAAAAAATTAAAAAAAATAGATATGGCTATTTTATGTTGCTAGTTGGAAATAATAGCGTTGAAGTTGCCAGAGACAACTCACACCACATGACATTTAAGTGGTAACACTATCAACATTATGATTCAATTAGCTATTAAATTGTTATGATTCAAGTAGCTATTAAATTGTTCATCTCAATCAGAGCATTATGCAGTAAAGAGCATACGGAATAGGACTCCATGAATTGTAACAAGTTCAATCCTGCAGAGGAACATGCCAATAGACACCAAGGGGGGCTTTTTCAGTAGCCAGTTTTCGTGAGCAAAAACCACAGGTTTATTTCAGGTACCATTTCAAGGTAGTGGCTTATTATTGGTCTTTTCTGTTCTTATTGTTTGGATACAAAATAGATTGGGCAAAGATAGCCATCTTCATTCCAGAACTAGAAAGTTTTTTCATGTATGGGCTAAAAGAGAATGTTGTCCCCATGCGCCTTTTGTGACTTGTATAGAAAATAAAAGAGATTCAGAGTGTAAATTAACTCCAAAATATTAGGAGTGTTTGCTCACACTTCTTTATGTTTCTCTGTAAGAATACTGTATGGCAGTGAAGATGCTTTGGCTGTTCCACGAAGAGCTTGAGCCTTAACAATTCATTATATACATCACTTTCTTGGGTACTATCTGGATGCAAGTAAGTTTCTATCTATATTTATCAGCAAAAAGGAAAAATAAGAGAAAACTAGAAACAAGATGCCAACATACTATCAGCAACTGTGGAGCCACATCTACCATTATCAATATTTCTGCTTCAGGTGGACAATTTCACCAGCATAGAATAAGAACACTATGAAGTATTTAATAGTCTCAACGAATATGTGATCTATATTGGCAATCAAGTTCTAAGTAAACAAAATCATAAGCAGTAATAACAATACCTCTGTAAGGTCACTGCCAAATTCTTTGACAGTAGATATAGCCACAGTGGCAGCTTCATCATAAGGATATCTGGGAAGTACAAAAAAATAATGAATAGGGGCAACCATCTATAACAGGTAAGATTATATATTGCTCCTAAAAAGGTGACCATACTGCAAATATTATTTCCTAGCTCAATAACATGCAAACAAGTTAGCCAGGAAGCACTCATAAACTGGAATTTCCAAATGATCATATGCACCATGTGGCAATATTTAAAAGCCGGTAGCCAAA
Organism: Solanum chmielewskii; assembly: GCA_027704785.1. Classification (NCBI taxonomy): domain Eukaryota; kingdom Viridiplantae; phylum Streptophyta; class Magnoliopsida; order Solanales; family Solanaceae; genus Solanum; species Solanum chmielewskii. Next base: position 57,834,197 of record JAKWIX010000322.1, on the reverse strand, counting down.
GACGGGGGTAAACATAGTCATATTAAAAAGGCTAGTTCTTTGATATGCTCAAACTGAGGACTATTAACTAATTTTCTCATTCAACAGTCGACGTAAATCACCAGGATATAGAAATTTATTTGTGCAGAATTTAATTCATGACACACAATGAAACAAACAGAAAAAAGGAATTGAAACTACAATTTTTATGTAACAATTTGTGCCAAGAAAACTAAGGGTTGGCTGATTTTAAGTGGAGAAATGAAAAAGAAAGATTCAGAAGACAGAATTTGTAAGCTGTGATAATAACACAACAGTTGATTCATTTCTTAGTGTAGGTTCGCTGTAACAACAGTTTTCACTTTAGTCAGTCCCCTACAGAACATTAAAAAAAAAAAATAGACAACCATTATCTAGGCACTTAAATGTCAGATAACGTAGAACTTAATTCTTTAGTAGCCCCACCATGTTCTTCTTTCATCCTCAATAGATGGTGGATTATTTAGCTTGGAGATGTAACCATCACAACCATAGCTTAATAAGCTCAAGTTCCTACAAACTTGAAATGCATGGTTAATCCATATGAACTCACCCAAAGACCCCACATGATATGGCAGGAAAAGCTATATACTGAATGTTGTTCTCTTTTGCCACACGCAGGCTATTTCTGCAGTATAATTACAGAAAAGAGAATCAAATAAGGTATGACAACGAAACCAATTTACGAGTAATATTAACAATCATTCACAAACCTATATGCATTTGTCAAGGAGGCTTTAGGATTCGGGTTAGCATCATATACTGGTCCAACAGTGTGGATTACATGGGAAGCTGGCAATCTGAAACCACTGCAATATTTTCCTACCACAATGTAAGTTTACTGACAACATACTACAAAAACCTATTGTTCTAATGCATTATTGGAGCCAAAGACTGCGCACATACGGGGTAATCCTTGCTTCTCCTGTTGGACAGCGAATTCCAGGCTGTACCTCTCGTACTTTATAGCATGCATCTCGTAATTCTGGACCAGCAGCTCGATGTATGGCTAGAAATGGGCAAAATTGAAATTAGACTACATAGATCATGGAAAAGAAGCAACACTTCAGCAGTAAATTAGAGAATTACCTCCATCAGCACCACCACCACCCAACATTCTCTCATTCGCAGGATTGACCTGTATAAAAGTGGTGCAAATATGAAGGCCACAACCAAACACCACAATATCAAGAAGGATAGACAGAATCAAATATATCATAAAGCCCAAAAAAGGATCATAAGCAGAACTGAAAATATCATCAGCCTTAATAGAGAAGGTCTGCTGGACATTTTATTTCTGCGTTCCTCTTTTATTGTGCTTGAAGTTGTTTATAGTTCACGAATGAAGTACTTCTGAAATTTACAAACAAGTAAATCTGAAGTCAAGCTGTGTACAAAGTTAAAGTTATTATTATTCAGTTAGGTAAGCTGTTGATATAACCTGCTTGGTTTCATTATCTAATCTTCAACTTTTCCTCAATGAATGATTAAATTTCTTTAACAAACAAAACATATAAGAATGTAGTCGAAGACTTAAACATCGTAACATTTGTATACTTCAAAGCAAAATTCTCATTTCAAGAGAAAAAAGGCTCTTGGGCAACTTAGCAGCATTTGATTTCATTTCAAAGCCAGACACAAGCACATGGCACGTAGAAATACAATGATGACCGCTGGTGACGCTCAATTGGAGCCCTATATTTAGCTGTGAACTCCTTTGGATTGTGTTTGCTCCTTAGTTTAGCCTAGCTTTTGTACATGAGCAGACACTTTCCTCTTTCATGCAGATGTTTGTTATGCATCTTCTTGATGCCTCAAAATGACAGCTGGTACCAGAACAAGTGAGACCATTCCAACTTCGACATTTAAATTATAAAAATGAATCCAAAAAAAGATTTAAAACTGTCGGAAATTCAGTCTTGTTTTTTTAACATAGAGCCAGTCCAGCGTCTAATTAATCACTCACGCCCAAATTTGTTGAATTGACTATATGAATTCTCTGTATTTATTCTGCTCTAGGTTATCAAGATCAAGAAATGTTGGTGAGAACTTAGTCAAATGAGAAAAAGACAGAGGTAGATAGAGGAAAAGCACAGTAGCTCATCACAGCCATACAAAATGTACATAGAATATATTTTGACAAACAGATTTACAAGCTAAAGCTTCAGTAGGTGGTAGTGACTGATCCCTAATGATATGAGCTAACAACCTAACAAACTCACTGCCTCCTTTTTACTGTTGGCCTTATAACAACACCCATCCTAGAGATCACAGTTGTTCTCAAGGGTTACAATTTAGTCAGGGTGACTCTACTTCCACCAAGATTTTACTTGAACTATTGAAAAGTTACTCCTTAGAGGGTTTCCTATCTCTATGAAAGAAGAATCCATCTCTAATAAGCTTTCAACAGTTTAATTCCCATATCAAATACACTGAAAAGGTTTTATAATTACACAAATGTTATGAACAAGAGCAGAGACAGCACAGTGGTTACAGGTTCTGAAGAACCCAGTAGCTTAGGTTCAAACCCTTCATTTGCATTAAAATTTCATTTAATATGAATAAATAATCTATTAAAAACCCAATAAGCAAAACAAATTGTATTCCAGAACCCAAAAAACTAAAAATCTTGGTTCCACCTCCAATTATTATATATCTAAGACGATAAGATTCAAAAGTCATGTAGCCACATGAATGTTATGTAATGTTTACGATTGCTCGTTTCAAAAGAATTTCTATCACATAAATTGAAACGAAGGAAGTTCCTTTTTCATAATAAAACACTACAAACAAACAAAATTTTGAAAAACTGAAAAACTAAATCCACCAGTATATCAAACAAAAGCCACATGAGTTTGCGCTTTGTTTGAATATCAATAAGAAACTCATATAGTTTTGAATCAGACAGTACACATGGTTTCATAACAGTATCTGCAGCAGTATCGTGAGAAAATAACACAGCAAAATAGCAAAATAAAAAACAAGCGCAGCAACATACAGTAATACACATTGAAAAATTCAAACTAGAAATGATTCAGCTAAAATTCAAAAGCAGAGATATATAATACTTACAATAGCGTCAGAGGATCCATCTACGGACCAGCGAGTAATATCACCTTTCTGAATCTTCAACAAGCTCGACGGAGTTAACTGAAACGTAACTGAATTTTCTCCGCCGCTGGCCATGGTTGAAACGCCGGCGATACTCGATCTTCTGCCCCGTACGACGGCGATCAACTGCCGAGGACTAATTGAAATGACGGAAATGGGCCTGATGAAAGTGTGAATGGCAGTAGTAGGGTTCAGTGTGTAGAAGTTTCTGGAGGACTGAAAGTGTGAGTTCTGAAAGTTTTGAGGGGTATTAAAGGAAGGAAAATATCGTAAGAGTGTTGAACAGAGTTTGTGATAAGTTGCAGGAAGAGACCTCATTTGTCTACTTGATTGTCACTTTTGGAGTCGATAGTGAGAAAATATTTGGGGAAAAAAATATAGTATCGAAAATATCGGTCGCGATTGTTTACCAAAAATACCGGTCTCCGCAAAAGTTGTAAAACCACATACGGCGCTAACGCCTACCCAGTGCTTGAAGGTCAAGAAAGTTGGGGTTAAGAAAGCCAGTGATTGACAGTCGTAATTATAACGGTCCTAAGGTAATGAAAGGCGACACAAGTGTTGTAATGGACGAGACAAAAGATCGCAAACCCGCGAAACTGAGCTAACCCCAAAAACTCGTTCTCATGAGTTCGGACTATAGGCTGCAACTCGCTTTTATGAAGAAGAAATCACTAGTAATTATCGGTCAGCCATACGGTGGTGAATTCAATTTCGAGCCTTATACACACCGCCCGTCACACAACGGGAGTTGATCATGCCCGAAACGTTACCTTAACCGCAAGGAGTGGATGCTAAATTGAACAATCTCATCACAAGCATTGCAATGGTACAATTGTATTCGTAGTTCTAACACAAACTCTGAGCTTTTTCTTTTATGACAAAATGAGAGAAGTATTGAAAACACTTTTAAATTTGGCGTGAATTATTAATTTCATTCTCATAGTATTAATAGCCTTAAAACATTCATTTATTTGATTTACTGAACTTAAATACCCCCGTTCTTGCAACATGAGTGAAATTTACCTTTAAATTTTCATCAAATTTAGGGAGATTTCAATACTTCTGACTTTTTATCAAGAATTCATGTTTTTACATGAAATTGAAAACACTTGTTATATCATGTGATAGATCAAAAATATATTGTAGTTTAAGTAGTGAAATAAAGAATAATTTTAAGAGTTAGAATCGAACGAAATAATGTATGTCAAAGTAGAATTTGTAAATCACATAGAGAGTCAATACAAAATAATTTTGCATAATAAATGCAACTTGTAATCTAAGTACAATAGATAATTTATATCTAATTTTTTAGGTTACTGAACCACACACACTATTTTTATTTATTTCTAAGTGGAGCAACACAATTTTGTACACTATTAATATGTAAATACTTGATGCCTTCTCTTTTTCTCATGGCCTTTTTTTAAGTGGTGAAATGGAACAAAATTCACAATTAACCACTATTCCTAATAATAAAAATAACAAACGTCACGTGAGTCTTAAATTCTACAAGTAAAAACTCTAGATTTATAATATCATCATGAAGTTTTACTCGTAAAATATAAAACTATATGAAGCTGGAAAAACAATCGGACGTTATTTCGACGACGAAATACTAAAATTGAGCCCCTTCAAAAGTTTGTCCAAATTGCCAATTAGATGGTGCAACATTGTTGCTTGTGATAGTTCTTCCATCACTTGTTGTCACTTGAAATGAAAGACTTTGTCCATTAAGATATGCATTGTTTTGCCAATTTTGGCCCCAATTTCTTGACATTAATTGCCATCCATTTTTAGAACCTTTAATTGAAACTGAATGAATATCACCAGCACCACCAACATTAGTCACTAAAATTAAGTTGTAATATGAGTGGCCATTTATTGTAAACCTTATTCCTCCCTTCTTCATGCAAGGTACCCTATAAATATAAAAAAAAAATCACATATTAATAAATAGAAATTACTTATAACATATGCATCTGGTATAGGATATGAATTCAATCAACACTATAAGAAAACTGTGAATTACATGAGGATTTTTCTAAGAATTAGTATGAACATTTGCAGGAAAATCAATTTTCTGCGAATTTTCATACTGATCTCCATGTAATTCACGTTGTTTTTGTAGTGTAAGTTCAAGTTAGTGATATTTATATGCACTATCTTTGAACAAGAAGTGTCTTTCATTTATATTACTTTATGCGATATTTTTTTTATTTCTCATATGTGTTTTATACTCTTTTGAGACTCAATAAATTCAAAGTCGCTCCAGAATGCTAAGCATTGAGGGGGTGTTTCTTATTCTATACGATATTTTTTTTAATTTCTCATTTGGTGTTTAATGCCTTTCGAAAATTCAATTAATTTAAAGTCGTGCTAGAATGATAAGCATTAGAGGAGTGTTTCGTAGTTCCGACCCAAAATGATACTTTAAGGACTTCTATCAAAAACATAAGAATGAAGGAATAATTATTACTTCAATTTTCACCGTAAGATAGTGTTATTTTCTCTCTTATAGTCTATATCTCAACAAGAATATTACATATTTGAGAATGATTTAATTTTATTAATTTCATTTTACTATATTCCCTGAAATATAAAAGCAAAAAGTCTACACTGTTATTGGAATAAAATATGTTTTAAAAAGAAAATAAATAAGATATTTATTTGGATAAAAGAAAAAAGAAGAAGCACATTTTCATCAATTAAGTAATAATACGGATAGTTTTAGATCCAACTGTTAACTGAGAATATTTTTATTCAGTTTCACAGAGTTTAGAGACGATTTAAATATTTTCCTTCGTAAGTTTAATATCATAAACTGATATTACTTTCGATATATCCAAATTAAATCGTGTTCAATCAAATACCATCGCACGCAAACTATGTCATACCTTTGGAATGATATTGGGACAATACCAGCTTTATATTGTGCAATTTTCAAGAAGGCAGGTTGTGCCAAATCAAAATGTTGCAATGGAGGGTTGCACCAACCACCATTGTTGTTAGATAATGATGGATTTGGTGGACAAAAATTTGTTGCTGTGACAGTAATTGTTGTTCCTGGAAGACACAATTTGTCATCATTATTGTTGCATTTGAGTTTGTAGCAAGCACCACATGTCAATCCATTGTTGAATAAGGATGTACTTAGTGCTGCAGTGTTTGTACCATAACCTTGGCTGTTTAAATTACCATAACCACAAGCACCCCCTGCATTATTATTTTTTTTGAATCATTAGTACTTTATATAGAGTATTGTGTCACTAGTTCTACGTCAATAACAATAGTATATTCAGTATTTTTATAAGTAACGTTCGAAGAGCATAGAGTATATGTAGATATTATTTCTGTTTTTCGAGGGATAAAGAGACTGATTCTGATAGATCATCGACTTATTTTAGATCCGACTTGACCCCGATTCGGGTTGAGAAATCTCACGTGATAAATAAAACACGCTTCTTATCAGAGACGACTTTATTTTAATTAGAAATGGAAAAGTATTTACCATTTTACCATAATGTTGTTGCAAATTAGGAATTAGGGGTACTTATTATTTGGTTGAGAGATTTTAAAAAAGATTTACTTTTGATATACATGTATAATGTTTCTTATCAAAGGCGATTCCATTTTAAGGATTCATACATGAGGTGTATTTATGGCTCCACCCACAATCTTTGTTGCATAATAAATATTTTATCATCTGTTTCAATTTATGTGATGTTATTTGATTTGACAAAAATTTAAAGAAAACTGAAAATATGTATAATCCAGCATTACTAAATATAAAATTGTCACTTTTTTTGTTGATATTGATAAAAAAATAAATATATCACATAAATTGAGATAAAAACCCGTTGAAATGGTAATTAATAAGGGGAACTCATCATTTAGTTAAGGACAATTAATGTTTAAAGCAAAGGTTGTGGTGGAATTGCTCCATCAGAATTTTCGAGTTAGAGCTTTGAGTAAGTAAAAAATCTCGATAGAGAGTGCTCAACCCTGAATGGAGCCTTACGTGGCACGAATATGAAATATATAGTCAAACTCCAGTACAGATATCGAATATCACGTGAAAAACTAAAAAAAGAAAAAAAAACATACCCATTGTACCAGATGCATCACCCCCTCCATAGAGAGTAGCATGAGCACTTTGCCACCCTCCATTATCACCAAAACTCTCATTGAAGCACAAGCTTGTGAAGATGAGAAGAAGATGAAAAATAGAAAATGTTGAAAGAGAATAATAAACAGCCATTATTATTGATAATTAACAAGTTCTCAAAGTAATTAATTTTAATGATATAGAAAGGATTAGAGAGTAGTACTAATTAATTAAATGGCTAACACCTAGCTAACATATATAGTTGAGGGGGTATGAAGAAGCTAATCGCGCTCCTTCCTTTAAATTATATACACTGATAATATATATTTTATCTGTTTCAAATATAATGATATTTTTTATTTCTCAAAAATTAATTTGATTAATTTAAAAATCAAGTAAAATATGACAGATAATATATATATATATTATTCGTATAATTTAACCCATATAGTAAGTTACTTATTATGTATGTTAATAAGTTATAAACTAATACTGTCAAATAAAATTATTTGTAATGACGTTTTAAAATAATGTGATTAATGTGGAAATATATTTTATAATTTATATTGAACAATTATATAGAAAATGGGAAAAATACTAGAATTAACCAATTTTTTTGTCTTTTAACTTTTATTATTACTTTATTTAATTGACTTTTCCCCTTTTTATTATTTAAATATTTTATTAAATCATTTACCAATATTTATTTATATATAATATGGTCATAAAACGACGATCAAGCATGCACATGCGCACAGTTGTTCTAATTGAACCACCAGTTGATTGTATATTAATTATTAAGATCCCTTTTTCAAATACATAACGAACATTTCGATATAAAAATTTTGAAAATTTAAAGAATAATATATAAAAAAAAAATCAGTTGAAAATAATTTGAGAATTGAAATTATATTTGAACATAATTATATGGATACAAATTGAAACTGTTTTAATTTTTTTATTATGTTATTTAAATTAAAAATTTATGAAAATACTATTTTGTAGTTTTTTGAATTTTAAAAAAAAAATTATAATAAATTTTATGTTAAAATCTTTTTCGTGGATGTACGTTAAGACTTTAGTTATGGAGTGAGTTGGCCCTGACGGTCAAAATAGTCCATTTACAAGATTAAACGAGCTTCAAAGTCGATTAATCCTTCATTTTTATCGATTTTCGTGTGCTATAATTTACCATCTTTTTTGGTGATTCAAAATTACAATTTTATTTTTATCAAAAAATTTCATGAACGTCTGTGGTGAAAATTTTGTCATTCATGTCAAAGTATAAACAATAATTTCTCTGTTATATTTAATAAAATTATGCTAGTTAGGTAGGAAGGAATCAGATCCAATAATACTGTTAATCATATGACTCATATCTAATTTTTATTAATTAATGAGAAAATAAACTACTAATTAATTATCCACTAATCATATGATTATATGTTTTAAATTAAACATTGTATTTTTTAAAGAGTATCTACTTTAGGTCTTAGACAACATGGCGTTCCTCTTGAGTTCAAAAAGCAGGTAATTTAAATATTTTTAATTGGTTATCAATACGGCTGAAAGTCTGTTCGGGTTCATTCATGTCCAGTAAATAAAAATATTTAGATATAAGAGTTGGGCAGACATACGACAGGAGTAGAAAAGAGTAAGAGTCGAAGAAAAACAATTTTCTCTCGACAAAAAATAATAATCATGGAGATAATCATTATGAGTATTATTACTCATTCGATTGAATGATCCAATCGATTCATAGCCTCTCGATTTTAACCTGAATATACTATTTAAGTATTAACTTAAATTCAAAAACTATATCGTGTTAATTATACACAACGACATATTATTTTCTCTTGACATATATAATTTCAACTTTGTTATTTTTACCTAAAAAAACTGAGATTTATGTGCAAAAACTTGTCAAAGTTTTTCTCTTATATAATTTATTTAGATACTATGTATCTTTCAAATGCTCAGTATGTACACATGATGCTAAGATCTTTATTTTGTGAGATCATATTAATTATTAATTTTAGTTGGCATATATCATATATACATATCTCTCAAAGTATCCCTCACACATGGTATATAATTATTTTGTATAAGATCACATAATTAAAATATTTTTTATGAGTTATCAATGCTTCATGTGTGTGCCCATAATACCTAATAATGTGATTTGCTTGGCTTCACAAATCTTATGTCAAAGATTTATGAGTGTGAAATTATGCCACATGTCCTTTCAAACAATTCTTAATAAATGTCCTAATTGCAAATTAAAATGGACAAATTCAGTAGGCGTTTGGATATGCGATTTGGAATCAAGGTAAAATTAGTGATTGGATATGCGACTTGGGATGATGATAAAAGAGCAATTTTCACAAATAGTAAGTATAAAAATTATATTTGTATGTTATGATTATAGTTTGTATATTTGCGCTCCATAGCAAATTTTATGTTAGCTGTGGAGCTTTTGATTTGTATAATTCGCTAGGAACATCAAATTGTAAAAAAAATTATTCAGTTTTGTATAAATTTATTTATACATTATGATTTGTATAATTATGAGTTTATCAGACGAAAATATATGTATTTGTATATACACTTTTCTTTCGCTCGACACAAACATATTTGATACATTTTATACCAAAATGTTTAAAATGACTAATTGTATATCGAAAATGGCTAATTATGTACCGTATCATGTGGCAAAAAAATGAGATGTTTGCTGCGAATTACCATTAAAATAACTTACGGCTATAACATTTAATTTGAATTAATAGTTTGCTATTTCATATAATTTTTCCAATTTGATTGATAAGTTTATATTTAATAAAAGAAGACTGAACACTTAAATTATGTAAAAAAAAAAAAAGGCTCATACTCGGAGTGAAGAGATCGTATGTATAATGTAAAATGATTATATTAATCAACATCGATTGTGGTGCATTAGTGAGAGTATTTTATTCTTAATAACTAGATATCTCACGTTCAAGCCCTCTGTATGAAGAAAATTCTACTGGTAGCGTCATCCCTAATGGGCCCTTCAGTTCACGATCTGGATTTAGTCGGGGCTCCAATATTTTATTTATGAACCATGGTTTACTCATTTGATAAAATTGTATTAGAATGGAGAAAAAATTAATAGTTTTCACAACTTGAAGGGTTTTATGTTTCTGGAATTAAATTACAAGTTAAAAGATTCAAATTGCATGTCCAAACAAAATTTCAACTTCAAATCAACGATTTTAAAACAACAATAACATATAGAGTAAAATTCCACAACTAAGATCTGAAGAGTGTACTGACAACCTCTCTACCTCGTATAGGTAAAGAAGTTGTTTCCGAAAATCAATTTCAAAACATGGTTGAACTCATTTCTAAACTAGCCCTAAAAATACCAAGTTATTACCAAAAACACACACACACTTGGATTAAACAATTTCTAGAGACTAAAATGGAAAAAATGATATAAGATGTTGCAAAACAAACTAAAATGAACTTCTAATTTATTAATTTCAAACACAAATCTTGAAACAAAAGGTCTCCATAGGTCAAATACAATAAGCCAACATGACCAAAACAACAAAAATCAAAACAATAAACACAACACATAATGTCTTTTATTTAGACAATTCAACACAAATGTTGTTAGCCAAAGAAGAAATAGTTGTAGGTGACACTCCCCTTGTTCCACCTAAGTACCATTTCTTCATCATCTCTACAACATTTGCATTTTCCACTTCAATTTCCAAGTCTTCCTTACATTCTATCGCGAACGATATCTGTTTAAAACATCGTAACCAAACATCAGAAAATGACTCGATTATCATAATTCCAAAATACTTTGCGAAAAGAAGTTTAAGTACCTACCTTTGCACTCCCAGAAGCTCCTGGAAAATAATATGTTATTACTGAATCTTTCTTGAAATACTTAGACTGGAAAAATTCAACGATTTTTTCGAGTGCTTCTTCCTCTTCTTCTTCATACTTATCGACTTCTGCTAAGCGATCGCGTATAGCACTCTCTAGCTGCACACCATACTGTGAACCTTTGATCTCTTTAATCACTACTACTCTCAAGAACTTGTCAACTGGAGCTGCAAATGTATGACATTGAAGCTTGATAGATTGTCTTTTTCTTAAAAAACTACTGAAGTAAGAGTTTTCTATCTGAACTATCGATCAGTTGTTCACATTTTCTACTTGAAACATCACCAACATTCAAGTATAAGAAGAAAACAACTATTAGTTGAAGTATGTTTTGATAAATAGTTAGTAGTAGTTCAGGTATGAGAAGTGTACACTACATAGTTTAGATAGAAAGCTGGCAAAAACGTGTTTTGGACTATTATGTACATTTGAACTAAACAACTTTATAAAAACAAGGATGTCTAATCAATAATCATCTATGTTGTTCAGACTTTTCAAAAATATTGATAGGTACGTGTCAAATCTTTCAAAATTTAATGCATATTTAGAAGATCTGACAAGAAATATGACCCTTTATAATTCAGATAGAAAGCTCGCATAAACGTGTTTTGGACTATAATCTACATTTGAAGTAAACAACTTTACAGAAACAAGGATGCCTAATCATCTATAGTCTTCCGACTCTTCAAAAATATTGACAGATTCGTGTCAAATCCTTCAAAAGTAATGCATATTTAGAAGATCTGACACGGATACAACAATATTTTTAAAAAGTCAAGAAAGGTGCAAGTAGTCAGTCATTAGTGAAGATTATAGTTACCATTCACAATAGCCTCAAAGAATTCATCATTTTCAGTTAGTTCTGCCCCTGTTTTGCCCTTCCATTGTTGCAAATGAGTCACAATTTCTGGATCCAAGTAAACTCCAATTGCTGTGAATTTAATTTGGAGAAAATGTATCTCTATATCTGTTATTCCTGAAAGAAAAAAACAATTTGGAATCAATGATTAGTAACCTAAAAAAAGTTAGAAATAAGGTCATAAGTAACCTCTACACTACGGTCGAAATTTCATAGATACGTCATAACTAAATTAAGGTCCTATTACCCTCCTCAATCTACATTTTTTTGTAATTTTGTATACTTTTTTTTAGCTTACGTGGCATACAAACATCCTTCACACGCCTCAACTCTGCGAAGTCACGGAATGTGCCACGTAGGTGTATAAAATTACAAAACAAATGAGTTTAGAGGTAATATAACCTTAATTTAGTTAAGGTATTTCTCTGAAGTTTCGACCATAATGTAGAAGCGTACTTATGCCTTATCCCAGAAAATTACTCTACTCTAACAAGTTAAAATTTGCCAATGACGTAAACGTTAAACTTTATTATTGTCAAGATATATAAATTAAATCCGAATTAGATTTTTGAAATTATAAGTGCGAAATTTAACATGTTTTTTTAAGTAATATTTACATTATGATAGATACTCTAGATGATTTTGGGTTTCATAGAATTATCTTCAACTAACCAACCACCACAAAGGGGAAAAAATATTTACTAAACTACACAAAAAGAGTTTCCTTTCAATATATATATAAAAAAAAAAAAAGTTGTACAACTATATGATATTTTAATTATTCAACAAATGTAATAAAATTCAGTAATTTTGACTAAACTTTATATTTATTTTAAGAAATATGCTTATAATAGGTTCACGAAAAACCAGTAATCTTTTCTCAAATTCTATAGATTTGCATTAAAATATTTGAATGTAAGCTCAATCATTATCACTTAAAACCGTCGAAGAAATTCATAAACTTCTAATTTTGAATCTAAATTTTGACAATACTTAATAAAATGTCTTTATCAAAATTAAAACACATAAAATCAAGAAGTGGTAAATTTTATTTTTTTTTTTACCATGGCCCATCAAAGGTAAAGGCTTATTATTCACCATGAATTGTGAAGGAAAAGGAATTTCATCCACCATCACTTCATTCTTTACCACTACACCAAAAAAAAAAAAAAGCATTTTTAATTAAGAAATTAATCAAGAATCTCTATTTACATTAAATAAATACAAAAGAAACAAAATACAAATTAACTTACTCTTGAACTTGATTAGGAGAACTTAGAGAGTTTGAAAGTGGACTTGTAAAAAGAAATATTTGAAAGTAAGTTTGTTGTTTGTTTAAGATTATAAGGAATATATATATATATATATATATATATATATATATATATATATATATATATAAATTTTTTTTTAAAATTAATTGTAGAATTTTTAGCTACCACTCAATCTACCTTCCAGCAATGGGAAGCTGTTAGGTATGAGTATACATTTTGTATTAATAGAAAGGTAGGCTTGACACGAGTATTTGGAAAGTAAGGTGTCAATTTTGCAAAAAAATATATGTCGTTTTGTCGGTGGGATAAGAATAATAAGTATTAATATAATCAACGAATCGTTTAGAATTTAAAGAAATTTTTTTAATTAAAACTAAAAAAATATTTATCATTCTATTAGATCAATTCTACTTTTTTCTTTCATTTCTCCTTTAAATTTATACTATATATATTTAAACTCTAGCAATCATCTATCATTTAGACATAAATGCATTATATATATGCCTAATCTAATTAGTAAGGCAGATGCACTCTACTTACTAGACATTAATCAAATATTGATTATCGAGGATTGTAGTATAGTGATAAAACATGTTATTCTTATTCAGATCTCGAATAGAGCTTTAGTTAGAGAGAAAAATTTTTGTAAGGAAGTCTTGAATGGACTTATAGTATATAATTTGAATTTAACAGAAGCTTCAATGCATGCTCAAACTAGATATTCAATACAAAGTACTAATTCAAGTTCATTTGAGGCTCAAGCAGAATTAGTTAGAAGTTTTTTTTTAATTATTAACATTAACTTGACATGATATTTTTGCCTTGGAACAAAGAATAAATATGTTCTCGAGTTATCGTAAATGGTATGCATATATCCTCCGTCATATTTTTGGGACATTGCTGCCCTTGTTGTCCAAAAACTAGAGTATATATGTTGTTTATACTAAGACGTAAACGTTTCATAATCATGTCCATCGATTAAACATTTATTAAATATCAAATTGACGGATAAAATTGTGGCACGTGTCCCTATTTACTCTTCCGTTAGAGTAAATGACATAAATACTCTAGTTTTTGAACGGCATCAGCACCAATGTCCCTAAAGTATTAAGGGGGGTATATGCATACTACTGACGATAGTTCAGGGGTATACTTGTCTTTTTTCTTTCTCCTTTTAAGTCTATAAACCGTATACGTTTGACTTCGTCAATTTTCAAGGTGACTCCTTTTTTAAAAACAAAATATCGTTGTTGTTATTTGTCGTTATGCCATGATTTTACTCTCTTGAACTTTCTTTAGCTGTTCATTTTTGTAAGAAAAAAGAAGAAGCAACTCAACTTATAGATACAGAATTGAAAAATCGAATTATCCCAATCGACTAATTTGAAATCATCCAATCTGAACATTTTTTTATCGAATTTGAATAATATTTTACGAAAGTCTGAAATGAAGATATAAAATTAATAATTCTAAAATTCGATCCGCGCATACCCCTAATAAAAATAAAAATAAAGATAAAGAGAACCAATTTTACTATTTGTCTGTTATTGCATAACCACCACGCCTTTTACCAACCAAATTTAGGCCATGTTGTCTCATTGAACACCTTTTACATTATTTTATTTATTATATTATATAGTATTATAATATAAGTACTTCAAAATATTCACTAACCAATCAAAATAGTCAATTTTTTCATCAATTTTTCACAAAAAAATTGGTTGGACTCACTAGATATTATTGGCAAAATTATCCAATTAAAGAATATTAGGCCTAGCTAGCATGTCTATCAAAGTAACATGCTTGTTAAAATTACACATGAGGTTATTTTTTTTTTAACTCGAAGTTTCGAGTTTAAGTCATACGTATAAAAAAATCATTAGTCTACGTGCTACCTTATGAGTAAGACCCTACCAAATGCAAATCCGAATTGATCGGATACCAGATTAAAAAAAAAAAGAGGTTAAAATACACATTTATTATAACATTGATCATAGTGAAAGCAAAATTAGAACTTAAAATTTATAGATTTTGATATTACAATTAAATAGAGAAAATTTCAAAATAAATATCTAACTTTGATGACATATAATACACCAAAAAAATGGTATGTATAAAAAAAAAGTTAAAATAACCATTTTAACGAATCATTAACAACCCTATCAATTCACACGTATGATATCATAAAAAATGAAGTCGGATATGGTAGTGAGGTTTAATACACTAATCATCCAAAAATATAAAGTTTCCAGGCATTGAACCTGAGATCTCTGGTTAAGGGTGAAACACTCATCAGTGCATCACGACCGATGTTGGTTTCGATAATTGACGATAATTTCAACTCAACTTTTTTGTGATATATGTGTCTTATCATGCATAAACGTGGCACAATTCGATTGGTGCCACCTCATCACCAAAAAACAAAATATGATTGGTTTTTGATTTTACATGTCATACGTAAGACGTGTGGCTTTTGTCCCTCAATCTATTCCTTGCTTGTGCCTTTCCTCAAACTTTTCACTCCATGCTCGTGCCACGTCCTCAAATGTCATCGATTAAAATATATCATTTCATTTAATTATACACATTAATCTCAATAAATCGTAACACTTTCATTATATTTCAATTGAAGTTGATATATATATAACTAAAAAAGATTAATTTAATAATGTTAACTTAACTATCTAATTATAGACAATTGAGAACGCTTAGATAATTTCCAAAAAAAAAAAATCGAACCAAAAGCATGTAATAATGAAAACAATTAAAGATGTATTCAGATGCTCAATTTGAAACAAATTAAATCATAATTCGAGCGTCTGAATGAAGAGTTATCCACGTAAAAAGACCATAGTCTCAACGCAAATTTTGTGATATATGTATGTATCTTGGTCTTTTTCTCTATCCGCTCTAGAGAAATTATATCTCTTTCTTTCAAGGCCTATCGTTCATAAACGTGTCATCGTATAATTGGTGCCACCTCATCACAATTAATTTTTTTTAACAATTGGTCTCAAATGTTACATGTCATACATAAGACATGTGCATTTTGTCCTTCAACCCTATTCCATGCTCGTGTCACATTTTTCATATTTCTATTTCAAATCTCATTCCTCAATTCCCTCTAACAACTCCAAAAAAAAATCAAATCAAATCGTTCTGGGGAATTAAATAATTTTTTAATTTAATTCCCCGGTACGAGTGGCAATTTTCTTCTTAAAAAAATGACATT
Organism: Solanum chmielewskii; assembly: GCA_027704785.1. Classification (NCBI taxonomy): domain Eukaryota; kingdom Viridiplantae; phylum Streptophyta; class Magnoliopsida; order Solanales; family Solanaceae; genus Solanum; species Solanum chmielewskii. Next base: position 57,817,659 of record JAKWIX010000322.1, on the reverse strand, counting down.
GTTAGGTGTAAATCCGAGTATGTCTCTAAGTACATTGAATAAAATTGGAACGATACAGAGAAGATCAATAGTATGTATGATACAGATGAAGCATGTTGGTGTTGTTTCTGCTTCATCTATGTCTCTATCATATTCGCGACCTTTAGACAGGGTCGCGAAAAATGATGATAGAATGATATTATCGAGAAATCTCGATGATTGGATGAATGCATCAATGGTTGACATTGTTAAGAATTTGAAACAAGCACCATTACTTGTCCACATTTACGCGAATGAGGAGGAGGTGGAGGATGACGATAGAGAATCATCGCGAATTTGGATCAAAACAGAGAGAGCTCTGTTTGAGAATTGGGCAATGATGAAAAATGAATGGGAAAGTGGAAGAACAAGAACACCAGATGGATTAATTTTTGTTGAAGAACTTCGAGATGATGAATATAATGAAGATTTGGAGTTGGATTTGGATTCGGATGAAGTGTTGATGAAATCATGGGGTGTAATGGTACAGGGGAAAGGAATTGATCAAAGTGGAGCTGTTTGTTATTTGTTGAAGACTAGCAGAGTTAGAGCTGGTAGAGGAATGGATTTATTTTGTACACATTTTTGTTTAGTAAGAGTTAAGAATTTTAGGGGAAGTGCTTTGAAACAATTTAAAAGTTGTTGGTTGTGACAAAATTCAAAATTGTTAATTGATTTTTATGTTTTTTATTTCATCACAAGTGTCGTCATAACTTGTGATTTTGAATCGTGATAATTTAGCTTAATCTCAATTGCACTTATGTCAGGGTCCAAGATGATATTTTAGTAATGGTGGTGCTATAGTCATGCTCCTCGACTATTCACGAGGTACCTGGTACCTTCCCAATTTTCCATCAACACAAGAACCGGATAACTTTGTCTATCAAACATACGAGAAGAAATTATCTAGCCCTTGATTGGAATTTAAACCCTAAATCTCTAATACTTTTCACGAACTTCATTGACCGATAGGCCAAATCTTTGTGTGTCTGGCTAGTTTTCTTATGATAAGGAAAATCCGCAGCCGCTAATCCATCAGGTGTGCACAAGGTAAAACCCCCACTCCTAGGTAATAGCTCGCAAACCACATAAGAGAAGTTGCCTGGTGCGACGAGCTCGACCCAGAAGGTAAACTCCTAGCTAGCAAAGGATTTCGAACTTGAAACCTCTAACATGAAAGTCCCAAACTCAAACCACTGAGCCATCCGTAAGGGTGTGTGCCTGGCTAGTTTACCCCAGCATTACTTGAGATTTTTGATAAGATGTACATACTCACAGCTCATTTGACATATCATATGTACAAAACCCAGTATTATGAGCTTCACAAGGTAATGTAGATAAGATATTTTTATCTTTGTATGTCTGAATAGGTTACCAGTTGATACAAAGCTCAGCAGAAATGAATCTATATAATTCATTTATTTTAATCAACTGTGGCTCTGTATAGTTCATATCTCGGGATCTCATCTCAACGCTGTAGTGCTACAAAACAATCTATACAATGTACAACACCTAAGCCTGAGAATCACGTTGAACGGATACAGGATCTAGAATACGACTGAAAAAAACACAATGCTTGTTGTAGTAAGACTATATGTATCAAACATGGAGTATGTGCAATAAGTTAGGACGAGAGAGTCATAATCGTTCTGCTGGATGGAACTCTACAGCCAGGCTGCCGCCTTACTTGATATTGGCTGGATTGATAAATTCTCAGGAACCTTGGCTAGGGAGCGGTATTGCAACTTTACACTCTCAGCATTATCTAATGTCTTTACAACATACCTGCACGAGCAAATAAAGAGTCATTACTTGACCAGTTGAAGAATTTTATCAAATACTGCAAGATGAGAAGAAGTAAATTGCGACATTAACTATATAGATGCAAATCGAGATATATTCCACAAAGAAAAAAGGGAAGAGTTGAATAAGCTGCATTCAGCAGTGTGCTCATTAGGCAAAACTCAAAAGCTTCTTGACAAAGTTCAATGAAAATAATGTGTTCAAAAATCCGAGTCAGAATTCGAAGGGTTTAGCAAAATACAATAAACTTGAGATTAACATTTTCTTCCCTTTTCTGTGAAAAAGGAGGTTGATAAACCTAGATGAGTTGAAGAAATCTTTTCAATCAACTATCGGGTGTGCCCACCTCACTGTGGAATGTAAGTTTCCAATTCATCGTTTTCTGGATGATTAAATTTTTTGGTGTGAATATAAGTTGCAGTTTTCTCAAAAAAAATCTTTTTAATAAACTACTAACACAAAGTAAGCATTTTCAAGATAAGCAACTGTTTGAGATGGATTTTCAAGGTCAGGGATATGAAATACAATGAAATATGCTAAGCATTGCATGTTTAATTTGCGTTAAAGCATTTTAAAATTCATAGAGCATACCACTTATTTGAGTAATGTATATGAACTCAAATCGTTTCTGATGGATCAAATCTTTCCCCTGAACTATACATGAGTAATGTACAGTCATCACAGAATTTTACTTGGATAAAATCTCAATACTCCCCACAGAAAAGGCTATGCTCCAAAGTTTTCCGGTATAGGAGGAGAAAATCTAGAATTGGGTTGTAAAATACTTTGAAAATGATTCTTGTTTAATATAGACAAAGAATGACCACCTTTCACTATTACTTGGGCAGGGCAAAGAGACTTACTCTATACGACACTTCAATTTATATTTTGGACTACTCAAGCTATTAAAGAGGACTGTATCCAAGTCTCAATATGATAGAGCAGGCTTGTGTTTCGTGTGAAAGGGGAATCAAGACATTTATGTATAGAAAACAAATAAAAAACAAAAGAGGCTTACAGATAACACCAAGTTTTCAGTGAGTTCTGCAAAATGTTTGGATAAAGGAAGTAAATGAAGTGTAAAGTATAGTAGGAACATTATTAATCTTTTGCTCCTACCATTGGACTAAAAGGGATGTAAAGACATTTACTTCCTCCTTTTCACCAATTATGAAGGTGCATACACCCCCCCCCCCCCTCTTTACTCTCTGTTTCCTGCCCGCTTTAGATGATAATGTATTCCCTCCCTTCTCCCTCAACTATCCAAACAAGAGGAAATTACCTCTTCCTGCCTCTGTTACTTCCCCTCACATAAAATTCTCCATTCATTCTCAAGAACATACTAGTTAAACTTCATGTGGTGACCAAAATGATTTATCTACAAGAGATTGAACTGTAAAATGCTTAAGTATATAATTACATGTAATCTGGCAGAGGAGTTGAGAATAATGGTGTAAAATGTGAAAAGGTGGTAAAGTAATAGTTTATAATTAACGTGAAGTGATGAAAGGAGCAAAGTTTTGTATTTTGAGATGGATTAAAGTTATTTTTTGACTGAGGGAGTGCTTGACACAGATAGACTCTCCAACTTCCCAAATGGATGTCTCTACTAGATAAGTTTAGATTTCTTTTATAGTCGAGAAATTCCTGATGTCCAGGTGCGCACGGTTCGAAACACAATGGATAACCGGCCCATTTCTTTGCCCTCCTCCACTTAAGTACAAGGCTTCTGTCCATGGAAAAGTTCAAAGTTGTGAATTGTGCATAACCCATACATCATGCGCTGCACTTTTACCAGTGAACCAAAGCCTGGAGGAGATAAGTCTAGATTTATCAAGATTTTAAACTTTTAGGCTTAACAGACATTCAGATGTTGAGAGCATAAGCACAAACGATATTTTAGTGGACATTTTCAAAATCACTCTGAATTGCTTTAAAAAGTCAAAAAGATGTAATGAAATTCAAGAAAGCAAATATTGCAAAGAAAGAGATGTACCATCCATTCAAGCACTGAGTTGTAACAACAGCCTCACGACCCACAAAACGCTCAGGTGTCCTTTTGTTGCCCTAATTAATTAATTATTTCAATTAGATACCCCATTCAAAACCAATTAGGGAATGTAATTAAAATTCAGATATAACTCGAAGAACCTTTATTATAACCCTGTCTGTCACAGCGAATGGAAACTGAACTCCTCTTCCTCTTAGATGATCCGGAAGTGCTGAATCACCAAAGGTCCCTCTATCCTGCATAGAGATATGATACTAAGACCATAAATAATTTTGGAGTAAAGTCAATCTTTTTAGTACGAGTATAGACACTCCCCACTTTTTTCGTTTTTAGTCTAAATTAAACAACGTTCAACATTCTTTCCACCTCATTTCAGGCAGTGATATAGTTTAAAAAATATGGAAGTGGCAAACCTGATCATATCTCTCCTTTCTTCTTTTTAAAGAGCGACTAAGATGTGACTCCTCTTCTCGGCGGAATGCTTGAATTGCAGATCGAAGAGCTACACATATATGGAAAGGCAAATAGAAATCATCAGAAAGAACTAAGATACGTAGGGCTGTATGAACTTACTCTTAGCCTCATTTAAAACCTTTAAAATGCAAAGGACCAATGAAGCCCATAAAAATCAATCTATGGTTATTCCAGTACAGACATGTTTGACTAGAAGTTCAAAAAGAGGGTAAAACTAGGATCACAAAATCAGAGCTCAAACCCGTGATGTTCATCTAACACACACATCAGACGTTGTGCTCTTATCACTAGAACAAAGCCCTGAGGATCAGAGAAGAATTTATCCAGTTGATTTAATGTTTATTTACTTTTTGACAAAGTAATGCAATACTTTGGAAGCACTTCTAGTTCTTAACAAAGGGTAAAATTTGTAGCTACAGGTGAAAGAACATGTGCGCTGTTAATTAGATATCCTCAGTCTGCTATGAGAATTTAAGCTTGCTGCTTCTAGTTTGGAAATCAACAGCAAAGAGTTTCTTTCATCAGAAGAAGTGAAAATGATAAAGATCAAAAGATGACATAGAATGAACACTGGAGAAATGGTGGTTCAGAAATGAACTTAGCAGCTTAATGTACGAAAGAAGTGCGAGAGTAAGCATGATAAAGGAGTAATTTCTCTTCTATACTGTTGTCGAGAAAGAAGACTTGGTGCATATTCCAAAAGTGGAAACATCAGATGTTTACATTCTTTTTTTTTTCTTTTTTTGAGAATGGTATGTGATGAGATGTTTTACACTCATAAGAACACCTAAGAAGCATGTGAAATAATCCACTGATTCTTAAGGACGTCAGAATGACAAGTCAATTTATTGCAACTTGCAAGCTGCAATTGCTAGCTAGGATGAGATGTCTACAGAAGTGGAAAATAGAAGGCCAGAGGAATCAACATAGAATAATAGGCTAAAATAGGAAACCAGTCTATATCACAGGAAGCTAAAAGTGTTGTCCTATAGAGGGTCATGAAATGAGTCCTTGCTCTGAACCTTCAAGCCGTGTACTCAACAGTGTCGTGCAGTAGCGGATGATTTCCACAAACTAAGTCTCAAGATACAGGCATGAAGGCTTGTGAGGATGCTTTGGGTTTCAAGGTACATAATGGTGCCAAAGGTTCCTGACATTGTTTGAACTGATGCGAAAGCTCAAGTGGTGTACATAGTTAGAGGGAGGAAAAAGTTATCGAGGCAATGGATTATCTTTACTAGTTTTGACAATAGCTCATTTATATGTACTATGATTAGGACATGTTGTACCATTATTCTTAGATAGGGGCCAGTGTAAACCATGGTGATGTTTCCCGGATAGTGAGTTCATGCCACCAACAGAGAAGTCTCCCCAAGTTTTACGAGTATAAGATGACAAGATGCTACCACATAGGTTTTAACCATTCATTTATCCACCAAAACCCGTTGGTTCTCTTTTGAAAATAGTCCATACATGTGCTTGTATCATAATTCTGTACTAGAGTTCGTCTTCCTGGAATCCTCAAGGATCCCTGGCACAAAGCTACAAGAATATGAGTAGCTTTTCAGCACAAGAAATCATTATAACCTACTTAACTGGTAAGTAGTCATCCAATTAATGTTTTCCTGCAACACTTGCAACCCGTAGAATGAAAATGAAATTAAGAGAACGGCAATATGCAGGGTGTTCACTGGTCAGTTCAGTTTGATTTTTTGTTTTTAAGAAAATTGAAATAAATTCAGTTTTGTTTGCTTTTTTTTACTTTGATTCGGTTTTGGGTTAATTGGACTTGGACCTTCTCAAATTGAGCCACTAAAATAACATAATTTTGAAATAAAATAACTGCATAAGTATTCATAGAATAATAAGGTCTTCTATATATATATATATAAAATCAAATACTAATAAACAATTAAATTATCTAATACAATAATCATAAAGATTCAGTATTTTAATATGTTTAATGATTTTTGGATAAAACGAACCAAATTACTGAATTACCAAAAAAGAAAAAACCAAAACTTTTTGTTTGATTCAGTATTTTGATTTTAACTGAATTACGAAAACCCAAAGCAACATTTCTTATACAGCAGCAGACATTTGAAAATGTACTGGCTTTCACTGGACAGCATTATCAAGTATTAGGAGAATCAGAGGAAATGTATACTCAAGCTACCAAAAGTACAGAATGTATACTTACATAAATTAGGTGACAGTGAGTCTTCGGACACCGCTTGTGAACAGATATAGCAAACTTTCTGAAAATAGACCATAAAGGCTAATAAGACACACACTTTAGAACTATAGTCCAAAGGTACACAGACTAAAGTCACTGCAAATTTATATTATCTTCCGAAGACCTAGTTGCCAACTTAAATGGGAGAGAGAATAATGCAAACTTTTGGTCTCATGCATTTATGTGAAAGTACACATTCATTAAATATTAACATATATCATAACTGTACCTACAAAGGTAAAAAGATAAACACTTAAGAGTCTTAGACTACATTATGCAGAAACATTAAATGACAGTGGAAACAGAGGATTACTGTTACTATTTTTTTTTGACAGGAGAAATGGAAGATTTGATAGATTAAGCATGCAAGATTAGGGTAACTGTACCTACTAAGGTAAAAAGATAAACACTTAGACTTCATTAAATAATTGTACCTACTAAGGTAAAAAGACAAACACTTGAGACTTCATTATGCAGAAACATTAAATGACAGTGCAAGCAGAGGATTACTGAAACTATTTTTATTTGACAGGAGAAACGGAAGATTTGATAGATTAAGCATGCAATATTAAGGTACAGCTTTTGCAGGTGGTATGGTTTCAGAACAGTAGGTCCTATCAATATCAAATCTAAAATTAAACGCACTTGCATTTCATTCTGATATTTGCATCTCCACAACTGAGAATATTAACATTTTTGGCTATCGCTGTGTAATCAAATGCAGTGCAGGTCCCCTAAACTTAAAGCAAAGAGAAGCTTTTCCAAAGAAGCTTCCTTAACTCAAAGAGCATAATAACCACAATCAGAACCCGAATTCAGGAACATATTCTCATACTACGCCAATGAAGTAGTCAGTCTCTCAATCTCATACATCTTGAAACAGAATTTGTTGATTAGGCAGGCATGGAATATCAAAATACTCAAAGGGAAGAGCTAACAAGCAGTTTAGATGCAAATGCAATTACTATAAGGTATCAACAAAAGTTGGTAACAAACTGCTTCTAGAGGACACACCATTCTAATTACATGCTGAACCCCACCGCTACCAAAGGAATGCCCACAAGGCAATATCATTGCATCATCCATAAGCTCTCCCCTAAAAATGGCAGCATGATGTCAGGTGTGCCGCAAGTAACAAGATGGCTAAAATAATACATGAATCAATAACGGGAAATAAATTGAAAGACACTACAAGAGAGCATGATATTAAGTTGGGATAAATAAATAAATGCATGAGTCAACGCCAGCAACTAACGTACGGAAAGAAACTACACAAGCTAATAATCCTAAGAACATTCTGACCTCTACTCTAAGCATTACAATAGGTATCTCAGATTAGATTTACAAAAAAAATTAAAAAAATCATGCAGCCATTAGAAGAATGAAGAAGTAGGAGCATACATCAGCCGCTTTCCAAGAGAGCATATTTGTTGATCAATGGTCATTTAGAAGATCCGTTTAATGATAACTTGTAGAAACTAACAACATACTTCCTTTGTTCTATTGTAAGCAACATGTTTTCCTTTTTAGTAAGTTCCGATAATATGAATACCTTTCAATAGTTAGAAAATTTAACTTTAAACTTTCTATTTTACCAAATGTAATGACTTTTATAGCCACAGAAATGCCATTGGTTGTTTAGAACCTCAAGTCCCAAATATTTTTGTTTCTTAAACTCCATGCTCAGTCAAACAGGTTTGCACAATATAAAATGAGGGAGTTATGTTAAATCTATTTGTCAGTTTTATCTTTTTTTATAAAGATTTGTATCCTGGTCAGCATGTGCACACTCCACTATTCAACCGGTACCTACAACCTCCCACCAACACATGAATAAGGTAACTTTGACTTGAACAGATGGAAACAAATCACCTAGTGTTTTTTTTTGTCTTTATTACGATTTTGAACCCTGGTCTCGGGGTTTGGACCCACTTCATTGACCGCTAGACCACGCCTTTTAGTACAGTTTCTATTTTTTTCTTTTTGTGGATTGGCATAATTTCTTTTTCTGGACTGAAATAATGCCAACCATCCCAAATTCAGGAAAAAACTTATAAGAGTAATCTAGGAAAAATTCACAAAGTCATTTCATCCCATAAATGCCCTTTTCTTTTCTCTCTAGTTCCTAGAACTAGAAAAGAAGTGGCATAGGACACCACAGTATAACTGAGAATCTAGAACAAGTATAGAGAAATCACCAGTACTCTTCTATTCTAATGCAAGATCATGCTTGCTAACCCAAAACAACATGCTGTCATACATATTTTGCTTTTAATTGCTTCCACATACTGCAGCTTGATACATTCACCTAAAGCAACCTCTATTATTTAAACTGCTATTTTGCACAATTACTTAGTTTGTCACTTCACCTTACCATTTTCTTTATTCCAGAAGTCAAAACTAGAAGCTCAGGGAAAGCAAACAACTTTCAGTAATAACTTAGTCTTTTAAGACAGAGTAGGGGCAATCTATGCATACTTACAATCTAACATGTCAAGCAGCTAAACCAGAAGAACAAGCCAACAAACAAAACAGATTATAAAACAAGGAACTCACGTAATAGGATCGGAAAGAATAGTTCTCAATGACTCTCCTGATTCATTTGAATAATGAGCTTCCTTTCTCCCACTAAATCCACACCCATTCTCAAACCCCATTTCCTTCTGTGCTGCATTTGACCCTTCCGGTCCCTGCAAATACTGATTATAATACATATCCCCATCAACACTAGCAATTATCACAGCATTTCTCACGTCGACACCACCTTCATTTCCCAACGGCCCAACATTCCCTTCCTTCACACCTTATTCAACAATTCAATCAATCAAAAACAATATCTCAATTCCAAATCAAGAAAACAATAAAATCGTCAAAAACTTACCAAATGTAGAAACACTTTTCGTTTTATCACTGCCAACTACTTTACCACTACTATTACTATTAACTTTATCACTATTATTATTCTGATGATCACTATTTTCAACTGTAACAATCCCCTCGACTTCATTCTCATCATCATCATCATCATCCTCATCGTCATCCATATCCTCATCCTCCGATCCATCCCCATCGCCATCTCCATGGCTCTTCCTATTCCAATCACCATCACCACGGTCGTCACCGAACATTTGACGGCGAAAATCAGCAGCTTGTGGTTGATGTTGATTAAGAAAGTACTGATGTTGATGATTGAATCCGGTAAGCTCCCTTGTAGTTTTTGGACCTGGATCACCTGTAACAGACCCAACCCCACCCGGAGGTTGTGCTGGTGGTGGTGCGCCGCAGCTGAAATTGCTTTCATGGAAAACTAGCTGTGAATTAAGCCCATTCTCCACCCTTCGAGCTGAAACAAGTCCCATTTCTTCAGAAGCCATAGGCGATGCTGAATGAAGAAAAAAAAACCTAAAAACTGAACCAAAAAGACGCTAATTTCTGAGAATTTGAAGAATTGAATTGAAGAAAAACTCCATTTTTGGTGATTTGAAGGAACAAAATTAATTTTGTATTTTTTTAGGGGAAAATGGTTAAGGGTTAGGGGTTTTAGGAAGAAGGTTAAAACGACGTCGTATTTAGGTGGTTAATTTGTAGTATTAGAAATAGAAAGTTGGTAACGTTTTCTACGCATACGACAAATGATTGGAACAATATATTTTGCCATGTGTAAGAGAAAAAGTTACACGGTGATAACGTGAATTGTGCTAGAATGATTGAGATTTACAACTCGAGTTCGAATGTTCGAGAATTAATAAAAAATTATTTTTAAAATATTCGAATTTAATCGAATCTCAATATGATTTCAAACCATAAATGAAAAGAAAAGGTTAATTTTTTTCAAGAAGTTTCAACCGTCTAAAAAAATTAATGATCATTTCGAGTCAATTTTTACGCATCTCGATTAATTCTACGTGATACATATCACCTGGAAAAATTGAATCCTCTTCATCACTCGATCAAGGATTGTGCTTGTGTCAGTGGAATCAAAAGTTAATATATATATATACATATATACGTATATATATATATATATAGAGAGAGAGAGAGAGATCGAAGGCTTTTGAAGACTAGAAGACGAAGCTTGGAAATCTACTCTCTCAAGACAAAGTATGTCCTCATATATCCGAGGGCATAGTCTTATGTTCTTAGTTTCTATCTTTAAGACTTAATGTGTATTTCTTTAAAATGTAAGGGGTCGTGGCCCTAAAATTATTTATGTCATGTCTTTAAGTTGGCTTGTGAAGACGAGATTATTCCTTAGCTTTTGCGAAAGATGTTCCTTTTATTAATTTATTCATGAAAAGTTTTAAAATTCGCACTATTTTTCATGTCTTATGTAATGAATGATAGCTAAGACTTGTACAAGACCTCCGAAAGGTCAACTATGCAATTGTTCCGACCCATGGGTTCTCCCTAACTTCTAGGGGATACTTTTGGATCGTGACAAACTTATATATATATATATATATATAAATTTAAAAACTGATTAAATATACATATATACACAGTGTTATTATTCAACGAAGTAGGTTTATATGAACCCACATGACCCATTGTAGGTCCGTCTCTGACAAAATGTACTAAGTAACTTTGTACATCAAGATTAGGATGAGAAAAATTACTTAGCGTTTTTGTCTCCTCTGAGTTTTAAACCTGAGAACGTTCCGAATTACTGCATTGACCACTAGATCATTGATGATTTTCTTGGTCAATAAAAAAAAGTTACAAACCAGATTTGGCAATTGACATTTAAAGGAATAAGGTGGGCTATGCTCGACCAATAACCAATTAATAATATATTTTTAAATCGATTTTGATCTTTAATGGTTCGATTTTCAATTTAACCAATAAAAAAATGTTACTATGATAAATATATGATTTCTCCAATTTTTTAGCGTGATATAACAATAATGTAATTTTAAATAACACTTCAAATAAAAACATTAGTAACTAACATGAAAATAACTATACAAGTGCAACACAAATAAAAAAAACTAGGAGAATAATGTAAATTAAAGACTAATGAACAAAGATAAGGATGAATGAGTAAATTACTACATCCGTAATTGTTATTGGGTGACGAATAACACAATATTAAAAAATAAAAATTGAATTGAGAACTCAAAAAAATATTATTAAGAAAAAAGTAAAAACCTGCTAATTCAATAACCCAATAGCCACAACCAAATAACTTTTTTTCAATTGAATTCATTAATCGATTTGATTTTGTAGACCTCTAATTAATTTGCATTTTCTTAAAAAGGGTAACTAGTTGTAGTAGTTTTTGTCTTTAATCTTGATTTTCAAATATCTTTTTTAAAAATATTGATTATTATACCCTATATTATCAAAAGAATTCTCATAAAATATTATAGGAGTATCTTTGTTCCTACAAAAATTAAATTATTTTCATTTTTTATAACACACTATGTTGCAACTCTTTTGGCTTTATATAGATGGCATTTTGAAGATTAGTATTTAGCTTGTTTTAGGAATATTTAAGGGAAAATGCACAAGTATCACCTCAACCTATATCCGAAATCTCAGAGACACACTTATACTATATTAAGATCTTATTACCCCATGAACTTATTTTATAAGTATTTTTCTACCCCTTTTAGGCCTACGTGGCACTAGTTTGAAAGAAAAAATCAACCAGTATTGGGTCCACAAGATAGTGCCACGTAAATCGAAAAGGGGTAGAATATTATTAATAAAATAAGTTCAGGGAGGTAATAAGACCTTTATATAGTATAAGTGTGTCTCTGAGATTTTGGGCATAGGTTGAGGGAATACTTGTGCATTATCCCAATATTTAATATTGTAAGTATGTATTCAGACATTAATTTATTTACTTTCTTTCTCGAAAATGAATTCTTTAAATTTTTAAATAAATAATTTCATAAAATGGTCCTCAAATGTCATTTTGATAACACTAACTTGTTTACGATTTACCAATAATTGGTGCTTACTAGATAGATCAGGTGGATAATTATGTTTAATGATACGACTTATTGAATGTTTCAATTTTTACTTATACTAATTCGCTAGTCAATCAATAAGCTATTGTTTGATTCAATATCAAATTAGTAATTAACAAATGATCATCGAATGGTGTATTGGACTCGATTTTGATTTCTATGAATAATTTTTTTATTTGTTCATCATTAATGCAAAATTTGATCTAACAAATAATATGCTTTATTTGTTCCATTAAAAAGTATCCAAAGATAAAATAGTCCTAATTAAGCAATTTATATAACATAGTTCCACCGCATAAATTTCACAAAAATATCTTATTATTATCACTATTTTACTTTTGAATATAATTTCACCTTTTGTAACGGTAACATTGCAATTAATTTAATTTAGGTGATTTAATGCTAGAGGGTGATTTTTCATAATAATCACTAGCAAAATTTAATGAATTGTGAAAATTGATCGTAAATTTTATCTTGTCATACAAACCATTAGAATTAACTACTAAATTATATTGACTGAATTATAACTTATCGTGTAAAATACTTCGTCTAACACGTTTTTTTATTCAAAATTGGTTCAAATTAAAATTTAAATACTATTTACAACATTCTAATATTAATCCCATCAATTTTCAATTATTAAATTCAACTTAAATTTGAAAAATAGTTGTAGCAAATTATATTTGATAAATTTAGACCTAGGTAAATTTGACTATTAGTTGTAAACAAATTAATCTTGACAAATTTAGATGTGGTAAATTTGACTATTAGTTGTAGAAAGGTAAATTTGGCAAAGTTAGGTAAATTTGAACAATTTTTGGTTTAAATAGGTAGAAGCTAAACTCTAAGAAACGTTTATTTATATAATATATATATTTATATATATGATACATTTATTATTATTATTATGATCTAAAGAAAATGTCGATCTTTTTATATTTGGTAATAATTTTAACTCTAACATTTTATTTAACAAAACAATCTATAGTCATAAAAATATCTAAAATGTTTACATAAATTAAGACAAAAATAAAAACCTAACTTCAAAAGAAAGGCGGAGAGATGAGATCCTTTTGATATCCTGTTCGAGATTTAATATTTCTCTTTCGAACCAAAGTTATCAAAATTATGTGTAAAAATTAGGGCTACTTATTAGACGAACTAGATGGATAATTATGCTACTTATAAATATACAAGCCAACTATATTATAAGATATTTGTTTGTATGTTAACGATTATGAGAATTAAGATGACTATCGGACAATGTATCAACTAAATATCTACAGTATTTCACGATCACAATAAATTTAAACTAAACTTCAATTTTTTATTTTTTTTTCTTAAATAAAAACGATCTCTTTTTTCAATTAATCATAAATTATTCATTATATTATTCTCTTTCTTTAATTAAAATCACAACAAAAATAGTCATATCATTAAGCTTGTGTCTTTTTCTCCATAAAATATTTGATGAAATCTCTTACCTAATAATAACAGACAAAATCTCTATGATACACTAATGAGAAAGAACAAAAAAAAATTGAAGGAGTGAATGAGGCTTTAACTAAATTTACAATATAAATGTAAGGAAAATAATATAAACATATTAATTATTAATGGATTAACCATTTATTCGATAAGAAAATTAAATAATATTTTTTTTCGTTAATAAATCACTAATTATAAATTTTAATTTATTCATCGTTAATTTAATAACAGAACACCATTAAATCAAATTTATAGTCGAATTATTAGTTACAAATCGATTTTAAACTATATAAAATTAGTTTTTTTCATGTATATATAATAAAAACATAAATATACGTTATAACTTGAATTTTTAATTTATTTTTATATTTTATAACTCTAGATATGCATGCAGAAATACATAACCTTATATAAAATTAAACAAATAGAAAAAATGGATCGATTTCTGCATACGCAAGTAAAACGTATATTTTTATTTGTTTATTTGTATACAAATTTAAATATTTATTTATATATAACCAAATTCAAAAATATAAATGACAACGTAAATCAATTAAAATAACATGTATTACACGCAAAATAAATATAAATTCTCTAGATTTAGCACTTTATATTATATAGAAAAATTTCTATCTCCGCGACTGACGTGAAGTTGTAGTGAAGAAGAGAGGAAAAGCTCAAATGGTGATGGCGTAGGAGAAGAGGAATTGGTGTGCGTGAAAAGTCAGGGGAAGACTTTCCATATGGAATTAGTGTGTGACGTTGAAATCCATGGAAAAATTACGCTTTTTTTGACTATGTAAAGTATTTAACGAATGAAATGTGAGAGAAGAAGAAGAAGAAGAAGACTAATAGATTCATCTACATATACAAAAATCTTCAATAAACCCTTAATTTTGATTGTTGATTCTTACTCTCTGAAGAATAATTTTGATTGGGTTTGAAGAATTTTGTATATTTAGTCGTTGTAGTTGACGGGGTCTTCTTCTTTGCCCTCTTTTTCTCCGTCAACCCTTTTCTGGGTTTTGTCTTTTTCTCTTTAATTCATCGAAAGTTGTTATATTTTTTGGTATTTTTGGATACCCAAATCAAAATTTTTTTTTTTTAGTACAATATGGTGTTTTGGAGATTGGTTGTGGTGCTGATTACGTTGATTTCAGTTTCTTTGGAGCAATCTAATGCAAGCTCTGTACACCCTTTGCAGCGTTTAGATAATCAGGTCTGGGATCTTCTCACAAATAGTAGATTTTACGCTGATTATACGTGTGTTATCTATTTTTAGTTTATCAGTTAGTTGGGATGGAGGGTTATGTAGGTTGAATTTTTCTTGAAAAAATTGTTAAGTTGAAGTTGAGGTTAGTTGCTCCTATTGTAACATTGCCTATGTTTTTGTTATGTGTTCTTTCTTTGTTGATTGTTGGGATTTTAAAGAATGTATTTTTATTCAGGTAGCTCCATCTCCAAGGTCTGGTGCTGCTGTTAAAGGGAATTTAGGTACTGATCAAGTCCCTGTAGGTCAGCCAACGGCGGGTTTTGGTAGTGGTACTTGTACCGGTGTGTCTAATAAGTGTCAGGATGATCATATTGGTATGACTGCCTGCTTTTTTCCTGCCGGGAAAGGTGATTCTCCGTTTCTTTTATTACTAGATAGAGTAGTTCCTAGTGGTTGTGTAATTTTGAGTTTGGTGTGGTAGTCTTTGCTGAGTATAAACAAGGTGGTGAATTGATTGACATTTAGATAGCTACACTGATTGTATGTTTAGTGACATTTGGTGCTAGATTTAGAACTTTGCACTTTGTTATGGCGTTTATTCTCACTTTTCCTTAAACTTTGATGGATGAATTATTAGGATCTGTGCTGATACGATCAAAATATTGTAAATTTTCTGTCAAGTTCATGTATATGGGCTCGATAAGCATATTTAAACTGAATAGCAAGGTGGGATTCTAAGGAGCAGCTTGGATGTTTGATGGGGTTGCAATTATCTTTAAGTAACAACTTATTTTGGATGAATTTGACTACTTTTTCAAATAGTTGTATTATTATGTCATTTATGGAATTTGGATTCCTTCTGATAGTCCAAGCTAATCGTGGACGCCATTGAAAAGCAAACTATTATTGGCACTTTGCTGGTCCTTCTTGTCAAAGACTGGCACTTCGGGCCAATTTTGCCGCCTTCCCAAATTCTTAAAGAATCTATTCTGCTTTCTTTTGATCCAAAGCTTCTTGGATTTATCCAAATTCCAAGCTTCGGATCAGGTGTCCTCTTATTAAGAAGTTTCTAGTACTCTTTTTGTCGTCTGTCCTTCCTTCTGTTCTTTTCTTTTTCTTTTCGGATTTCCTTTTCTAAATTCCTGATAGCCACTGAAGGTGAATCCTTGCTTAGAAAAGATACATGTGATGATTTGATGTCTTCATCTATTAAATGTAGCTGTGTAGGTAGGAAATATTTGAAATGGATCTGGTTCTTCTCTATGTATGGACTTGCTGTTGATGGTTTATTATGTGTCTTGTCGTTTTAAGTTGCAATAATAGCCGCGTTGGATTATCTTGACATTTCTATTTTCTCTGGTACTGCTTTTTTACCAATGTTGCCTTTCCATCGGCTGATGAACATTCATATGTTTTGTTGCGTCTTTCATTTATATCAGACTGTCATACTTAAAATCACCTTCTTGTTACAACTCCTGGAATTTGGCTATAGACCATAGAGCTTATGTTGTTTTTCTTGTAGGACATGAGGAACCATTTCTGTTCGTCCTGAACAACGGTGACAATGCTTTGACGCTGAAGGTCAATGTTTCATCTGCAAACAAAACGTATGAGAATATTCAGATACCAAAACATGATTTCAAACAGGTAGAGTTCTCTTCCCCTTTCTGAATGGCTGGCTTTAACCTGGACAAATTCTAAGATTACAAATGACAAGGCGAAAGCATTAAATCAAACCTAATGTGCTGCTTCTGAGTCTTCCCATTTTGTTATCAGATTAATATCTCGTCCAAAATTGGAGGGAGTTCGTCAATTATGCTTGACGCTGGAACTGGGAAATGTACGATTAACATAGGACGTTCATTATGGCAAGGCTACTTTAACATGCCATCTTATACCATGTATGTGAACCCAACTAATGGGGCATACTTGCTAGGTATGACAGCTCTTCTTATAGGAGGAATAGTTATCTGCTGCAAGTTGAGAACGCAGGATCGACATGTTGATGGTATCGCATATCAGGAACTTGAAATGGGACAACCAGAACCTCAATCTTCCATGAAGCTAGAAATTTCCTCGGAAGGGTGGAATGAGAGTTGGGACGAGGATTGGGATGACGAGAAGGCAGTTGAGTCACCGGATGGGAAAACCATAAGCATAAAACTAGCAAATGGTGATCATTGTAATAAGAGTTAACACAAAGACCAAGATATCCGGTACATCACGGAATTAGTTGAGGTGCGTGATAGCTGGTCCACACTTCGAAAAAAAAAGACAGATTTTGTCCATTTTAATGTAGATGTTCATAGGGAAAAACTGAAAGTTTGAGAATGCACTAGATACACATATGATGCAGGAATAGGAGATCTCTATATAATTATATATACAGTTTTAGGCATTTTGAATTGTGGCCTGAGGACTCAAGTTATTATATAAAGAATTGGTTTACTATTTGACCTTTTCTTGTTTTGCTTAAAATATTACTATATACTGCATCTTGGAATTGGATGTTTAATGCAAAATGATTAGTTAGGTGATTAGTGATTTCTTCTCTTTAATCTTATCTTAAGACCAACATCTTCACTTTGATTCCTTTATGTACGCTCTCTATTTCAACTTATTTGTCTTACCTTTTTTTATCAGTTTTAAAAAGAATGTCTCTTTTCAACTCTCCACGTATCTATTTAAGACCAAAACATTTTGGTACATTCTACCTATCTTTAATTTAAGACAGGAAAATCCAATAGTCCTCATTGCTTTCTAAAACTTCGTGTCAAGTTAAAATCAGACAAACAAATTGAAACGGAGAAAGTATTTGGTAATAGCCTCAAGTACATATTCTTCGTGGCGACTTAAAATAGCAGGTATCTGATGAAACAGTAAGCCAGTACAAAGCCTTCACCAATAATCCAAAATTTTTGCATTGTTTCTATGCATTCAAGACCCAAAAAAAAAAAAAACAATAACATTTCTTTGAATTGGGGGTATTAGAAATGCTTGTGGTGGTGGTGATGGTGATGATGATGGTGTCTGTGTTCATCCCATCCAAAGCACTGCAAAAAAGGGTAACAAGCCACAAATAGGCACCTCCTGAAGGTAGAAAACACAGAGGAGACAAGCAAACAAGGGCAGCAACAATATGCCAAGAAATTATCTTTATATGGATTCTTGCCTTCATAGTGATGAGAGTGGTGGTGGTGGTGGTAGTGGTGATGACGATCCATCTTTCTACTTTGACCTGAAATACACAAAACTAGTAACTATCCATCATTCGATATGTTGTTCAGATTCTTCAAAAATATGTATGTCATATCTTTCAAACGTAATGTTATTTTAGAGGATTTGTTTCTAAAGAGTCGAAGCAATATGAATCTATTTCAAAGGCGAAGTCAGAATTTGAAATTTATGAATCTAGAGTTTTCTTTTTAAAATCACTGAATTTCAAATTAATAATTTGTACGTATTAAATGAGTTTCTTAAACTAATGAATTATTGGATGTGAATGCATATAACTAGTGATTACTAGTAAAGAAAATATGGCAAATTGTAATAATGGTAGGGGAAAGAAACAATTATAGTCCTATTGGGACAAGGTAGCATAGGGCAGCTCTGAATTGTATATATATGTATATATATATATATATATTAAAAAAAAAGTAATATTATGAATATTGAAATAACAAAAAGAAGATAGACTCTCCCAATATTTTATTTTTATATGATATTAGAGTTAGGTTCATTAGATACTCTCGAACTCTCTGTAGCGGTGTGGTGAGGTGATGAATGGGTTGTAAATAATGTCAAGCTCCATATTAAATAGTGGAACTTCGAATAACGAATATATGAATCTAAATATAAAAGGGTGTTTGATTGAAAAAATCTCATGTGGATCGGAACGATATCCCTGATTCCACTCTTTGAGCTAACTTTTCGTGCTCAAACCTAATTTGACAATTATCCATTATTATTGGAAAATGGAAATGCTCACTTTCTTATAATTGTCATCATTGAATAAAAATATATAAAATCTTGGATGAAGAAATCAACAAAGAAACAAAAAAATAAATCATAACATACCTTGTAATGTAAACTCCACTCTCTTTTTGTCTACTCTTGAGATTTTGGTTGAAATGAATGAGTTACTCTTTACTTTTTAAATTTAACTTTAAAAGAAGTTATAAAAAGGTGGAGTTGAAATAGAACTCTTTTTAACATTTGTGCAATTTGACCTTTTCCTAACCAATAAGACCAGTTCATTTCCCATTGGACTAAAGGACTCAGTAATTCTTAATTATCAGATGATTTTTTTAAAGTAACAGTAAAATCTCTTAAATATCTGAGTAATTAATAATTTTTTTAAGATAATATTTTTCTTCGATACATATTTGGGTCAGTAGAAATATTATTTATTTCTAAAAGATAATAAGATAATACATTTTAAAAGATCATATATAAATATATGTTCCCGTAGATATATTAAAATTAAATATGATTTTGTTGTGTTATGTTTTCTATTAAAATTTAAATCTGGTCGAAGTTCATCTCTAACATTTTTTATTGCATCCAAAAGTTTCAATGTTGTCTTTTCGAACTGCACCTTAAAATTGTGAAGAGCTCATATGTTATAAGTATTTCCTTATGCGCACCTTATTCCAAAGATATTGTATCATCTACAACTTTCTCATCAATATTTTTCTTCTTCAATGGTATCTACAATTTCATCTTTAACTTTGGACCTCTAAACATATATCATTTTCACTCATCCAACAAGTTATTAACGTCAATAACTGAGATCATCAATCATGCTCTGAGATTTCATCCCGGACGAATTTTGTGGTGTTGAAACACACAAATTAATAAATATTAATTAAATAATACCTTTATAAAATAATTATATTTCATGATTCCGCCAAACTCGTAGTTTAGCATTCAATGATGATTGTGACTATCGATTATTATTGTTTATTTTATAAAGATCACAGGTGGTAGTTTCCAATTTTGAAAGAGATGAAAATGCTGATTCAGTTCATAACAGAAAATAAAACTACAAAATTCAATGTTAATGACTCTTCATGAACTACAAAGAATTTTTTGCATCAACGGTTTTGTGTAAAAGAATACAGTGTCTATGACTAGGGGGTAAAAATTATACCCATATACCCTCATGAAGCTCAAAAGATAATAAATATTCCACAAAACAAGTTTAAAAAATCTAGAAACAAACACAAATTTTCAATTGTTTCACAGTTGGAACTATTACTCACCTGATGAGGGGAAAATTTTACAGTGACTCATGAAATCTTCTTTTCAGTGTTGATTGACCCTTGGTTGTTGTAATTTACATTCCAGACGATGTTCGGTTTATTCTTTGGGCACCCAATTTAGGAACTGTAGGTTTGTTTCCTCGGCCTCGTCCAATTGAAGATCTAGCTTTAGAAGTCGGTACAGGAGCTGCAATAGCAGCCCACGGGTCATTAGCATCTAATGATCCACCTTTTTTCACATTCAGAGATGACTTTGCTGAAGGTGCTGGGGCAGATATGGCACCCCATGGGTCCTCCTCATCGTCGACTGTTCTACTTGATCTAGTGCTTGATGGCTGGGAACTAGTTCTTGGAGCAGGAGCAGTAGCAGGTACCGATCCCCACAGGTCTTCATCATCATTTTTGATACTTCCTCGTAAACTAGCAACTGAAGCAAATATTGTAAGAAATAGAAAACAAAAAACGATATAGAAATGAGACTGATCTATTCACTTCCATCAGAAATGTGAATTTCTGATGGACAAAAATACAGCAGTTAAAGAGTTCCAGCAGTAATAGAATCTCCTTGTTTATCGGCCCTCATCTAACTTTTGATTTGCTATGTCTGTGTGGCTCTAAACTATACTTGTTAACTTTATTATGACTTGCCTGAATACAATCCAAGAGTATAAGCCTATAAAGGAACACATATTTTACAGGTATTGTCATTACCTTGTGGTTTTGGTTGAGAGACAGGACGTTTTTGAGCAGCTTGGATATTTGCAAGAAAAGGAGATGGTTTTGGTTCTTCTTGGGGCTCGATATCATCCCAACCATCTTTATCACCATCAAGACCTTCTAGACCATTTTCAAGTTCTCCCCATCCATCATTTAATGATGGGGATACTGAAACATGCTGATCTGTCATATCTGAGCTGGAACTAACATGAATTGGTGTTATACTCGAACTATCTGCAACTGTTGAATTCAGAAACGACTATCAAGTTGGAGATCTGTTCATCCTCATAAGCATATAAGTAAAAATTCAACAAAGCAGCACAAAAATTATCATTATCAGCCAACCCCTGAAGCATATTGCAAAAGAAATAAATTGGTGAGTGCATACTTGAGCTAAAATTGGAGACTGCAGAAGGAGGCATGCTTGAGCTAGCTGGAGCATATAAACCCTGCTCAGAGGATTTACCGCCTTTAAGAGTCAGTGAGCTCATAGCCCAACTGCAATATGAAAATAAGGCCATATTAATGAAAATAATACAGGAAATAAGAACTGTAGAAGTGGAATCTTAAATGACAGCTCCCATAACCGCGACGAAAACATGCTTCAACAGTTATTGTCTTCTTGACAATATTCCCGTAGTAATAGTTAGGAGATGGAAATATTTTTAATGCATCACTAACCCCGTCCAAATTTTCATATCATGACACGTAACAGAAAGTTTGACATAATTATAGTCAAGTTCAGATAAAGCATGATCAGGGAATTCTACAAGGAACTGATGATAAAATAATTATGTTGCAGCTGCTTGCCCAAATGCAATTACTTTTACAATAGCAGCAAAATGACAACATAAAATGCTCAATTTTTTTACATACCCTAGCAAACTCGCATTTCCTGGAATTGATGAAGTTCCCATGCTTGTGGTGCTGGTATCTCCAGTGTTAGTCTAAGAGAGGACAACACAGAAATGAGTGTATAACATGCACAAGGAAGGGGATAAGAATACAAGAATTGTACAAAAAATCAAGGTACGTGATGGTAGCACCATAATGAACAAGAACATTGATATGCATGTAACTAATGTGTGTAAGTGTGCGTTGTATATATGAAACCCAGTTGCACACTACACTGCAAATAACAAAAGAATGTACTCCCTCCTTTCTATTTTAAACATCAGTCTTTCCTTTTTGGTTCGTTCCAATATGATAGACACCTCTCCGTAATTGAGAACTCTTTAATTGTTTAGGTTCCGATATTACTCATAATGGCATGATCTTAGAGGAATGACATGGCATGTCGAGAACCACAATTGTAACATAACTTTTGGCATGTTAATATATTTAGCTTATGTGTCAAAACTCATAAGTATTTCTTTCACTCTTAATGACTCTGATACCAGTCAAACATTGTCATATAAATAAAGCGGATAAAGTAAATGTGTATTTCTAATCCGACACAAAATATGCGAGTGTTGAATATCCGAAAGCCTGAGAATTCATGACAAAGCTACTCAGTTTTAAATTTAATAAACAAGGAAGGACCTAAGAAGAGGCAGAACTCCACTGCATGCTCAGAGTATGATAACATGAATTAACAAGAAGAAAGACACAGCTTATTCCTCTTTCCAGTTATACCAAATAATCCGCAAGAATATTTTTGAGAAAGGTAAATCTTTAGCAGAAAGGCTGTGCTACGAGCAATCATTACAGTTCAAAATTAGCAAAAGAATATGTCCTTGTTCTTCTTATAAGGACTGTATCTAATAATAGACTCCACATCATGCACAAAAGTCAAAACCTTCTTTGCACCAAATGTAAAACAAATTTAGGCAGTTCATCTTAATCTTCTGGATAGGGCTGTTTGTTCCTTCAAAACACCATGCATTTCTTTCATTCCATATAATTGGCTACCTTAAAAGGCGCTTTTACTTTCCAGAATAATTTCCAATGCCATTTAACAGACTGTTACCCAATATTACAAAGAGCAATGTAGGATGACTTCACTGTGCAATGGCCTTTACTATGCCTTTGCCATATCAATCTATCATCTTTTTGTGTTGATCCCTTTAAACTGTTCTGAACTTATGAGGAAGATCAGCAATTCCAGGGATTCCCCAACCATTCAAAAGCTCCTGAAATTAAAGATCCACCCTTTTGGTTCCAAATCTACCCAACCATCGCATCAGGTCGTAATACCAGAAAACGAATATTAGGAAATAATTCTTTAAGGGGTCCATGAAGGAAATAATGTCCTTCCTTTCTAACCGTGGTGTCCGGAAAGCTTGTGCACAGCTCTTCGACACCTTCTACCTCCCAGCAGTAACTCTATCCACCAAAGCTTGGAGCCTTGGACAGATGGAAGAAAAATCTAGTGTTTTTATCTCCACAAGGATAATGCCAAAGTTTTATGACTCAAAAAACAGAAAACCATTGTTCTCAAGCTCTGAACACAGCTTCAATAAAGACAAGTTTTTCAACTCAAAGCCAAAATTGGGAAAACTGATGCGCCAATTGAAAATCAAATAAAAAAGAATATATTAAAATACCTTCTCATGGTGCTGCTTGACTAATTGCAAAAATTGATCAACTGCTTCGAATGCTTTTGATTGAACATCACTAATCCATTGAAAAGAAACAAGCGATGATAGAGTACATGCACAAACATAATCATAATAAGTTTTTCAACACAAAAATTAATCCGCTCAAACACAACAAAGTATTCAGAGACTACGAACGATGCCCAGGCAGACAAACCAAATGCATTATCATTGATGCCATTTTGGCAGGGGAGAGATTCCAAATACATTACAATTGGGGAATGGCAGATATTTAGGAGTGCCTGTCTTCTATATGTAAGTTGAGTTGACTTCCACATAATGAGGAGCAATATGCTTCACAAAGTAATAAAATCTACACCTCACTAATGGCTACAAGCAATTTCGCACTTGCTGAAAGATTTTTACAATGCAGAAACGCACATAAATCATCCAGACACTAACAGAACTTGTCATGTTTAAATCCATTAACAAGGCATGCTTGATAGCTAAATCTGTCAGCCTAAGCATCCATCAAACCATCAACCATGAGGATTATGGAAATCATAGCTATCCGATAGCCTAATCGAGGCCTGCTATCAACAAATAAGTTTCAAAGCCACAGAGAACTAAAGGCATGGAGTTCCAAGTGTGTAGGTATTAATCTATTTGGGCTGAGGCAAACTCCTTTCTTTTTTAATAAAGTAATCGAACTTTACCAAAAAGAGCAAAAATTGCACATAAACAAGAAGTATACCAAAACATAAAAACCTCGCCAAAAAATATGGTTTTCTACAAACAATACCTAATCTCTATGTCTATTGGGATCGCATGGGTGCACGAAAAAGAAAAAAGGGATTAAGGTTACTCCTCAAGACTCAAGTATACAGGATCCTTCTCTATTCCCTCAATAGCTCTCCAATTTATTTTCTATAGGTCCACATAAGTACAAGTGGAGGCTGGAACAACATCCCATGCCCTGTGTCTTTCTTTTTCGTCTTCCAAAAGCCCAGCTGAAACATTACTTCTTTCGCCAAGACAAGCTCCTTAACTGTGAATATTTCAGTAATGGCAAAGCTTAAAAACTTATTTCTATAGAAGCTGAAGCAATCCCAAAAAGTGTCCCTTTGAATATTGGAATGCAATGGGGTCAAATGCAGCAAGATGGATAGTAAGGATTCATACAGCTGACCCTGACTAGAGATTCAGTCGTACATGTAAAGTGATCCTGGAAAGAAAATGTACTGAAAACTAGCATAAACAGATTCATATGATATCAGATATCCTGCGCCCTAATAAGGACAAGTTTTTCAAAGAACAGTAAGTGCAACTATTTAAGAGAAGAATACCTGTCTGGATCAATCGTAAATACAACAATATTAGGTAAAATGCGGGTTGCAATCTCAGTCACGTCATAGTAAGAACTGGTAGCAGACAAAGCCATGATACCTGCCAAAATAAAATTTAACATCCATTACAGAACAAGGACAAAAAGGGATGAGGAAGCAAAGACTGACTCAGGAATTTGAAGACGATCAATAAAAAATCTCAGGAAAATATTTAACTCAAAAAAATCATTATTAGAACAACAATAACTACATCTCAGTCCCAACTCCCAAATACGAAAATTATCATCAATGTTGGATACCAAGCATATACAGTGTTACCTGCTGCTCGGGCAGGAGCAAATGTATCACGCAACGCACGAACAGTGAGTGCATTTATTAGAACCCTTTTCCTTGTCTACAGGCAGAAAAATTCCATTAGTTATCATGTCAAAAGTAAAACACATTTCGAGAAAGGATATGTTCCATCTTAAACTCTTTTACTGGTAAAAAGCCAATAGACATTTAAAACTTAATCAAATTCTGGAGTGGTTTGATGTCCAAGACAAGTTCCTTACCCCCTCATTGAGGTAACCGGCAATATTTCCAAGCAAAATAGTAGTGTTTGTTCTAATTGCCGGTTCTTCATCAACCTACATACACCACAAATAGAAAATCAAAACCTAAGGAGCAAACAGATAAGCCTAGATAAGAGTATTAATTTCTGCAGTATGACAAATCCCTGTTGCTTGAATAGATATTTCAAACACTATGAAGCAAAGAAATAATCACACACAAGAAGACTACTAGTTTTGCATGTACGATGCACACCTGTAGCTTGGAAAGATATTTCAACAAAGATCCCGATATAGTGCGATGTGAGAGCTGCAATAAAATTTTGGAAATGCATTAGTTAGCATGTTACTAGGAATTGACAAAATATGGAACTACTTTTTTGAAGACATAATTAAATAAATAAGTGGACTCTCTCTAGCAGCTCAAGATTTTAGACGAGATGGTACACAATATAACATGGTATCACAACAGTCTGAGGTCTTGAGTTCAAGTCTCACCGCCCCCCATTATCAAAAAAGAATTTCCACGGCTTAGTCCATGAAAGAGAATTAGGCTCGCACATGAGGAGACGTGTTGAAGATATAATTAAGTAAATAGAAGTATACTCTCTATAACAACTTAAGCTTTTAAATGAGACGGTCACACACTTCAACATACTCAATCACTACGAAACACGATATTTTTACGGAGGAACCAAAGAAACAATATGCACTATAGCATCACATGAGAATGCTAAGAATCATACCAATGCATATAGAACATCAGTAACCAGACTTCCAAGAGGAAAGTCAAAACATTAAATACAATAGCATATTCTAGTTCAGGTATACAGTTAAGTGCCACACAATAAGACCAGTTAACCAGATATTTGTTCTCAATGTTAGAGCAGAAGTGCAGGACCTATGTGCAAGATGTACACACCTTAGGAGCCAATACAAGCATAGATTTAAGTGTCAACTCCCGGAGAAAAGCAGATGTGTCAGAGAACCCAGTAGCCACGTGAGCATAAACCTGATCAACAGCTTCATCAGGCAAATATACCATCCAGGTGCTATGAAATTCTGAATTGTTAAGGGTATCCCCTCAAGTATGTATAACTGTATACTTGAAAAATTATAGCCGTAATTCATCTAATATTTTCACACCTGCTCTTCAACAATTTTTGCAGATAATGACTCCCCATATTGATCGATATGCTGCAGAAGACCCACTCGAATGGACCGATCATTGGAGGCAAAAAGTTTTATAATTGTAGGCAGTACCTATTATAGATGCCCACGGTTCAAAATACAAGTTAAAACAGAAACTAAACACCAAAAAGAAGACGTGACACATTGCTGGAAGAAAAACGAACTTAAACTCGGGAAAAAGAAAAAGGAAGAGCAAGAAAAAGAGTTCAACCTTGACACTAAACTCATCTGTTGAAAGCCAAGAACCCATTTTCAACAAAGCAGTTAAAGCAGGAGCAGCAGCTGAACCAAATTCTAATGCAGAAGCTAGCAAAGGAAGCAACTGCAAAGAGAAAATATTAGATTTGCTCATGCAATTAATTTAATTTTTTTGAGGGTAAAAAAACTTATTTGCTTTATTTAACTAGTTATAATTTGTAATGGAAGAAAAAAGGATTACCTTCTTCAGCACAATTTCGCGAGGAAGTTGCTCTGCTAGATTTGGAAGCTTACGGAAGAAAGTGTCTTTTTCTACACTATCCTTAAGATTAAGTATTTCCATGAAATGAATAGTCTCGACCAACTTATTTTGGAAATATTCTGCCAATGCATGATTAGCATATTTAGTGAAGATCCGGCATATGAATGATATATTGGACAGAGTATTAACATTATCACTTCAAGTCAGTTAGAAAGAGGATAATAAGACTAGATAAATCCAGGGTAAAGTGATAATAACAAAATCCTAAAAGAGTAAAAGCAATAAATGTGCGCATGAAAAATGAGTGATGGAAGCAGCAAAAGATTAATAAGAGAAACTCAAGCATTAGCTCCACATAATGAATTCTACTAAGATGAGTCAAAATGGCTTGATTAGGATAGATTAAGGTTCATAGAGGACATAAACCATAAGAAGATTTAGAGCATACTATTCATTATGTGCTCAAAATGAAATGCTAGTTAATTGGGCATGGAAGTTAATCTGGAAAACGAACGTAACCCCCCCAAAGTGATTTGTTTAAGCTGGCTAGCCCTTCATGGAGCCTCCCTAACCCATGATAACCTCATCAGTTGGAAAATCCACATTGTCAACAGATGCCTCGTGTACAGCAGTCACAGGCATATGAAACATGTTCATCTCAGTTTTTGGTCTCAATTGGGTTATGACAGATAGCATTAAAGATGCACTGGTTAGTTGGAGCTCATGGAAGGTTGGAAAATCAATCAGGAAAGAATGGAAGATGATCCCTGCTTGCATTTTTTGGTGTGTATGGACAGACTGAAACAATAGATGCATTGAAGGCACCTCTTCTCCAAGCTACATTCTTAAGGCTAGCGCAACTCTCGGTAGCTGGGGCAATTTTTCCTCTGTCAATTCCCCAGAAGCTCTTTTTGGAATTGGTTAGCTCCTTAACATTAGATTAGCCTTTTGTAGTAGTGCTAACAATGTCTTTTACTTTTCTATGCTATGTAAATTTTGCATCTTCTTGATGCCTTCTATAGTCCATTATCTTATCGGAAAAAAAAAACAATAAGAAGGTTGAGGAAACTTGGGAAGGCACAATATACACACTGAAATGGACATCTATATGTATTACATGAATATCTATGTTGCAACTCTACTTTCATTTAGTTAAACCAAAAGGCTACCATTGTCCTGATTGACCACCCAAAAGGTGCATCAATACAAAATTGATACAGTTATAGAAGGCAAAGTCTTTGCGACGGGGTAAGTATACCAAATTAGACTACCAAAAATGACAAGCAAATACAGAAAATTGGCATGATTATCTTCAGTGAAGTAGATACCAATTGGAGTCAAGACCATTGTAAGTCATAACTAGAGTGTCATAGAATTCTGCAATCATTCTTTCGTACGAATATATCACAACACACAAAGTGGTTCAAAAGAAGCAACAATGACCTCTTGCTCATGAGTTGTAACTAGAGAGGAAGAAGAAAATCGTAAAATAGATCATTTTTGAAAAGCTTTCTCTGAATCATCCATGATGTCTAATGGTTAGCTATTTGCGGAGAATAAAACTTACTTCAGCATCAAACCCTTGGTTTCGGAACATCAACCACAGGCAGATGGTGACATAACACATTTCAAATATATATTTTACTCACATCTGCTACAAAAAGTCTAGAACTTATTGAAATAAATACCCGCAATCACTAAATTCAAGGAGAATATAACAGTTGAACAGTAGAATAGGAGAAAAGTAGTATCCATATGACGTAAGTTGCTTGAAAAGCTTGAGAAGAACTTAATTAATGTACAAACATTAAAATTGAACAAAAAACATTACCACTATTTTCAAGAAGCTTGGATGAATTTAACCTGCGAGGGGGCATAGAGCTCAAGAGACGCTGATAATCTGGAAGTAGAGACTGTGAGACAGGAAAATAAGCCAGTTGCAAATGAAATGAATTTTTCAAATCCACCAGAAGATGAAGAAGAGTATAACCAGACAAGTGACTGAGAGAAGCAAATAAATCGGTAAATGCTGCAGCATACCTTTGGAATAGAAGCAGTATTGCACAGGTCCTCTGTTTTGCTCAACTTGGTGCCAGAAAACAGTTCATAGATAAGACAGCCTAGCAATTCCCAGCATTAAAAGATCAATTTGCAGTTTAAAAAGAACATTTAAGAACTCTGAAGTGTTTGATAGATTGGAGAAAAGCTCTCCAGTCCATTTTTGCATCCAGAAAATGGTGATTCCAAAATAAATACTCAAGCATTACAACAATGATAATGTCTTAAGAGAAAAGGTACAGCAAAGGCAATCATTTCATTAGCAGGGGAAATGTTGAACATTAAAGCATTTTAGATTTTTTTAACGCTCTTAGTGGCGTGGTAAGGTCCATAACTGCAATCTATATTCCACTATCATTATAGTGAAACCTCGTAAAACGGAGAGCCAAACTTCTTAGACTTGTCAGTATATTACCATTGAATAATGACTACAACTAAACCAAACAAACAAACAAAAAAATTGCACAGGAAAGACCTACCCAAACCCCAAGAATCTATAGTCCAAGGTGGAGACTTTCGGATTGTGGTCCAGTCAGACTTCAGCAGTTCCTTTGATTTGTATTGTGCACCAATAAGCCAATCATATTGCTACACACATATAAGATAAAAAATTAACCTGTATTATACTGTTGTTGTGTGACAAAGGAAAAATGAAAAATAGCAGTAGAGCATGAGCTAGTGGAGAATGGCAGCAACAATCAATCAACTGCACCTCAATCCCAAATCAGTTGAGCTTGACTATATGAATCCTCTAAAGGAAAATATGGATCTTCAGCTAAAAAGGGATATAAAAGATAGCTTCAAGGATAATTAGTTTGTCATGCGGTGTGCCTTAAAAAACAGAATGTAGGTTTTCTTTTCCTATCATTTCGTTAAGTGTCATATATAGAGATCCATTAAAAATCTGTAGTTACCCATCCTATTGTTCACAGTTAAAGATGAGGTTGGTGTGGTATAACAGTGAAAAGAAATGTTGCCAGTCAGTTAATTTGGCATCATCGTTTACCAGCATTGGTCCAACAGCAGATTCATTGTGTCCATCAAACTCAGAAAGCACATCAAAGGCGTGCAATTTCCAGTCCAGAGTTTGCGTAACAACAACACTAGCCAGACAAACATTTCCATGAACCTGCATTAGTAAAAATGCAACTCAAAATAATCCATCAAATATTCCAGTGATACAGTAAAGTTTGCTAGCAGAAGATTAAATGACCTCAAACATATACCAGGACGAAAGAACTAATAGATACATTAAAGATACACAATAGTTTATCTTAACCATCATGTCAAAAGGATTAGACTCAGGCCAACTCTAGTTTAATAGCTAGTAGATGGAAGCTTTCGCCGCAGATGAAAAAAAAATGTTTCAGGCTTTAAAGGTATATGCTTCATAATATGCCTGGCCCAAACTCAGCATTGAGATTCAGTAAGGAATGTAAATTGAAACTAAGGATCCAACTTCTGTGTCACAACTTCTATGTGAAACGCGAAAAATCAATATGGCTCAGCCATTTAGTTATTTATAAGAAGCATCAATAAGCAAATCTACAACAAGATACTTTATTTTTATACTAATATTGAAGTAGCTTTAATAAATGCACTCTGTCAAAATTAGGAACAACTGAAATTTAATCAAAAGCATACTTACAAGTTTGCAGTCGTTATTTAAGAAGCTCACAGCTTTGGCTATTCGATGCAACCCCCAAGCATAATACTCGTCCCTGCCACCACCAATGAGGTGTAAAATAAACTAGAGTTCTCAAAACTATACAGCATGGCTTCAGAGTGAGGACACTTAAGTAATATCAAGACACGCCAAGGAATTGCCAAGATTGAGAAGGCATGCCCAATAATTTAATCTCAGATAGATGGAATGACATCTTTCGGAAGTTCTAAATATTTGATTTGTCATGCCTCACAGTGAAATGTATTTCTAGTCCAAGAGGAGAACCAACAACTTCTATTCAGCCAAACATTATTAGACACCAGTGTCAAATCCCAATAAACACTTCGTTCTACAGAATTTCTTTTTTACTTTTAGAGAAGATAATTGTATAATAACAACAGCAGTAAGCAAGTGGTGATATACGTACATGAGTGCATAAACCAAAAGAAGAATCCTTTTTTAATCTTGTAGGTATTCTTAAAGGCTGAGTATTGATTCTGCTTCATTTCCAAAATACCTCATTGCACCAAAAAATAAAACAAAAGTGTACAATTAGACTTGAACTGTTGTATGGAGTTTGCTTTGTCTTCACAATCATTCCTTTCATTCCCTATAGTTCACCAGATGCAAGCAGGCATTATGTTCCAACAAAAAAAAAATTTCTCCTCTTTCTATTTCTATTCCAATGCTGGAGCAGCTGAATTGTAGTTCTTGACTTTATCCATTCAAGACTACAATGTTCAAATCTTTTTTATTACCAAGAAACCCCCAACAGTCAGCTGACAGACGGTTCAAAACTTGGTGGACAATGACCTCCCCCCACTTTCTCCACCTAAATACCAAGTTTGTGTCTCCAGCAGAGTTCGAGCTCGTGGCATGTGTCAAACCCAAGCATCAAGTGCTATGCTCTTACACTAGACCGAAGCCCTAGGGGTGTACAAGGAAATAAAATTGATGCCTTATAATGAACTATAGATATCAAATTCAGGAAAACGAATATGAAAGCACATTAGTTCCAGGTTAAAACTTTTGAAGCTTATGAGATACTATTGGCAATAAAAGTTGAACATTATGCATTTTCATAAAACTGCTCAAAAATTAACTCATGCTACCATTATGGTAATTCATGTAAGTCGTGTAATCAGTCCATCTTAGGCATAGAATGGTAAGAAGTTAATGAACCACGGTTAATTCATACCTCTGGGTACCTTTTAATCCTAATTCCTTAAGCTTCTCAGCGAGTGGCATGACAGGTTCAGTAACAATATAGATGGTAACTTTGGCAGAAGAACCATCAAAATTTTCAGCTTCAGTGCTGTGGAGAAATGACAAAATATTTGGATGCCTAACCTGAAAATTACAGGAGAAGAAGTTAGCATCAAGGAGTCCAATAATCAGAAACAAACCATGTCCATAAACTAAAAAAATGAGAAGTAACACTCTGATTGCAAGGTAACGTTAAGTGTCAATGAACTCATAATTTACAAACAATAATTATCTTACTGTACGAAGTCTCTTGACTCCATTCCTTCCAGCAGCTAGATGTCCATCATTTGTGCTACTTCCTGAGAGAGCAAATACTGACACAGGAGTCCCATCATCCTGTTGAAGAGAACCAAAAATAAATTGCTTAGCTGAACCAACTAATGTGCATACTGGAAAACTGAAAATTACGCCAAAATAGCATGTAGCTGGTTCTAAGCAGCATTGTCAAAGGCAGACTTAAGCCCTAAAGCGAGGCTCAAAATGTATTAGTGTTTTGTCTCACTTAATGTGCGGTTCAGTATCATTATCAAGGCTCTAAGACATACTAGTGAGCACCTCCTCCTGAGGAAGCAACACTAAACAATTGATTTTTTATTTTTTTTATAATGGTAACTAAATATTTTATTTTTAAAAAATAATGGTAACTAATATTCACAACAAAAAACCCATCGGTAAAAATTGATAGGGTGGGATTTACAACCCCGAGGTATCATCAAGACCAAAATCTAGGCATGAGACTTTACAATTGTCCTATGAAATCTACTAAACTATCTATCACCCCCACTATATATAGTTTAGACCAAAAATACAAAAGACAAAGGGGTCGTGTCATAGAGTGTATTAAAAAAATAATGCATGCATTAACTTTGTGTATCGTAGTACCCTGTTTGATACACTTTTTTAGTCTATGTATCATCAGTTACACACTCTATTGTGTATTGAGGTAAGTATTGCTAATACTATGAATTACAGTGTATTAGTAATGCAAGGATTTTAATGCATGCATCAGCATTGTTAAAGACCCAATTGACCCTCCAAACCTTCTTTACATCTTTTCCACCATATCTGTAGGGGGTATATTTATAAACAAATATTTCTTACAAAAATTATGCAATGCATGTTATTTTTTATACACTAAACCAGACAATGCATAAGAAATAATCTTTGTATAATTAATGCAAGCAAAACTAATACAAGCATTACTAATACACTCTATTTAATATTATTCTTATACACCCTACTAAACAACCCGTATAGCCCTTGAACTTGATATTCTGGAAGCTACTGGCTTTTCCATCATGGCCTCTTTCATTCATTCCTCTCCATAATGTCCACCAAATATATGCTGGAATGCTCCTCCACTAGTCTTCTTGTGATCCTCTTCTCCCCACTCCTTCCCAAATTCAGAGTAAATCAAAGGAGGTTCCAAGAATTATCTAATTTATACCTACCATACATAAGAACATGTTCCGCAGATATACAGTTGTTCTGCATTGCAAGAAAAAGTGATCATTTATCTCTGCCTCTTTCTCACACATAAAACACCTGGAGCAAATTGGTATACCTCTTCTCTGTAATACTTCGTGGATTAAAAGACTCTCATGATCACCAGTCAGATGAAGCATGAGACTTTGAGAGGGATTTAACCTTCCAAACCGTTTACAAGTCCAGATAGTTATCATTGTGTGATGTAATTCAGTCTCCAGTAGCATGATTTCCTAGTTAAGGACCCCTCGTTGTGCAGCTTCAAAATTGGGAAGGTAGTTTTCAGTTTCTTTTCCCCAATCCCCAATTGGTTCCAGAAACTAATCTTTTCCCATTACCAATTGTGTACTTCAGGTTATTACCGATAGAGAGCCCCAAACTTCTAATTGTTTGCACAACCATTTCTTCAGTAAACTTTCAACGAGTGCATCTAGCTTTTTTAATGCCCAGATAAGCCTATTCTTTGCTAAGGATCACCATATTACTACATTGTACCCCTTCTTCAAATTGTTGCCCCGCCATAGGAATACTATTATTACCTTGTTAAATATTTTTTCTCTGCTGCCTGGTAGAGGGAATAAACTCATCGCACATGTGGGTTGGCCGTCCATGACTAATTTATAAGTGTAAGTTTGCCGCCCAAAGACAAATATTGACTTTTCCGTCTTGCTAATTTTCTCTCAATTCCATCCAGAAATTACACACTTCCAACTCCTTATTCTTTGCCCCAAGAGGCACACCTAGGTATTAAGTAGGTAGGGAGGCCACTTGACACCCTAGGTTCTTTGCTAGGATCTGCATATTATGCACTTGATTGACGGTAGAGACAACTTTTTTGCCATTTAACATGGATCCTTGAAATGCCTTTAAAAATGGTCAGGAAGTGTTATATTGCAGTATGACACTTCCTATAACTTAGCTAGGCAATATATAAGTTGTGTTTTGAAGTTGTGCATCTCTCCGACCAAGATAACTTCACACTTGTTCAAATTGATTCCAAAAACTACTTGAAACCACAGTAGTCACTAGTCTCAAATATGTTTTTGAGATTCATTTGCATAAAGAAAAACTGAAATATCATTTGCAAGTAGTAAGTGTGAGACTTGTCACTATCCTGCCCATCACTGGTTGGAAAACCCTTTAAATGTCATCTTGCTCAAAGCTTCCATCACCAAGATGTAGTATATGAGAGATCGTGTCACCCTGCATCAGTCCTTTGAAACTACCAAATAAGCCAAATGACTCTCATGTACTATATAGAGAATTTTGCCATCGATATTCTGTACCTAATTCACCTCTTCCACCTGTCTTTATTGTTAGAAAATGTTAATCTTCTCAGCTCACATGATATCATAAGCTCTTCTAATGTCCGGCTTAGTACTCCTGGTTTTCCTTTAACCAAACTCACGTGTCATTAGCATCAACATCTAAATATGTCTTTAGTCCACAGATGCATTTTGTGGGGTTGACATAATCTCATTTAGTACCTTCTTCTTATTGTGAATAATGAGCCTTAAATCACTTTTTTATTGTAAATAATGGGTCTTAATCATTGATATTTGCTATCCTTCCTTCTTTGGAATGATTGCTATAATTTATAAAGCACGCATTGACACTCTTTTCAAACTCTCTACATTTCTGACTGGAAGTGACTATTTAGAAAATATAGAACAAGTAACTTCCATGTACTACGCAGAAGAACGTTTACAATCTGAAATTTAAATCCCACTGCCTTAACAATTCCTCATCACACAATCTTGCTTTTTTTACTTTTTCTGATAACGTCACCCAACTAATTCCACAAGATATCATTACATGGCACCTTCCATCAACACGGCAACAAGTACTTGGTAAATCTGTTCACTAAGGCTATAATAAATGGAAAGAAATAACCTAGTGTTTTATCTTTGTTGGGCATTGGGATTTGACCATGAGACCCCATGTCTTACCCATTGTATTGACCACTAGATCACACACGATACATTTTTTACTTCTCTTGATAACAATGATGTCCCAGGCAACTTGCGCGCACCTCGACTATCCCATGAGATACCATAACCTGTCACTTCCCACCAACAACAGGTACCTAGTAACTTTGTCCACCGATACTAAGACGGATGGAAAGAAATCACCTATAGTTTCTGTCTTTGGTGAAATTTTGAACCTAAGACCTCATGGTTCTCAATCCAAAACAATTTGAACCTGAGACCACTAGGCCACACCCTTTGGTTCACACGATCTAATATTTGAAGATACTATCAACAATAAGCACAACTGACACAATTACCAAAATTGTGATGCAAAATTCCTAATCCAAAACAATAAGCACACATTTAGCAATGAAATTCCCGAAAATTCTAGAATTCAACTTGAAGTTAGATTTTGAAATTTGAAAAAAACCATTAAAGTGTGTTTACTTTTGTTTTTCACTTCAAATTACTCCCAAACAATCAAAAACAACTCAAATTTGTATTCATGGCCGCACTCTGCACATGAACAACACCATCTATATCTTAAGAAATTTTAAAAACAGAAATGCTAGCAATTTTTAAGCTCGTAGCATAAAAGAGATCAAAACTATGTCAAAGTCATATATAAACAGGGGAAAAAACAAAGAGAACCTTGGAAGTGCCACGGTAATGAATCCAAGAGCCCCAAGCAGATGAATAAGGTTCACCGATATTGTATGGCAGATCTTTGAGGCCTGTTCCAGATCCACTGACGACGCCTTTTAAGAAATTCAGCATCGTGAGAATCTCACAGATCTCCGATCACCGGCGAACAGACGGAACCGGAAAAGAACAACGATTGATCTGCTCCGGAACGAAATTATAGTTCTGTAGTCTGATTGATTTTTGATTTAGATATTGTGTGCTTCGCGGTCTACGGAAGCATAGTTTTATTTAAATATATACAGTAATTTTTAGCTTTTATATTGGTAAAGTTTAACCGTCGCACTATAAATAAGCGGAAAATTTTTAAAATAAAACATATATATTAAGAATTTTCTAAAAAAATTTAATGTAAATTATTAGTTTCGTATTCAAATTATGATAGCTTTAAAAATAATCATTTACTTGAGTCTGGATTAGATACTTCCCGGATATGTCACATGAGATAGCTAATGTTTCAAAATCTCAAGTATGCAGTTCTGAATAAAAAGTCGAAAAAAATATTGAAAACATTCTTAAACGTGAAGAGAATTTTTTTAATTTTCATCATGTTGCAAGATCGGTTGAATTTTAGTTCAAATTTCATCTACCACAACAATTTTAATTATATAGAGATGTGATGTTTAAGAACACCCTAAAGCACTCATGGTATGTTTCTGTATGTACAAACCATCTAGTTAAGACCCACGGGTCGGAATCTAGTTATTTAGTGGATTAACCAAATTCTTGACTTTGTTTATATGTGAACTACATATTTGAATTTTTGGTACTCAAAATTTCCAACAAAATTTAATGTATGTGTCAATAAATTAAGTAATTTTATAAAAGTATAGATATGTATATGCTCGTGACGATGCAAAGCAACTGAAAAAAGCTTTCATTGATCAAAAAGAAAATAGTAAAAATGTATATGTTAATATGACGCAATACGAAGGAGCTGAAAAAACATTCATCGGTCGAAATCTAGATATTCAATAAAAATAATCGAGATGCACATCAATCGGGACGACACAAAGGAACTAAAAGAACTCTCATTGATCGAGAAGATGAGTTATTCAATAAAATAGTCGAGATGCAGACCAATCGATATGATATGAAAGAATTGAAAGAGCTCTCATCGACCATAATCTAGTTATTCAATAAAATAGTCAAGACGTAGATCAATTGGGACAACACAAAGAAACTGCAAAAACTCTCATCTAAACAAAATCTGATTATTTAATAGAATATTCGAGAATCAGATCAACCGGGACGACATAATGAAACTGGAGAAACTCTTATTAATCGAAAGACAAGTTATTCAATAAAATAATCTAGATGCAGACCAATCAGATCGTCATCAAAAGAACTGGAAAAGCTCTACTCGATCATAATCCATTTGTTTAATAAAATAGTCGAGAGATGTCGATCAGATGGAACAACAGAAAGAAACTTAAAAATCTCTCATCAATTGAAATCTGGTTATTCAAAATAATAATAGTAACGTAGGTTAATCGAAATAACACAAAAAAAGAGTTCTCATTAAAGCTGTCAAAATGGACTGGTCCAATCCAACCCTAACGGGCTAGAGAGTTAAATGGGTTGGGGCGGGTTGACCCTTTAGTTAAAGGGTCAATTTAATAGTCGGTCCAACCTAGCCTTAAGCGGGCCACAGGTTGGGACGGGTTAATTCTTCAATAAAAAAATGAACAATATTACTCTCTTATAATGAGTATCTAAGAGAATCAAATGTTGACGTCTATGAAGTAGACAACAATACATACAAATTTTCATTTATGAATCACAAACTTCAACGAATACTTACAAAAATACATTTATGAATCTCACACTTCGGTGAATGCTTACCAAAATACATAATAGTCAATGTAAGATTTAGCAAAAAAATGTTCATCATTCAATCATTCCTCCAACAAAAAACAAGCTAATTTAAAAGACTTGATTTTTTTATGTTTTTAACATATTTATTGATAAAACATTTACGATAGAACCCGAATATATATATATAATATTTTTAAATATTCATAGCCCACGGACTGGCTCTAGAGACTTGCAGATCGAGTCTACAAGACCAGCGAGCCAAGTAAGGTTAAACTAAAAAGCCTCATTTCTAAGTGGGCCAAAAAAATTAGACTCTATTCTATTTAATTCAAAGATTGAGTTGGGCCGGCCTCGCGGGTCAAACTCTCGTCATCAAGACCTATTGTTTTGTCAATTCCTTAGAAAATAGGAATACTTCTCACTATTTTATTTACTAAGATTTTTTCCCAAATTGGTAAAATACCCGTCAATCCTACACCGTCAGATCATACATCAATCTACTTTTACAGCCGTCCGATCACTCATACGTGCCGCCAACACTCTCTTTTATCTCCTCTCCTCTTCAATTTATTTTTTTACTGTAATCAAAGCTAGGGTTTCAGTCGGCCGTGAAATTTCGCGGCGGCGGGTTCAATTCCGGCTTCACATTTATCGAGTTGTACGTGAAATTCTCAACCTGTTACTTTGTATATTTTTTTTTGGAATTTTACTAATTTTATTGTTGTTGAATTTTCGGTTGATTGTATAGTGGAGATAGAAGTATGGAGAAGGAACTAGTTGAGCTGTTCGAGAAGGTAAAACGAGCCGCGGATGAAGCTGCGGTAGACGGCGGTGCGGATTCGTCGCCGGAGGAGAGTAGGTGTCTTGACGTTTTGAAGCAGCTTAAGAAGTTTCCTGTCAATTATCAAGTTCTCGTATCTACACAGGTAATGCTACATTCTTCCTTAGCATTTATTTTTGGTTTTGATTTTTGACCTAGAATGTGATAAGTAATTTCGGATACACAAGGTTCTGTTTATCGTGTATATATTGAACGATTCTGGATTATAGAAGGATTGCAGTTGTAAATTTTCGAACTTCGGAAAAAATTGAACTGATAAATGCCTACGAAAGATGTCGTGTGACGATCAAGTTGGAAGGGTTTATGGGAGATTAAGGTGGAAATCATAGAGGAAGCAAAACACTAGGTGGTTTCATCCAAGTTTTGGTGAATTAGTGTTACCAGAACTCTGCTGGTTTGAGTTGAGAGGTAGCGGCTATAGATTTAATGGAGGTGCTGTCAACCCGGTGAATAGAGTTGCTAGGACCTCTGCTGATAGGAGTGGAAGGTAGCAGAAGTAGATTAGTTGATCTGCGCGCAAGTTGGTTGTATACAACCATTATAAAAATTAGTATTAGATGTCTCCAATTTTGATGTTTAATGTTTGAGGAGATGTGTTCTGTAGCTTTTGGTTGGAAGATTGCTTGTTTCTCAAAGAATCTAAAAAATTTGCACCTTTTTAGAAAAGAAAATCAAGTTTGAAACTGAATCGGAAAATTTTAAAGAATTTTTCACCCAGCAAATCTGATAAAAATAATCCCCGCAATGGCCATACAGGGAAAGAGATATTTTTCAGGTATGTTTGTCTGCATCATTTTCCAATTATGCTTTGTTGTCTGTGTCATCTTTCTCCTTAATTGTTTGTTTTTTGTTTGGGAGGGGTTCAAGTTGGTATAGAAATTATGCTCCTCCATCTGAAGAGAGGTTCCATTCCTCGGAAGGATTTATAGACATCTGTTGATAAACATTACATGATTTTTGTACAATTTTATGTTTTTGGTCAGGCTTATTGTTCACTGTGACAACCTATCACTTGATGTTAGTGAGAAGCATATGATCACTTTTCTGTGTTTGACATAAAGGAAACATGTTTCAGGTGGGTAAGCGTCTTCGACAATTGACAAAACATCCAAGGGAGAAGATCCAGGCTTTGGCATCTGATGTGGTTCAGAACTGGAAGAATATAATCGTAAGAGAAACACTGAAAAATAAGAACAGCAATGGAGTGAATGGGGAATCTGTAAAAGATGAATCTGCTGGTGCTACTGCTAATGGAGCCACTAAATCTCAGAGAGCAGAGTCGGTGAAGGTTGAAAAGGTGTCTAGGGTTGATGATGTTAAGGTCGAAAGGATGACTTCAAAAATTGAGGAAGTAGTAAACACAGAAAGTGCCTTTGCTGAGAAAAAGGTTGAACGCGTTATTGTTCTGAAGACTGAAAAGAGTAGCTCTAATGTGGCAGGTGCTGCTCCGCCAAAGTTGGGCGCTCTAATTTATTGCAAAGATTCTGTGCGGGACAAAGTTCGGGAACTCCTTGCAGAGGCTTTATGCAAAGTCTCAGGTGAAGTAGACGAGGAATTGAGGGATGAGGTAAATGCATGTGATCCGTATAGAGTTGCTGTTCAGGTAGAGACTGCAATGTTTGAGAAGTGGGGTAGATCTAATGGTGCCCAGAAGTTTAAGTACAGGTCTATAATGTTCAATATTAAGGATCAAAACAATCAAGATTTCCGGAGAAAAGTTCTTCTGGGGAAGTTCCCTCCTAGTACTATTACTGATCTGACGCCAGAAGATATGGCAAGCGAAGAAAGGCAAAAGCAGAACGAGAAAATCAAGGAAAAAGCGTTATTCAATAGTGAACGCGGAGCTCCTGTACAGGCTAGTACTGATAAGTTCAAGTGTGGTAGGTGTAAGAAGAGTCAATGCACCTACTATCAGATGCAAACGCGGAGTGCAGATGAACCCATGACCACATACGTGACATGTGTGAACTGCCAAAATCGCTGGAAGTTCTGCTAAATTCGAGCTAGTATGTCCATTTAGTGAGCTTCATAGGTACCCTCTCTTAACCATGACATAGTCCCTAGTAAATTGTTTCATTTTTCTTCATGAAGGTGATGTCAATATCCGCCAAACCTATTTTACTGTTGTTAGATGTTATGACATTGTATTTTTCTCATTTCTAGGATAGGAATTTGCTCTAAAGAAAATGCAATGTATTTGAAAGAGACAATAAAATTATTAGATGTGGTTCTGAGCAACTATTTTCATTTGGTATGTTATTATTATTATCACTTAAATTTCTTGCATGGTTTTCCCATTTAGGCATAAGTTTAGTTTCACAACCCTACAAAAGTACTCTAAAATTGCAAAGAATAAGGTAAAATTTCTCTAAACTTATTCAAAGCAAATTAGATACTATACAATTCTTTAAACTTGTGTCTAATAAATTTACACAGCTTGTGTCTTTTCTAAACTTATGGCTTGCTAAATTAGGTCATAGTTACAGATAACATGAATAATACGTTAATTTTTAATAAAATCAGGAGCATGAACAAAAATTGAGATTATTATCTTTGAGTTTGAGGATAAAAATTAAACATAAAAAGGAAGTGAAAAAAATTTGATACAATTTAGTCAGGCTAAAGTAAGCATCCAATCACTTAAAAAAACCTATGCCCTATAAACTATTGGGAAAATTACACGGTTGTCATGATTTATCTAATTCATTACGTATTAAAAGAAATGATAGTATACATAGTTTGTATTCAAGAGAGGGACTATTGATTACATGTAGTTTTTTGACAAAAAATTTTTGTGGGTGTTTTTGATGATTTAATAAGTTATGTCTGCTAGTTCAAATGGATAGTTATAGGTATTTACAAGTTCAAATAAAGCATGGACCATGAAATAGAGTTTTTCTACATCCGAAACTAACATCTAAAGTCAAAATTATGAACATTCAAAATTTCTCTTATGTACACACAACTACACTAGTCTCTGGTAAAATGGTCAAAATGTTTTACTTCAACTAATAAATGATATAAAATCTGTGGCATTTGAAAGAAAACTCATTGACCTACAATTTTGTATGTCATGACACACCTAATTCATTATGTACTGAAATATATGATAATATACATTGTTTGACTTCAAAAAAGGCACGCATTGAATACATGTAGTTTTTTGACCAAAATTTTTTGTGACTGTTTCTGATGTTATAATAAATTATGTATGTTAGTTCGAAAGGTAATTATAGGTATTTATAAGGTCAAATGAGATATGAACCGTAAAATAGGGTTTCTCTATTTTCGAAACTATCATCTAAAACAAAAATTATGAACGTTCGAAGTTTCTCATATTTACAACTACACTAGTCTCTGGTGAAATGGTCATAATGTTTTACTTCAAACATTAAATGATACAAAACCGGTGGCATTTGAAAGAAAACTCGTTAACTTACAATTGCATATGTCATGACTCACCTAATTCATTACGTACTAAAAGATATGTTAGTAGACATTGTTTGCCTTCAAGAGAGGCAAACATCGATTACATATAGTTTTTTGACCAATTCTTTTTGGGGTGTTTGTGATGATTTAATAAATTATGTGTATTACTTCGAATGAGTAATTATAAGTATTTATAGGTTCAAATGAGGTATGAACCGTGGAATAGAATTTTTTTATATCCGAAACTAATATCTAAAATCAAAATTATGACGATCGAAGTTTCTCTTATTTACGACCACACTAGTCTTTGGTAAAATGACATAATGTGTTACTTCAAACATTAAATAATACAAAATCGGAGGCATTTGAAAGAAAACTCATTGACCTACAATTTTTATAAGTCATGGCTCACCTAATTTAATACGTACTAAAAGATATTGTAGTATATATTGTTTGCCTTCGAGAGAGTCACACATTGATTGCATGTAGTTTTTTTACTAAATATTTTTTATGGGTGTTTGTGATGATTTAATAAATTACGTGTATTCGTTGAAATGGATAATTGTAGGTATTATAAGTTCAAATGAGGTATGAGCTGTGAAATAGAGTGTTTCTGTACCTGAAACTAACATCTAAAGTCAAAATTACGAATGTTCGAAATTTCTCTTATTTACAACTATATAGTCTCTGATAAAACAGTCATAATGCTCTATTTCAAATATTAAATGATACAAAACTGGTGGCATTTCAAATGATTATACTACTTAATTAGTCATCATAATTATAGTTTTATATAATTATCACTCACGACTAACATTAACCATTAATTACGTGGGTTGACTTCAAGTTTCTATAATTAGACATGTTTGTATAATTCGCCACACTTGTATAATTAGCAACTAACAAATTTTTTCGTTTGATTTGTCTTTGTATACGATGGTTTGTACTTGTGTATGACAATGATTTCCTTTGGGTTTTCAGTTTTATCACCATATACCTTCAATCTTTTTTCTTTTGTATAACTTTTAAAGTTTGTAAACGTGTAATTTTTGAATTTTGTATGATATAATTTATATAATGTATTTTTGTATAATTGCGTAATGTTCATATGTTTCTGTTTGTATCAATTTGTTATTTTGAATTTTATCGTATTTGTATAGTTTCATACTTTGCATTACTCAATTAAACAAAAAATCGACGAATTATACAAACTTACCCGATATTACACAATGAGATGTGAATTATACAAATTATTGCCCCTCTTGCTCACCTCTCTCCTCCCTCTCCCGATCTCGCTCGCGAGATATACAAATACATACGTATATCAGTTAAATCTATACAATTATCTAACCGATAAATATATGTATACAATTCACCCCATTCTCTACCCTCTCTCACACGCCTCTTCCCCCTCTTCCAGTCTCGCTCGCCACTCTCCTCCCTATAACATGTACCTACAAATCGTAATTAGCAAACTAAATCTATGGGAGCGTAGTTAAGATATTTCGAGTGGCTATATGCGAAAGTTCCTCATAACTCTTTTGGTGAGAGATAACAAAGATTTCGTGAAATTAATTGAGATGTGAATATAGTCAATTATAATTAATAATTATTTCTGGTTCCAATGGAAGTGATAATTAATATATGAAATAGTTAAGGTGTGCGAAAATTGACCCGAACAACACATAGTTAATTAAAAAAAATAAACAATTGAATCAAAGCCTTCGAGGGTATTCTGGTCATTTACTAATTTATAAGTACATTAATCTCAACTCTTAAGCTAATTAGTGAAAAGAAGATCAATTTGAAGCTTAAGGGTTTTTAGGGTTTACAGAGTGCTTACAAAT
Organism: Solanum chmielewskii; assembly: GCA_027704785.1. Lineage (NCBI taxonomy): Eukaryota > Viridiplantae > Streptophyta > Magnoliopsida > Solanales > Solanaceae > Solanum > Solanum chmielewskii. Next base: position 57,773,293 of record JAKWIX010000322.1, on the reverse strand, counting down.
TGGGGAAGAAGAAGAAGAAAGCTAAGAAGAGAAAATTTCAGTTGAAGGTAGCCATGAAAGGAGGAGGAAGGAAGAATTTGAAAAGGGCTATTGAGGAAGACAATTTTACCCTTGAACAAGGTCAAAGCATTATGCAAGTTGTCGACCTTCGAGGTTCCAATCTTATTCAAGTATGGATTTTTTTTTACTGTAAATACTTCTTCTTTCTTTGATTATCTGTTGTATAATTCATTTTTGTGATCTGGGTATGAGTTTTCCTGTTTCAAAATTCAATTTTTCTTATTGTAAATTCATGTTCTTTCTTTAATGTCTCTGTTACAGTGCATTGTTTTGATTTGTGTTTGAGATTTTTGGTCTAGAATTTCAGCATATTCTACTGTATGTTCGAGTTAATTCTCTGGTATCTGTTTAAGAATTCATTTTTTTACTCGGTTTGAGCTTTCTGAGCTTGCTTTACATACTTGATTTTGGATATGCTTACTTGAGCTGAGGTGAGGTAGTGGTAAGTCTGCTTACGCTCTACGAGGAAGACCCCACTTGTGAGATTTCATGGGGTATATTGTTGTTACTCGAGCTGGGGTTCTATTGGAAATAGTCTCTCCGCCTTCACAAGGAAGCAGTGAGGCTTCGGACACACCACCTCCCTAGACCGTACTTGTGGGATTGCACTGGGTATGTTGTTGAGCTTTTTGGTCTCAAGATTCAATTTTTCCTCTGGTAAATTCATGTCATGTTCTTTCTTTAATATGTGTGTTACAGTGCACTGTTTTGATTTGGGTTTGAGATTTCTGGTTTAGAATTTCAATATATTCTACTGTAAGTTCATGTTCATTCTTTGGTATCTGTTTAAGAACTCACTGGGTATGAGCTTTCCAGTCTTAATATTCAATATTTGCTATTGTTAAGTCATGTTCTTTCTTAAGTATCTGCTTTACAATGCATTTTTATTATTAGGGTTTGAGCCATTTTGTCTCAAATTTCAGTTTTTTCTATTGTGAGTTCATGTTCATTCTTTCATACCTGTTTAAGATTTCATTTTTTATCTATGAGCTTCTTGTTCTCAAAACTCCATTTTTTCTTATTGTGAAGGTAATGGATGCAAAAGGTGAAAATTCATTAGCAATATTTCCAGCTAAATTCCAGAAGAGCATGTGGATAAAACGAGGTTTGATCATATAATCCTCTAGAATTTGGGAATTTATTCATCTAGTTGTCGATTTAGTAATGCTCATCTTGTCATTGATTATGTGAGAAGGATGTAAAGTGGTTTTCTTTCAGTTCACTATTTTTTCTTTTTGTCAACTAAATGAATAGGCAACTTTGTTGTGGTTGATGAGAGTGGGCGAGAGGAAGCTGTTGAATCAGGTAGAAAAGTGGGATGTGTTGTTACGAAGGTACTCTATTTTGAACAAGTTCGTGTGCTTCAGAAGTCTGCAGAATGGTGAGAACCTAATATTCAAAGAAATGTTACTGTCACCCTTCATTTTTGGTTTAATATATATCTTTAGATCAGAATGAAATGGTCTTACTCCTCTGAAAATGACTTCAAAGAGCTGCTCTGGGGGTCCTATGTTTACTCCCACCTTCTAATCATGTGAAATTTTAAGATTGATCATTGATTTGTCCTCGGGGTTTATCGGAAACAACCTCTCTACCCCACAAAGATAGGGGTAAGATCTGCATACACCAACCTCCGCAAACTTCACTTGTGCGATCACACTGTTTATGTTGTTGTTGATCATTGATGTTCTGACAGGGAAAACCCCCCAATTTTGCTGATTTGAAGCAATGTCGTGTTTCTTCCTTGGATTTTTGTGTTTCCACTGAAATATGGGCTGTAGGAGTCGATTAATTTTGAATGTGTATTTTCACATCCATCATTTTGGGAGATTTTGAACTTCTTTTTCACCAATTATTCAGTTCGTTTTGTTATAGTAGTTGTCATTTGGATTACAGCATGAAGACTCTCGTAGCACCTAGCCTAGATGTATATTATTGCCCCATAAAAGTTTTTGGCACATTTCTTTTCCCCCTCCGCACAGGGAAAGAGTCGAGATACGAGTAGAACCATACTTGACAGTCCCTAGTTTTGATATATGCAAAAGAGTCTGTCTTTGGAGACAATATGTTCCTTTGGAAGGTCGTATTACTGCTTACTGTTCTCCCCTCCGCAACACCCCATACAGAAAATTAAAGGAAAAGCATGAAGTAAGGGAACTTAACATTTTCAAATAGCTTACTGCTCCGTAAACCTTCTTATGCAGGCCAGAGATTTTCAAATCCATAGCAGTAGAGAGCTCAAAGCAAGATATAGTGTCACAGATCGAAGAGGATGAAGACTCAAGTGATGATGGACTTCCTCCTTTAGAAGCTAATACAAACAGAGTAAATCCTTTTCAGATGGCGACGGATTCTGATTCAGATTCTGATTCTTGATCATGGCATTATAACTTATACCTTCTTTTTGTGGATAAAGCAACTAAGAGTAAAAACATTGTTGTGTCCTTAGGCTAATTAAATACATGCCAAGCAATTTGTAAATTCCTTTTGAAGTTTTGCAGTGTTTGTTTTATAATATGCCATTTATGCCCTTTTGTGAAGTTCATCTTGAAAATAACATACAGACTTCTTCTCATTCATATCTTGACTATGAAGTTTGCGCGTTTTCCAGTTTGAAATTAAGTTGTGATATAATATGCATTAGCACAGAGGAAAGACCCATCAATAGTCAAGTATTGTATCCACTTGCTCATGATGGAGAAAGTGGACAATGTTTGTGGTTATTGTTGAATGATTCCTCAATAGGGTCTTGCAAATGCCAGATATGCAATTCTGCATGCATTGGCTATGTTATCGTATAGAATAAAACTTCATCCTTAGAACACCAATGCGTTCATACATGAAATCAACAATATATCCAATGTAATCTTAAGCGTATGTACATGAAATCATACACAAGTAAAGTCCATTTCAAAGCTTGTACTGCTATTACAATGATACTCCATAGTACACATAAGACCAGAGGTTTTACTGTACACACATTGATAACATCCGAAAAATGACAGATTTAAAAATGGTTCAGCACTATCAATAAGCAGTATGCATCACCTTTTTCCAGCTTTAGCTTCTCCACTCTTTCTTCTGTCCAACTTTGGCTTGCCTATCTTGGGTAGTTACAATGTTAGCATTTTGCCTTCACAGCCGTTACGATGTTCTCCTTCAGATATTTGAATTGATATATTCATGATAATAACACAGAACGAGGGAGGACAAGAAAGCTGCCCAAATGAAACTGATATACAAAATTCCAGCGACAATTGCAGTTGTGAGGTCTCGTCGAAGTTACATGAAGAAATTTCAGCTCTGTTGGCATTACTTGATCATGAAAAATAGAGATTATATCTTAAGGTTTCGTCTAAGTGATGGAACTAATAAAAGTTTTCTACCAGCACATTTTACCATCTGCTCATCCTCTGAGTGGGTAGAAGCAGACCTAGTATACATCATTGTAGTGGATACCAGTACATCATCTCCAAACCCGCATGCTCCGAAAAATGGCCTAGGGAAGTATAGGGTAAAACAGTTACAAGCATAGAAATTTCTCCTTCAAAATAACAGCAGGGAAGTTTTCTTGATCAGACATGAACATATAGGACAATTTATCAGATAAAAAGCTCCAGCATGGAAGAATGTCTATTAGGAATTTTAATCAATTCACTCTTGAGCTAAATAGTTTTAGTTTTAAGTTTCAAGGATCAGTTTTGCAAGGATGTCCGCATTGTATGCCAAAATTGTTAGCTTATACATATTCATGCAACAAAGACATCAAGCATGCCAAAAAAACTAATGATTAGATCAACAAAAATATCTCTTAGTCCATTATTGTGGTTGCTTGCATGAAACAAATGCAAAGCATTTTATTCAGCACAATAAATTTAAGGGAAGAAACTAATAAAAGTAGCAAACAAGTAATGAACTCACTTCTGTTGATCAGAACAGAGGGCTGCTATGTCATATATGTCTCTGTTCACAAGAATCCTGCCAGAAAATTGAGCTTCGTGAACTTGAGCAAGACGATCAAAAAGAGAACTCGTGAAAGCATTGTACATCTACAAAGTCTAGCTTGTAAATAGCAAAAGAAGCTTCAATAACTATGGTTAGAATGAATATAGAAAGAGATTGTTTTTTCCTTTTTCGGATGGGGAGCAAGAGAGGGGGTTAAAGTTCCAAAATGAAATTTCAAACCATTATATGTGAAGAGCTTATATAGGTTGTATCAGCCTCTGCCTATATGTGCCTATAGGGGATATAGGCTATAAGAATATAATGAAAACAAGACAGCATAGATACCTTAGTATCCTTTGAACTATCTTCCTGCCAATGCCTCTTCTTCGTAGTGAAGGGATGACCTGCAAATTACTGAAGCACAATCACATGAATACTCCATAGATTATCAATATCCCATGATATCAGAACTAAAGTTACATGCTGGCACTGTATTCCAGATTTTCCTCACTGCTTAATGCATTCCCTCAACACGCCAGATGGCCAGAAGATCCTTTACTGAAAAGGGAAGTAACCTATTTTTTCTTCTTATTCTTTTAAAGTTCATTGGTAATTTTAGCATGTACAATACTGCACAGAAGTTCGACAGAATTTAAGAGTAATGCAGATGCCATTAACTCTTAAAATGAATACGCAAGAAGGATTTGGTGTTAGTATTGGTAAAAAGAAGCTGCATCGTGCATGTATGTCACACACCCTCCAAACTTTCCCTTTTCCCTTTTTCAACCTTACCATTAGTAGAGATTTAAACATAATACAGCACAAACCAAAAAAAACTCTCAGTACTTCAGCAATCTAATTGCATTGATAAAGAGCAAACTTTAATGGAGGCTCAGCCACACGTCCTTCAGACGTTCCTAAAAATGCTCTAATTTCAGTACTAGATATATAATATCAACATCCAAATTCATTGAAATCCCCTATCCAATCCTCATCACCAGTCAGCTAATACTGATAGTTGTCCTCCTATGAACAAGTTCAATCAAACTATAGCACCCCTCCTCCCTTTGAACTCCGGAGATTTGGTTTTCACTAATATCCAAGTGTTGCTTAATATAAGAATGGAAAAAGGCCTAATATACCACTCAACACTGGAAACTTTGTGATTTAGAACGAATATATCATTCGTTACAAGAGTGACTTACATATATCTCTACCGTTACCTAAATGGCCCGGATACATCACCCACAATCATATTCCACAAAAAGATAATTCTTTTTACTAAAAAAAAACACATTTGTATATCAACTTTAAATTTTACCATAACATCATAGATTGCAGCAGTCAGCCCGGAATCAGAAACAGCACGTCCAAATCCAACCAATTCTCCATTTCCCGGCGTCACAGGCACTACCTTTCCGATCCAATCTCCACCAATACCAGTTAAACCCGACCCGGATACATTCTCAGGAGCCAAATCAGGTACAAATTCGGGTCTCGTAAACACCGAAGCAACAACGTAGCTATGAAGTAAAGCTTTTCGGAGCTTGTCGATATCTACCGGCTCAACTCTACCTTCGGAGTTCAGTTTCGGAAAACGGTGACAAGAATGGTTGCATGCAGTATAGAGGTCTCTAAGGTGAATTGGATTTACGTCGTTAGGGTTTGTTGAGATGAATAGTGGCGGCGGCGTTGGCCTGATTTGAGAGACTGTTGGCTGAGTGAAGCGGCGGAATTTGGAGGGAAGATAACCGCCGTTCACGGCGGCGGCAACTGCCATGTTTTTTTGGGCTTTTTCTTCCTTTTTTACCCTTTATCTATTTTGGCTTTTGGATAATTTCAACTAACTCCCTTGAAATTTCGGTAACTAATACTTTACTCCCTTGTAGTTTTTAACATTATCCAAAATTCCCTCTTTCTTTTTTTTAAGCACTTTCTTATTGTATTAACATGGTAAATATTTTAATTTTGAGAGTTTATGTGTAAATAATTTAAATCGATTTTAAAACACAACTAAATGCTTCAACTCATTTTCATTGTCTATAGACACTTGATGCATACGTGACACGTTATTTTTTTAAAAAAATGTTTAACAATTTCAATCAATTGATAATTAATTGTATTACAAAAATTATTGATCGAGCTATCAATGTTAAAAGTATTAATGAAATACAATCGTACACTTGAAGAGTAAATCTATCGAAACTAAGCCTCACACGTGAGTTTCGAAACATTTTGCAAATGCCCTGTCTAGAGATGAGCCCTGAATGAATCATAAAAATCACTTATTGAACATTAATTTGATAGAATTAAAAATTCATAATTTTATCTGTATTGTCACGATTTGTGAGTTATTATAATATTTACGTGCCTTAATCATTATTATTAAAGTTTGATTTTTCTAGTTTTTATCGAGGAGTGTTGTAAATTGTCTCAATATAAGGTACTTTCCATACTTCAATTCATGTAATATAATTTGATTGTATATAAATTTTAAAGGTTTTTTCTCCTTCTAAAATTCTAAATGAAGCCTAGAAGAAGATGACTCGCACAAATAGAATACCCAAACCAATCCAACTAGTTAATTTATGAGATGTTATCGATCAACAAACTAGAGACAGATGACCGCGATTCCAATCTTACCCGCATCAAAGGTGTACTAACCAATGAATCCGCGAAATTAACTTTCTTTTTTGACAAAATAAATCAAACTTAATCGGTAATATAAAATAAATAATAAATATTTTTATAATTATAAATAATTTATTAATGAATAAAAAGATAATTTTAAAATTAAAGTTATAATTATATGATTTTCCTGTGGGGGTGGGTGGGGGACTAATACATGAAAATGATAAGGGCGTTCTCTTTCCTTAAACCCTTCCTTCACAAATCACAACACTGAGAAGTGAAGAGTACCGACTCCCAAACAAATACAAGCTATTTACCGATCTTATTGGTGAGTTTCTCTATAACTTTTGTTTTTCGCAGTTTTCATTTTGTAATCCTTAAATATAGCAACTACTATTTGTGATTTAGGGTGAGTTTGCTTAAACTAGTGCTGTAATTTTGCTTTATTCTTCATTTTCTTACTTGTTTTCATGGTATTCCACATGAATAGCATTTTAGGTGTATCTAGAACTAATTCTCGTTATTTGTGCAATCACGGATTAATGAAGTGGGTTAAGAACTGTGAGGTCTCAGGTTCAAATTTCAGCGGAGAATTTTGTCCTAACATTGGTGGATAGAGGTGGTAGGTATCCCTAGCTAGACAGAGTTATCTGATATCAATTTTGGTGGGAGAAGTCAGATATCTCGAGTAGACAGAGTTATTTGATATCTGTTGCTTGATATCTGATGCTGGTGGGAGATAATAGGTATCTTCTAGGTAGATAGAGTTATTTGATATCTGTTGTTGCTGGTGGGAGACAATAGGTATCTCTTAGATAGATAGAGTTATCTGATATGTGTTGATATGTGTTGCTGGTGAGAGGTGGTAGATAACTCCTTGGTAGGCAGAGTTATATGATATTTGTTGCTGGTGGAAGGTGACAAGTATCAAGTGTAATTAGTCAAGCTACACGCAAGCTAGTTTGGACTCTATGGTTATAAAGAATAATAAAATCTTGTTATTTTATTTTATTTTATTTTATTTAATATGATGATGGAGTTGGCGCAAGCTGGCTCGGACACCATGGTTATCGATAAAAATGAATAAAGTTCTTGTTATTTGTTGTTTATTTTTATTTTATTTTGTATAATGATGGAGTTGATTTCGTTGAATCACTCAATTAATCATTATATTCTCATAAAGTCACTTTCTATGATGATGATGTAAAATGAACCCTATGACGATGATATAAAATGAGTTTAAATGACAAAAATGAGATTCATATAGCCGACTTAACTTTTTTGGGGCTAAAGTGTAGTTATTCTTGTTGTATGCTTTGACTGGTCCATATAGGTTATACGAACTAATTGGGACGAAGGTTTAGATTAATTAGTGACTTGCATGTCAACAAGATAAAATGTGAGTTTTAGAGAACAATAATTTGTGGTAATAAACAAATTATTAAGTATTGGAATGATATCAATGTGTGTTAAATAGAGAGACAAAAAATAGAGGATTGTATTAGGACCCCAGCAAATTTGGGATTGAGCATAGTTGACTAGTTTTTTGTTTTTGATTGGAGTTAGTTCCCTAACTTTAGATATTCCCTTTATATGTGCCGGTGGGAGGTAGCATGTATCTCATGGAGTTAATTCAGGTGCGTGCTAGCTGGCCCAAACATCACGATTATATAAAATATTTTGATGTTTCTTTGTTCAATAGACTAGTCAAATTGTGTATGTCTAAATAGAGTGGCCTAAAAGTAGAGGATCCATATGAGAACCCCGATACTTTAGAATTGAGGAGAAGTTGATTGGATTTATTCCCCTAAGCTTTCTTGTTCCTTAGTGTAGTCTCGGTCCATATTTAGATATTCCTTTGCTCAATCTACATGTCTAGTTACTGTACCTTCTCTAATTTCATCAGATTTTAGTTCTAACCTGGAATTGTTTTGCATGCTAGCTATCAATGGCATCTCAGGTGATAAGAGAATGGGTTGGATTTCAGCAGTTTCCTTCAGCCACTCAGTCAAAGTTAATTGAATTGATAAGAAAATTGAAGCAGGAGGTTAGAGTTTCTCTCGTTATCTGATATGCTAATTTCTATCTGTCTTTTCTGGAGTGAGCAGTTGAAACTATGTTTTTTTTTTATTTCTAGTCTAGATGAGACTTGTGCACAATTATTTGGCTGACGTGTGGCTTATTCTTCTGCAATTGAAATTTAATGTTCACCAGATACTTTATATTCAATTGTTGTAGAGTGTAAGTACAGTGACAATCCTAGTAATGGGGAAAGGTGGTGTTGGAAAATCTTCAACTGTAAACTCAATTTTAGGGGAAAGAGCAGTTGCTGTCAGTACGTTTCAGGTACATATTGCTACAGAAATTAGTTGAAAATAAAATGTTAAGACGGTTTCTTGCGGCGTATGACATTGAAATAATGTATCTTGCTTTTCAGTCAGAAACTCCAAGACCAGTGATGGTTTCACGTTCATGGGCAGAATTTACATTGAACATTATCGACACCCCCGGGCTGGTTGAAGGAGGATATGTCAATGACCAGGCTCTTGATCTCATAAAGAGGTAAGTATTTAGTATTTACATGCAGAAATATTTCGGGAAGTATCTAGCTCCAGTTGTCTGGTAGGCATACCTAGTCGTTTGTCTGACTTTTAATACACCTTCTGTCTAACTAATGAATTCTTTTGGTAACTGGATCCAAACAGGTTCCTCCTGAACAAGACAATTGATGTTTTGCTTTATGTGGATCGTCTTGATACATATAGGGTGGACAATTTGGATAGGCAGATTGTAAAGGCCATAACAGATAGTTTCGGCAAGGAAATATGGCGTAGAGGACTTGTGGTCCTCACACATGCTCAGGTCTCCCCTCCTGATGGATTGAGTTATGACGAGTTCACTTCGAGAAGATCAGAGGCACTTCTGAAAATTGTCCGCCTGGGAGCTCGAATGAAGAAAAAAGAGATCAAGGTGGGTCATGATCACTACTTCCTTCCTCGCTTGAAGCAGATTTTCAGGGTTCTACCTATCTTATTCCACTTTTCTGAGTCTAATTTTCTTTGGCACAACATAATTGCATTTGTTAGCTACCTTACATTTTTGTGCTCTATTCCATTCTGTTTGCAAAAGAAAAGCTGGATGCTATCTAGTCAGGTTAAAGGGAATGGGACATGGATACTGGAGCCTCTCTTGAGTTCCCTTCACTCAAAGATGCCTGGTCCTGACACTCTTATTAGGATAATCTTACTTCATTTCACTCAACTTACTTCCTTTCTGTGTACTTGAGCTGGCGTAACTCAATTGAACACCAATAAGATCAAGAGAGGAGTTGTTATTTTAAATGTTTACTTATCAGGGAATGGTGCTGCCAGTTAAGCAGCTATGCTGATTATCCAGAATTTATCCCATCTTTTTGTTAGTCCTTCATTCAATTTTGCTACATGATATCTTCTGAACTCACGTCTCCACCTTTGCACACAGTGTTCCTATGGTATGTGTGGGGCATCCTCCTTGCATTAGATCCTTAAAATAGTTTAAACACCTATAACACACCCCATGTGTGTCGTGCAGCACGCGTCCGTGTGAGTGGTGGGTGGATAATAAGTATTGTTTTTTTTTCCTCTAAGAATAGCACCTTGGTCTCTATACTGAATTGTTAAACACTCTGGAAAAGTGTACTGAGCATACCCTAGTTTAAGTTTTGACTTTCAGTGTGTTGTGTGTTAGATATATACTGTATACTTGTATTTGCAAATATAACTTGGAACTTAATATTCAGAAGCCAACAGAGGGACCATGATAGTGGTGAAAAGCTATCTTTTGCCTTCTTTTTTTTCGTCTGTATGAGCGAGTGAGAGGATATAGTTAGAGAAGTCAGCTGGCAAACATGGCATCTTGCTTAGCATCCTGCTTGGAACAGTGATTATATGTTCATTTTTGTTTTTCATGATGCTTTTTATAGAAGTATCCTTCATAGCTGTTCTTTTTTACTTATCTTACTGTCGTTGGTTTCAGGCTGCTTCAATTCCTCTTGTTTGCATTGAGAACAGTGGGAGATGTAACAAGAATGAACTCGACGAAAAGGTTAGACTGACGTGGCACTGTCTTGTTAAGTTTTTGTAATGTATTATGTTTGTTTAACATGGTATGCATGGATCAATAGATTCTTCCAAATGGAACTGCCTGGATACCCAGTATACTCCAAACTATTACCGAAGTTGTCGTAAGTCAAAGCAAGGGTATCTTGATTGATCAAAAATTGATCGAAGGACCAAATCCCAACAATAAGGGCAAATTGCTGATCCCTCTTATCGCAACATTCCAGGTGAGCTTTCTGCCTAAAGTTGTGTCCGTTGCAACTAGTAAACTCACCCCTCTTGTACTCACCACAACTAACATTCCCTTCTCCCCCCGACTTTGTTTCTCTGGCAGTATTTCTTCGTTGTGAAAAGGATCCAGACGTGGATCAAAAACGATATTTCAAGAGAGAACAGACCTTCATGGGCATAAGCAAACCCCTCGGGATGAGCCTCGTTACCAACTAACTCAATTTCCCTTCTTGTTCTTCGTAGTATTTCGAGTTTTCCTTGTCATAAGTTCTGTTCATTTTTGGTAATATTGTAGCAGTTGTGCTTTTGTTGTTAATATTGTAGCAGTTGTAGTTAGCCATATTAGTTGTATGCACCAAATGAATTCCTGTATCTTTTGTTGAGACTGGTTTTACCCTTACCAAACATTTTGTTTCAAGTTATTGCAGTGTTCACTTTGTCTAGTTTCTCGGCCTCGTATCGTATCGTGCCCCTTACGTTCATGATATCGTGTGATTTAGTGACCATCGATGAATATCTTATATGCTTAAAGTAAATTTTTCAAGGAAGTTATATATCGAACTAGAAATGGAAACTTAGATTATATAATATGATTGTCAAGCTTATCAAATAGTAAAAAAAAAATTATATATAAAATTAATAATGACATTATTCTTTATTTTTATTATATATATTATATAATACTAACATATTTTTCATTTTAGAATGTTAAATGATGTTTGACTTGATTCTGTTGTTATGCTACCACTTTTATAATTTAAGTTGAATTCATCATACAATTCGACTTTAAAATTTTGACTTTACTCCCCGTATCTATTTAGTTGTCCACTTAGAAATGAAATACATATTAAGATAACAATAAATAGCATAGTAAAATTATAAATTATGATTTTAAAAAGAATGAAGTAAAACTGGAAATATTCAAAAAATTTAAATGAGGGTATAATAAAAGAAATTTTTTATATCCTTTTTTTGATTTGTCAAAATGAACAAGTAAATAGAGTCAGTTAAAAAAAAAATATGAATAAATAAATAGGAACGGAAGGAGTAAGGGCCCGTTTGGATGAGCTTAATAAAAACAGCTTTAAAAAAATACTTTTGAAAGTGCTGAAACTTATTATTAAAATAAGCAGTTATGCGTTTGGATAAAAGTGCAGAAGTTAAAAAAAAAGTTGTTGATGTGTTTGGCAAATAAGTGCTGATAAACAAGTTTTTAAATCAAAATGTCTGAAATACCCTTAAAAGCTGTTAACATAATAAAAGTTAATTAATTTATATTTTACAGCCATAAATAATTATATTTTGCTATCATTCACATATTTCTTTCTCATCACAAATTATTTATAAGAGGAATATAAACTTATTATTAAAGATATATAATTTGAATAGATTAAAGAACGATTTAAGATTTTATTTAAATTTCATCCATAATAATTGTCTATCATTCACATATTTCTTTATTATCACAAATTATTTAAAAGAGGAATATAAATTTTTATTTAAGTTATATGTGCAACTTATTTTACATTATTAATATATAATTTGAATAGATCACCTGAAAGATTTAAGATTTATTTTATTTTCATTCATTAGTAATTGTAATTGTCTATCATCCACACGTGAAAAGGGAAAAATAGAAGAAAGAGATGTTAGGGTTATGTGGGTAATTTGGAGATTGTATAAAAATATTAAGGGCAAAAAGGTAAAAATGTGGTCAACTTAAAACAGCTTATAAGCTGGAAAAAAAAAAGCATCTCTACCCCAGCTTTTAACATTTGGCTTACAATAAGTTATTTTGACTATTGCCAAACAACTAAATAAGTCAAAAACCAGCTTTTAAGTCAGTTTGATCAGCTTTTAAGCTGAGCCAAACAGACTCTAAATTTACCGAAATTTTCTTTTCACTAATTTACTTTACTAATACAAAGTCAAAATTAACATCATAAACACTGTACAAACTAAAATAATCGCGTAAAAGAATGAACTAGTATCAAATTTATTATGTCTTAAATTATTTTACATTTTATATGACCCTTACGAAAGTATAAATTAGGAGGATATTTTGATTATTCTGTTCTTCTTAGGTCTTATTATGTAATTTTTTTTTACCGAGCTATTTGTAATTTTTATTGATAATTAATAAAATGATAAAAAAATAGTTTATTTTATTTTAGAATAACAAATAATGTGATGTTTAATTTATAGATCCAAAAGGTCAGTCATTTCCATCAAACCCTCGTAACACTCCGATCACTTTCTGCAATCGCCGTCGATCTCCGTCGCGTAATCTCACCGAACAATGTTTCGACACGGTTCTCGATTCCTAGCCAGAGCCACCACGATGACGTGGCGCCGTCCATTTGCAACGGACCTGCAGGCGGAGTACGTTGCAGATTCCAGCTTTGCGGAAGCTTGGAAGAAAGTTGTTCCTAATGTGGACCCACCGAAAACTCCATCTGCGTTTATGTCTCCTAGACCGGCTACTCCATCGTCGATTCTGTCTAAGCTCACTGTCAACTTTGTCCTTCCTTACACTTCTGAACTCTCTGGTAAAGAGGTAATATGGATAGTCAACTCTTCTTTTTGAATTTCCTCATTTTTGATATGTGATAGGTGTTCGCAGTGTCGGATCTGTAAGAATCCTTGAGGAATGATGGTAATGAATCTAATTCTCGATTTGAATTATAGATTTTACTGATTTGGAATTTTTTTATGATTACAAATATGTAGAAAATGTTTGAGAAGATTGTAGTGATAAAAAAGACTGTTTGACTTTCCAAATGGTGATATTGTAGTATAAAATAGAAGAAAGGGAGTACTATACTCCATCTAGATTCAGCTGATTTGTAGTTCATGAAGTTTTGCTGGAAAATGTTATTTTGCATGCGTAAGTTTACATGGAGTCAAGCTCCATAGTTGATGTTGAAGCAAGAGAGGGTTGGAAAGAGGTTCAATGCCATCTTCATAGCCTTAAGGTCCAAAACTCACAAGGAGATGAAGCTGTGGAGTTTTAGGGATTTCTGGCCTGTAAGTTTGATTGGGAGCCTCTAGAAGATTATCTCAAAGATATCAACTGAGAGTTTCAAAAAGGTGGTTTATACTGGTGTACAAGTTGGTTGATAATGACATATGGATTTAAAAGGGGAAGGCGAAACATGGATGTTGCACTAATAGGTAACAGCCAATGAGTGCCTAGATACAAGACAATTAGGGAACACATCGAGAGTCCTTATAAGTTAGAAATTGAGAAGGCTATGATCATCTTAAGTGGAGTGTTATTACCAATATGCTTTAGGAAATGGGATGTTTGATGTATTTCTCTGTCAAATATTGATTAATGTGATGCTCACATACTTTCCACCAAATCTTGAAGGATCAGATGCCTTGTTTACTCCTTCTTTGAGTCTCGAGAAGAGGACGTTTCATACACTCATTCGCTAATGCAAGAAAAGGATGTTCCACATACTTTTTTGTTATAAATTGAAATGTTAGCACACACAATGTACATCTTTCGTTAAAGATTGGATAGGTTGAAACATGCCGTGTACCATTTCGCTTCGTGCTGGGATGGGAAACTCTTTCAGCACTCATGTAAGCACAAAAGAAAAAAAGGAACAAGAAATTTGTCCCACTAAGCATACCAAATTCTTTTTGAACACAAATTCAAAATATTCAAGATAAGAAAAGGTTACAAATTACAATATTTGGTAATCTATAGAGACGATACGAGCTGCATTCTCTATGATAGCACTAGATATCCAAATGACATCTCTTTTGATTCATCTCACGGACATTGATTCAAGGGCTCTTTGCTTATTATGGAAGCGATGCTATCTAACACAAACTAGGATTTTAAATTAACTTTCATGAACAAAAGAATTGAAAACGCCTGCTAGAAATCTTGACTTTAACTTTGTTCGATCTATCGCTGACTAAGATTGCAGATGTAGAAGAAGATTTTGAAATGCTTTTCTTTAGAGCTCCTCTAGTTTTCCTTTAGCTTGCTTGATGTATTTTTTCGAATTTCTTTGGCTTTATAAGAGGATTCCTATTTATAGTTGCACGAGAAGGTAGTTTGTGATGAATTCTTCAATTAGAATGGTTGGCTTGAGTCATCAAATCTAGCACAAAAGCTATGTGATAGTATTGTATTTTTATTGGTTGAACCATGTCATTTGTACACTTTTTCGCCTTTGATTGGTATTTACGTTGACTTGACATGCCACATCATTTGAGCATGTGGTATTGTTTCATTGGCCTATGATTTGACTTGGATGTCATGATTTTGAATACGTCGCTCGAGTTTGGATGTCTGAATGAAGTAGGTCTTGGACTTGAAATTAATGAAATTGACTTATTTTATTTGTGAAGTCAAATAAACTGTTCAACCCAAATGAAACTGGTAATCCATGTAATCAGACTTAAAAACTAATCCAAATAAATTTTAAGTGCTTACAATGTGATAGATGGTTACTGGTGTACCAAGAACTACTCATGGGGTGACAATCTAAAAGAGTATAAAATCCTTGCATAATGATTGAAAAAAGATCTGTGCAGCCCATAGTTTTGGAGAGAATTAGTTAAAAAATTGATGATGTTAGGAATATCTTATTGGGCATTAGCTTTTGAAGTAACAATTTCAAGATCTTTTCAGATAGGTAACCATACCTGAAGTTTTTTTTGGACTATTGTAGGACAGATGAGCTTAGAACATAACATATAGAAGGCATTCGAGTGACTGATGAACCCAGTAGCTGAACTCTATGGTTCACTGGTTTCTTCTCAAGGTTTTTTCTAGTTGTGAAGACAAGTTACTGTGGATATTGGATAATACACAACAAAAGCTGCTGTACAGTTAATTCTTGCTATAGGATGCTGACAAGCAAGGATCAATAAATTAGATCATGTTATCGGAGGCAAATACGGTAAATCATGTTTCCATGGATTTTTGCTAAGGAAGCTTGCTTAACATGGATTACCTTTCAAAGAAGACATTTCTTGCTGTGTGATTTTACTTGTGTGAAGAACAACCAGAAACTCAGTCATTTGTTTCTACACTGTCGAGTAACATACCAGCTATGACACCATTTCCCCATATTTTTATGCCCTTGTTGGGCAATGCCTGACACTGCTGTAGACGTTTTAAGATGTTGGAAAAGAAAGGTGACAAGCAAAAGAACGTTTATTGGGTGGAATATTGGTGATGTCAGTGGATCTATTAAACATCTCTTTTAAGGGATTCTCCTTCATTCATCTTGAATAGCTCATATTGCCTATTTAGTCAGACAATTTTTACATTCCTCGATTAAGATGTTTTAAAGCCAAACCCAACTCCTCTTGGACGATACAAGTCAATTGCATTTTCTGTCTTGTAAAATAACACTTCTAAATGAGACAAAAATCTGTGTTAGAACTCATAGAATGCCTTCAAGATTAGAAAAGGGATATACTTTTGCTTTTTTTGCTTACCTTTACTCTTTGTTTGGATCATTGTTACTCATTGTTTCATAATGTATTGTATTGTATTGTACTGTATTGTATGATATATACAATGTTTGGCTAGATTGTATAGTTTGTTGTTGTTTAATAACATTTTAATTGTTTTGTTTGATTATAGCGTACTGTATTGTAATTTATAAATTTACTTAAATGTCCTTAAATATTCTAGGGTAGAAGGTTTGACTAGATTTAAATAATCAAGGTAAAGGGTAAAATAGTATTTAAAAATATAATATAAAGATATAATTGAAAAAAGAAATTAAGTAACAATTGGAACACACCAAATTGGTTGTTCCATAAAACAGGGGTTCCATTGTTAAGTAACAACGAAATTTAACAATACAGTACAATACATTTTAAGTAACACTCAAAACAAACTTTGTAGGTATAGTAACAATACGATACAATACAATGGATAACAATGATCCAAACATAGTGTTAGTGCTCTGTACAAAACAAGCTTATTGCTGGTGTTCTGTTTTTAAAATCTTACCTTTCAAAAAAAGGTGTAGGGTGGGTGATCTCTTAGGAGGAGAAGAGCAAGAAAGATGAGCACTAGCCTCTCATAGGGTGATAAGGTGCAAGAGGATACTGCTGCTGGAATTGGAATTTTGTTTAACAACGATGGTGCATGATGGTAGAGAAGAAAAATAAAGGAGATCTTTTGATTGGGTCGACTGCGAATTCATGAATAGAAAGACAATGTACATACCTGATCTAATTCTACCATTTCTAGTTTGGAGTGACCTCTTTACTACAAGTTTGTAAAGTAGGTCTTTCTGTCTACTGAAAGGGTCTTCAATGTAGTGAAGTTGTTTGATTTATGATTCATCTGTTCTACACCCCTCATTACTTGAAGATTTGCAACCTAAACACAGTTTGATGGGACGTTGTCTCGATATAAGTAGTTGGAGTGTCACTATTACACTTCCCCAGTTAAATAAACGTTGAATGAGTGAAGGTGGAATAGTTGGTGGAAAAACTGTTACATAAAACATTATACTCTCTCTGTTCGAATTTGTTTATCTGGTTTTGACTGACTTGGGCACGGAGTTTAAGAGAGTAAAGATGACTTTTGAATCTTGTGGTCTTAAATTTTAGCTATGTAGAATGTACCAAAATATCTTTTAATCTTGTGGTCTTAAACATGTCATGTGGGGTGTTGAAATGAAAGAGCTGCCAACAAGGGAAAGAGGCATTCTTTTTGAAATGGACAGAAAAGGAAAGTAAGACAACCAAATTGAAATGGAGGGAGTACTATCAAGTCAGTTGAAGATATCAAATAAAATAGCAAGTGTACCCTCTTTAATAGATTAAATTTTAGATGGTGATCACAGACCTCAATATTACATCCGAGTAGTTAGAGGTTTTATGTTCAAGTGTCATTGTCATAAAACAATTTCAATGTGCTTGGCTCATGAAAAAGAATCAGGCCCACATGCGAAATTGTGTTGAAGATATAATCAAATAAATCAAAGTGCAACCATTCTAACAATTTAAGCTTTTAAATGGGTGACGACACAACAAATAGACCTACTCTACTAGTTTGAGTTAAGGAGATTGGGCATATTTATAATTTACATTTTGGGAGACATTCTAAAATGTTAAGCAGGTCAAGTGGGACAATATGAGTACCCACTCTGGATATTGGTTTTATACTGTTTCCTGAGGGATCAATTGGATTAAAGAAGTTTTTGTGGCACTGACAGTGAATCAAATCTAAGCTTCATGAAGGTCTTTTTTAAACTGCAGCCGTTTGCATCTTAGAGCCTGTTTGGATTGGCTTATTTTAAGTGCTTAAGCCAAAATGGCTTTTAAGCACTTTATAACTGTGGTTTTGAAGAAGTGCTTTAAGCACTTTTTTTTTAAGCCAAAAGGACAAATAAGCCAAAAGCTAAAAGTCCATCCAAACAGGCTCTATTCTTGCTAAATACTCCATCCGTCCCAACATAAGTGTCACTTTAGCAATAAAATTTTTTCCAAAATAAGTGTCACCATAGGAACTTAAGACAGAAAGTAGTATGTTTTTCCAAGTATACCTTTGTACTAAAGAACTACTTATCAATCATGCTCAATTGTCAAGAAACATCTAATAAATAGGGGTAACTTGGTGAACTATACCTTTCTATTTATTATTTTTCTTAATGAGTATGATTATTGCTAATGTGACACTTATTTTGGGACGGAGGGAGTAGTAATTTTATGCAGAAATCCTTGTGAAATCTTCTTTTCTAGGAGTTAATCAGTTAGCAGTCATTGTTGTGGGAAAACAACTAATGACATGCTCTTCAATTTGTATATATGGATTTGGTTTTTCTTGGTCTAGGTAATGAGTTTATGCTACAAGGCAATAATGGAACGACTTTTTCTTTTTGAAAATGAATAATGTAACAACCTTAATGTAGCAGTTCAATTGGTCTTAAATTTGTGTGGAGTCTTGCTGTTTTTTGACAAACTTGTCGTTATTAAAATTTGGGTTAATTTCTGAGGGCGCTCCACAAATTGTTTTATGATGAATGTGCATCGATGGCTCTGTAAATTTGATTCAAGCTTTGATCGCTCCTGCCTTTTGCATTATATCCAGGTTGACATGGTTATAATCCCTGCAACAACAGGACAGATGGGTGTTTTACCTGGGCATGTAGCGACAATTGCTGAGCTGAAGCCTGGTATTTTATCAGTTCACGAGGGCAATGATGTGAACAAGTACTTTGTGAGTGGTGGATTTGCATTTGTTCATGCAAATTCTTTTGCGGATATAATTGCAATTGAAGCTGTACCACTTGATCGCATCGACCCCAATTTGGTTCAAAAGGGCCTCACTGATTTCACTCAGAAGCTAAACACTGCATCAACCGATGTAGAAAAAGCTGAAGCCCAGATTGGAATTGATGTACACAGCGCCCTTAATGCTGCTCTCACTGGTTAAGCAAACTGCAACCGTCTTCGTCCTTGGTGAATTCTATTTTCCTTTGTTTCCTACTGATAAACTTCTTCACCCTTTTTCGCGTAAGCTGATAATGATGATGATTTCTATTTTAAGTCCTGCATTGCTTGAATAAATGCTTCGGACAAGGTTTTCCTTTACATATCTTATTTGCTGCTATGTAAGCTGTACCGCTAAACTGCAGTAATGAGAATAGATTGTTCAAAAAGAATTGTGCAGTAGTCTGGTCACTTGTGTTGGTTTCCAGTTTTCACTCTGTAGTTTCTGTTACAGAGCTTTTACGGAGTTTTTGGCTTAAATCATCTCTGAAGTATGATTTAAACTTGTGTTATATAAGTGAATGAAAAACATAATTGCATTACTTAGAAAGTTGCAAGATTAATCTTTTTGTCTATTTTTTTTTCAAGTAAATCTTGACACACACAAAAAATGTGTCAAGTCGAATGAATGTATGAACATCAAGTAAGGTGATTTTTTTTAATTTTTACGAATTAAGGATTTAAGTCATGATGCAAAACATATTTAAATTCTAATATTCTTTGAAAAAATATAGCCAAATACAACATCAACTTCAACAATTTCAAATAAAGTATTATTTTGTTATTTTCATAACTAAACGGTTTCAACAATTCTAAATAAAGTATTATTTTGTTATTTTCATAACTAAACGGTTACGTAATATCACTAATTTTTTAGCATTTTTATATAATGTATAAAATGTGAATTGCATTGAATATAATGTACATACGAAAATCTTTAAATAGTTGGATGTAATATTTTTTAAATGATTTTTTTTCCATATCGTTGGAACCTATATAAATATATCAAAACTTACGTATAGCTGCAAGCCAATTTATTGGGTGATGCAAAAAACATATAAACTAACAATACACAATTTAAATCCTGAGAATGAAAAATTCATTTTCTATCTATTATCTTTATTCTTTTGGGTAACTTTGATCTTCTCGTCGTGGCTAAGACATGACCAAATTAATTCTTTTTTATTGGTTCAATTAGTTTCTTAACAAACTAATTAATTTGGTCATGTCTTTTCATTATAATGATGTTTTTTTGCTCACTTCGATAATATAAGGATGTCCATTAGATTTGAGTTATAGTTAAAGAATGATTTTAACCAAAGAAATCGACACAATGTTGTTAAATATTTTGAATAAACGATTGATCCATACTGTAGCACGTTCATACAAATATATCTTGTATCAAAACTTCACACATATTCTCTAGTAGGTTATGCCAAGAAGTGTTACATTTGTTCTTTGAATAGTAAACAGAACAAAGAAAAAAAAAAGAAAACAACAAAAATTTAAGTAAATTTATCAATACAGAGAGGTCAAAGAACTCGAAATGTAGAGATTTTATTTTCGATAGTTTCAAAGGCTTGAAGGAGCGGCGTAGCCTTAAGATTTCTCCCTCCGATAACTCCAAATCGATATCTGTGCACCCATACTATAACGAAACCAGGATGTGTGTAAAAATTGCTTAAGATGTTATAGTGAAAACTTTTTGGTGTACACATCAAATGTCTCATTAGCAGTCAACTGTGGCTCCTGCAACCAAAAGGTAAACATCATTTTGGTGTAATATGAACTGTAAGGTCTACGTACATACTCTATGTACATGTATTAAGATCCTAGATTGTTGGATTATATTGGCAATTCGATATTCTTAAGTTAAACTTACCTGTCTCATCCCAAAGCCAGAGTTACTTCTCCCGGTTGTTAGCATCGTGAGAAGAGAACTGACGATATTGCCACCTAAATCACTTTCTGTATTGCGGATGGAAGATCTTATTGCATTCAGTATACTTCCATAAGTAGTTCCCTGTCCGCGCTCAATTGCTTGGACAAAAGAGAAAGTCATTACACCAGTTGACATGACCTTGGCTAAACTCTGTCATCAACAAGTAAGTCATTTTAATTGGTTTTTGTTTAGGTTGATTAAGTTTAGACTAAAAAAAAGAAAAAAAAAAGTGAACTTTACATCTGTGTCTGCTGACTTTTGATGATCATCACAGCCACTGAAAGATATAGCCTCTCCTCCACTTGTTCCTTTCCATGTTCCTGATCGAGGACGATGATCTTCCCACACATATCGTCCAGTTCTGCATAAGATTAAACGTAAAACGACTACAAATAGTTTGGACAAAGAGTAAGTAAAAGGTCTAAAACATAGTTCTATCATGCACAGACCTGTCCATTCTACAAAGATAGGGTAAATCTAGCATAGTACCACTGTGACAAGCATCTATGATGGCGTGAAGCTTAGCGCCACGAGGAAGTGGCCTAACTAGTGTTGCATTTAGTTCATCATCAACAATCATTCCTTTTTTAGCATAGTCTAAAGGGCAAAGTGTTTCGTCATAACCATCGATTTCATCTAAAGTGTAGTTCCTTTGTTGTAATCCATGACCAGAAAAATGAAACACCAGAGAGTCCCCTGCTTTAACACCTTGCATAAGCCAATAGATTGCTTTTCGTATGTTACGTAGAGTTGGAATTCTTTGTGGATCTCTTTCTTCTTCTGTAAGTGAGAAAATGGAAGATTTAGGGTTAGTTAATATGAGTTTTTTTTCCGTCAACATCAGTAATCACAACTAAGTTTGTTTTGTTGTTGTTGCGATGATCGTGGTGTCCAATATCCAGCTCAGCTTGCACGCATCTTGACTAATTCATGGGGGGCATGCTACCTCTCACCAACACAGATACCAAATAACTCTATCCACTAATCGTTAGACAGATGGGAAGAAACCACCTAGTGGCTATGTGAGATTCTAAAGTGGTTCACTTTCTTTAAAGTTGTGTGATTTGAGAAAGCTATAGGCATCTATAAATGTGTTAATGGGACAACTCAATGAAATTCTAAAGTAGATTACACTCATTAAACACACTATGCATCAGATGCTTAGTTCAGACCAAAGGAATCCACTAAGTTTGGACAAATTAATTAAAATATGAAAAAGGAACAATCGATAGTTGAGGTGTACAACAATAACGACGTACCTGATAAAAATTTTATAAGCGAGGTCTGGGGAGGATCGAGTATTCACTATTCTTATCACTACTTCGTGGAGACTGGAAGACTGTTTCTGAAAGACCCTCAACTCAATTGTGGATAGTTGAAGTGTATTTTGATAAATAATTGGTGATAATAGAATTTAGGTTGCACATATGATAGTTCAGATGTTCAGGTATGAAACTCAAAAAAAATAAGAATACTTTAGATGTGTTTTTTGATTATCAAATTCAAAACGTTTCTATAATCTAGAACCTATAAAGTTAAAATTCTGGCTTCGCCTCTGACGGTAAAAGTGAATATTTGGCAAAAAAAGTAGTAGTAATAGAAGTGGATATTTTACCAGTGAGCATTATTACAGCTTCTTGAGGGAACTTGAATCTATTGACAAGCAAGAAGTTCATACATTTAGCATCATTGATGCATCCTTGGAGCTCATCTTTAGTATTTTTATATGTAATTCCAATAATCAAAGCCCTCTTCCGGCCGAAGGCCGGAGGGGGTTGAATCTTCTGTGCGGCCGCAGGAGATGTGCGGCCGTGTAACATAGGAAAGTAGTTATTCATGTATGTTGTTAGTCGGCTCGTCTTTCGAGATTCGGCTGTGTCAGTCGATACTACTGCGCAACATATTGCGCAGCGCATCGACTGAGCACCCTTAGGGAGTAGTAAGGTTGTGTTGCAATTGGTACAATCCACAAACTTCATCATTTTAAAATAATATTTTTAAGAAAATTAAAAAGAATAATGAAGTTTGTGAAAGATTATGAAGAAAGATAAATTGAGAGATGAGATAGAGGTCAAGATTCAATATTTTGATATTTGGTTTGGCATCAAATGGGTGAGTAAGCTTCTATTTATAAGTATTTCAAAAAGGGTTTAAGCTTTGAAATTGATTTAGAACGTGGAATTTATGTGTTTTTACAATAATTTAAGTTAATATTATAATAATAAATAAGTTTGGTGCAGAATATTTAGTAGATTTTAGTATATCTCTGCGTGAAAAATTAGATTAACTATGAACTTTATCGCTAAATAGCTCATAAGCTAACAAAATCTATTGTTAATCCATCACTAAATAGGCTAACGAAAATTTTATTATTTAGCGACATAATTTATCTCACTGCTAAATTTTACTTTTTAATATTGTGACTATATGTGCGCGCATATATATGTATTGAGTAAATAAGCTACTTTATTTACGTGAATCGATAACCAACCCTTTTTATCAAGCTAATATGTATTTTGTTTACACTATTAGATTACCCCACGAATACTAGACATAACACTTTGACAACCAACTAGTGCATCAACTTTTAATCACATTAACTTTTGAGTTTTTACTATTTCATACAAAAAGCGATGATTCACTTGTTTCTGTTTATATAGATAACGATACATATTATCAAAATGATTTTTACTAGATATATAGTTGTACATATAATTAAAACATTTTTCAATAGATAGTTATTTTTTTTCTTAAAAAAAACACATGTGTAGGGACAAAAAAAAGAGAAATTATTAATAAAATTGAAGATTCACGAAGCAGACAAAATCACGTAAAAAGATAGTAGGAAAAAGTAGGGAAAATGTATAAATATCCCCCTAAACTATAATCGAAATTCCAGACACCTTAACTAAATTAAGCTCCTATTACCCCCCTAAACTTTTTTTTTTGTAATTTTGTGCACATTTGGTCTTACGTGACATATTCCGTAACTGCACGCAATTGAGGCGCGTGAGAGATATTTGGATGTCACGTAAGTCAAAAAGATGCACAAAATTACAAAAAAAAATAATATAAAATTCAGGGGGTAATAAGACCTTAGTTTAGTTAAGGTGTATCTCTAAAATTTTGATTATAATCTAAAAAATACTTGTACATTTCCCCGAAAAAGTATAGTAAGGTAAAAAGTGTTTTACACAGTACTCCATAAGATTACATTTTAAATTATTTTACAAGTTTTAAATGTTAATAGTAGGAAAAGCACAAGTATAAGATCCTCTAGTCTATGCCATAAATTCCCCCTAGTACCCACCATGAAATTTATATAAGTTGTTAATCATAATTAGAAGATTCCATTATAGGTATTACAAGCACTTTGCTCCCCTAAGAGCAATACATAAAATAGTCAAATTAAATAATATAAAAATACGTCATTTAATTTGCCTTTAATTAATTTGCCTTTAATTCGTATATATGTCCTTCAATTTTTCATATGTATAATATAAATACTTAAATTTATATAAAGTTGAAGAAGATGCTTCCTATGTGGCCAATTTATATACTACATATCATCCTATTTATTTTATGTCACGTATGACGCATATGTCTACTTATTTAAATTTATACAAATTTAAGTGTACTTGTGCACTTCCAAAGTAAGAGGGTATAAATGTCAGTTGAGATTAAAAGACATGTTTATATATTATGACAGTAAAATATGTATGTTAATCTTACTCCTATTCAAAAAGACAGAGAGACTATTTTAATAGATAAATCATTTTCGACTTAAAATAAATCTATTTTATGTCAGATTGAAGAGAAAATAACGATAAGAAAATAGTAAAGCGAGAAAAGCAATAACTAATAGTAAAAATTGAAGAATAAGATAATATTTGAATGCTAATTAATGCTACTAAATATGAATAGATGAGCAGAGGAGACTTATCTTCTCTTTGCTTCAATTTGTTTATGGTAATTACTATTTGAATGTTAAAGTTATCTTTTTTAACCTCAATTTTTGAAATATATTTTTTGAATATTTTAAATCATTAATTTTGATTTATAATATTTTTTATATTATTTTTAAATATATAAATTTTATTTTAATAAATATTTTTATGTCTCAATTCATATCAAACTTTAATTTATTTGACCCTTATGCTTGAAATAAAGTCAAGCAAATCCCAACAAAAGGAGTAGTATATTTGGTCATCTTCATCTTTATATATATAAAAGAAGGAGAAAACAAAAAAAAAACATGAATTATATCATATTTTTAAAATGCGATTTTTAAATTCTTCGTAAATATAAAATGTTTTATATCATGGTACCTTGTTAGACGATTTTTTTTTTCTCATGGAGCTTTAACTTTTCCTTAATAAAAATAATTGTAAATATGATACATGACTTTCAACTATCATTGACTTCATTGGTTCTTATTTATTTATTTATTTATTATTATTATTATTATTATTATTATTATTATTATTATTTAATAATGATTATTATTATTTGGCAGTTTAACATGAAATTTTTGATCAAATTAAACCATTATATAAAACAATTTATTAAAATAATCTATTTTTTTAAAATTTTACAAAACTAGTATAAATGTATTTCACAGTTTTATTTTAGGGTATATTTCATTTTTAAAAAAAACTAACAGCGTTAGATTGATATACGTTACTCACAGTAACGTTTAACTCCTAAAACGTTATTTTGAGCAACGTCTTACTCCTAAAACGTTACAGTGAGTAACGTTTTAGGAGTAAAACGTTACTGTGAGTAACGCATATCAATCTAACGCTGTCAGTTTTTATAAAATAAAATCTACCCTAAAATGTTACTGTGAAATAAGTTTATACTAATTTTATAAAATTTTTAAAAAACGTATTATTTTAATGAATTGCTTTATATAATGAATTAGTTTGGTCAAAATCTTTTTATCACGAGATAGACTATTGGAATTCAACTTGGTAGAAGCTTCTATTGATCTTTGACTTTTTTAATTAATTGTTGAGAGAATAAAACATGCTATAACTTTTTGCAAACAAAATGTATTTTAAAATTTTTGGGATAAAAGTTTTTTGAAATATTGTAACTAAAAATTGTCTTTTGCTATATTCCATTAGGGAAAAAACACAATTTTAGTCCTCGAGCTATTGCTTTATTTCAGTTTTAGTCCCTATGATTGTCGGCTAACACAAATTTAACCTTTGAGTTAAATAAAAAAGGTAATTTTAGTCCAATCACCAACAGAACCACAAACTCCTTAATGAAATACCTAAGTTTTATTTGAACTTTTCATTAGCCATATTTCTTTTATGATTTATTTCACTTTGAATAATATTCAACATTGTTAGAATAAAGCACAAAACTTATACATATAAAAAAGTAAATAAAGAATATCAACTTCTTATAAAAAATATTTTAGAATTTTAGATTAAATAACTCAAAATTTAATATTATGAAATATTTTTTTACAATAACATTCAAGATAATATATTGAACAAATGACAATATCTTATTTGACTATAATTAATTTTTACTTTTTGGAAATAACAAAATTACTATTTAAACTTAAAAGCTTTATATTTTTTTAGTATGCTACACTACATTAAATATCCATGTGAAATAACATTGACACTCAATTTTGATCTTTAAGTACATAAATTAATCATCGATTTTTTTTAATTTCAAATGATTTCAATACCTAAGTAGCAAATTGTATTACTTTGTTATAACTAAGAAGTTCATATAAAGTAATTAAACTTTTTA
Source organism: Solanum chmielewskii (assembly GCA_027704785.1). Classification (NCBI taxonomy): domain Eukaryota; kingdom Viridiplantae; phylum Streptophyta; class Magnoliopsida; order Solanales; family Solanaceae; genus Solanum; species Solanum chmielewskii. Next base: position 57,746,347 of record JAKWIX010000322.1, on the reverse strand, counting down.
ATTCTTGTTTCTTAGGTAACTTATTGAAGGAAACTTGTCCATTCATTATATTTATATATATTCTTTGTACCCAAAATTAAACCAAGATTGATCTAGATTCTCAAGCTAAATCAGATTCAAAACTATGACCTGCTCAACTTAATGTTTTTTCTTGTAAATCCAAAATCGATTCTAAATAAAATTACAATTTTAATTCATTTCTTAAGAGAATTGAAAATTATAAATAGAGAATGATTTCAATTATTTTTTCAAAACAGATTAGGTGATGTGCTTTGGCTGAAACACGGGTTATAGCCCAACAAGTTGGTCTAGATTTTCAAGCTAAATCAGGCACGAAGCCACATCATCTCCAATCATATATCTTACTCGATAACAAAGACAAGCCCTAAGCCTCAAATTCGAAAATCGACATGCCAAATCCCCATTCCCACTTTGATTTTGTACATAGTCAATAACATAAATATGAAGCCTCCTAATCTTTCCCAAATGTGCTTCAATCTGAATGTTCCTCAACCTAGTAAATCTTAAGTTCGGATAATAACCTAGTAAGTGCCAAAAAAAAGAAATCTAGTAATTGCCAATTATTTTTGAAATATTAATATTACTTAAATATATTTTTCAACCGTTTACCTATAGTGTTGTGATGGATCGATATTTATAATGCTGGAATATCAAAATAAAATAAATTAATAATAGTGTGTTGTTGTTGTTTATATCAAGGAGTTTTCTATGATATTTATAGTTTAAAGCTTTAAACAAGACAATTACATACTTCGATATGATATCAGTACATATAAAAATCCTCTTCAATGTAAATTTTACCATCACTCTCTTTACGTATCATGTGTTTGGTTCATAAAAAAGTAATATTCTAAGCTTGCAAGTGAGGAGGAGAAAGTTAAGCCATGGTCCTCATCCTTAACATATCTGAATCAATCTTAGACTTCTTTTTTTTAAAGATAAATTTAGCACTTATAGGCATACAAACTTAAAGAATACATCCTATATTGATAGTGCACATGAACTAATTAAGAAAGTCTTTAACTTAGATTTTTTTTTTTTTTATGCGAACTAAGAAAAGAACATAAATATAGCTAAATAATCATAACAGAAAAAACGAAAATAAAATATCAAGGTGCATATATAACGCTACAGCAATTTCAAATCTCGATTGTTCTTATACGATGATAAAAAAGAATTACATAAAAAAAATAACAATGACCAAATATTAATCTCAAACTAGGTAAAATCGATTATCTAGACCAAAATTTTTGGAAACCACAACAAAACTATGCCTCAATCCCATATATTAATTGGGATGGGCTACAACAAAAAAATGAAAAATTTAAAATAAAATTTTTTTACTATAGCTATTAATTATATGCCCTTATTATTTTCAAATATTTAAAGAGTCACGGGAGGAAGTAGCCACTTAGAACCTTCAATATAAGCAAGGGATATAAAAGGTTTTGCCTCTTCGTCACTTAATTTCTTTGTATATGGAACTCTTTTTTCCGAAGCTGCCCCTGCTCCTTTACAATTGTATTCTCCGTAAAATACCGACCTAAAAATAATATAAATTTACATTGATAATAATAATAAATAAGAAAACAATACACTTTAACAAAATTTAAAAATCATGAATACATCATCCAATAGTGACATGCAAGTCAATCCAACAATAAAAAAAATTAACTAAATTTAACTTTTATACACTGACAGCGAGTGACTTACTTGTCGTTTTCGGGTTTACCATTGTCAGACCATCCTTCAGGGTGAACAACATCAGTCATATCAGTATATGAGAAAACAACTTTAGAAAAAGGCTTCCATGCCCTTCCTAAATATGCTGTGTTGCCTGTTCCAGTGATAGTGCAATGCACAAAAGAATAGCCACTGTCTACATTTTCTCCATCTCTTGCATGTGCTGTTACCATTGCCATTGGATCCCCAGGAATTACATGTGCCTCTGTGTTCTATAAAAAAAATTTCAAAAAAAAAAAAAAACATTAATATTATGGAAGTGGCTAAATATATTAAATAGTTAAAGTTGCATGCATGTCCTGAATTGAGTTGATAAATGAGCGGTTAAGTTTTTAGAAATTGAACTTATACTTAACAGGATATCATTAATTCTTTACGGTGCGAATCACGACGGATGAAAAAAGTTGACAAAAAAAGTTATTTGTCATTAAGGGGTGCAAATGATTACTATGACAAGCTTAGTCAAGATAGACTAAACGATGAGTCATATTTCAAACACAATTCACTCAACTCGATCTCTAATGAACTTTTTTACTTGAAAAAAAAAGTGTTTTCTAATAATTTGTATGATTATGAAACAAAATGAATAAATCTTTTTTTAAATTATCACTATATATATAAAATATCGACCAAAAATTAAATTTTATATAAATTTGATATATTTCTCGTGAATTTATTGAAGCTATATATTTAATCCAAATTATTAACTTTATTTTTTAGATGAGTTAAATTGGATGTATCATGTTTCGGTACGTAGGCTGATTTTGTCACCTCTACCTACTGATATTAAGTTTAAATACTTAATTCGCCTATTTCGAAAAAGAGGATTATGAATAATAAATATATTTATTCAAAAGATTGTTTACCAAATATATGGATTTTCCATTGCCAAATATGAAATCAACTGTGCCTTCAATGTAGCAATCTTTAAAGAAATGTTTTCCTTTGTCATCACAAAAAGTGTCTTGAAATCCAAACATTTTACAATTATACAATGAAGCTTTATCTCCTGCTGTCCTCAATGCTGCTGCTTGAGCTAATTCCATTTTTCCATCTGGTCTTGGTGCTGTATTCTAATCATAATAATTATAACAAAAAATTAAGACATTCAATGGCGGGGTCAGAATATCGATTAAGAATGTGTCAAAATGAAAAGAAGAAAAATTGTATAGAGGTCAGGAATGTTAATATTGTATTATATATACCTAAAAAGTTGAGAAAAGGGTTCGAGATATATCAAAACTTTGATCAAAATTGCTGTAACAATTTCAAACTTTGAACACGACCTATTATCCCTTTACTATATAATAGTGTATTTTAAAGATATATATGTGTTCACGTGGACATTTTGCTATTTATAATAATGTAATATTTATGATGTCTACGTGGACATATATATCTTTAAAATACACTATCAAATAGTGCATGGGATAAAAAGTCCTTTGCAAAGTTTGAAATTGTTACAACAATTTCAGTCAAAATTCGAATATATCACACCTTTTTCCCTAAAAAAAATTTTCTATTCTAAACTATATAATATAATTTTTTTGACAAAAGAATGTGAATAAATACCCTCAACTATGATCTAGGAAAAACCTAACAAATTTCCCCTTTCACCTTGGGTGGGGTGGGGTGGGGGGTTTGGTTAAATCTATGACTATGAGGATAGTCTATATGGTACACAACTATTTTTTTTTTTGTTTAACTATGTAATTTTAATATAGTTATTAATAGCATCCGTTGCTTTAGTTATTTTCATTTCATTTAAAAGTTTTAGACATATAGAACGAACTTTTAATTATGTCTTTTAACATGCTCTCCTTGTGCACTTATAAAACTGATTCCTACTTTTGATATATATAATAGGTTATGACTATTTAAACTTAGGGCTTTATCTGCTGTGATACTATGTTAATGCGTATCAATTTTATATATATAAAAAAAATTAATTTATTAAAAAATTATATTTTTTTAAAATAAAATAAAATAAAGAAATACGTACTACAAAGTTGATATTAACAGCACTGAAGTATTCAGATTCAACAATGACAGTGCCACTTTCAACAATAGTATATTGTTTTGCAGTTCCACTAAATATAATATTTGGGACATTTTTAGGGTCTCCATATAATGTAACAAAAGGCTTATTTCTCTCAATTTTGACTTTTTCAGTGTAATTTCCACCTCCAATCCAAATAATAACTCTTCTTTTATTATCTTCTGGAATACTTTTAACAGCTTCTGTTAGAGTCTTGAAATCACCACTTCCATCTGTCCTCACCTTAAATCGCGATCGAAAATTCAAAATATAGAGTCAGTATTGAAAAATATAAACATCTGATCTATATCATAAAAAAAATAATAAAGAGTTATTCCTTTTATTTCATTTTATGGTAAAAATTATTTAGCGAGTACAAAGTTTAATTTTTTAATGAAGGTTGAACATTGTGTTTTTATAATGAAATAACTTTTTTTTTTGTGTTGTTAAGTGTAAAATGGTAAATTTAAAGCTAAATTATTTTTAATATTGAAAAATGTTACTTTAAGCAACTAAAATGGAAGTGTTGGCATATTTACGGAAATGTCCCCCCCTTTTAAGCCACCATTTAAATTTTGCAAAAAATAAAATTAAATTATGGAAATATAATCTTTGGGAGTGATAAAATATTAGATTATCGTTTAACGTCTAAATGAATTTAACAAGTAATTACTTTGCTCAAAAGGTATCATTATATCGTAGTCTAAAAGATTCGTAAATAGCATAAGAAATTAAAAAGGAAAAATTATACGATTTACTAAATAACTATTCAAAAAGGAATAATCAACGAAGGTTAATTTCAAAAGAAAATCACATAAAATGAAAAATGGAAGTATGAAATATGTTTATGAAGATAAAAGAGGAAAAATCAATATGTTTTGAACATAAAAATTAATCTCAAGAAAATCACATAAAATGGAACATGGAAGTATGAAATATGTATATATAAAAATAAAAGAGGAAATATAAATATTTTTTGAACTTAAAAATTAATTCCAAAAGAAAAACACATAAAATGGAACATGGAAGTATGAAATATGTATATATATATATATGAAATTAAAAGAGGAAATATAAATATTTTTTGAACTTAAAAATTAATTCCAAAAGAAAAACACATAAAATGGAACATGGAAGTTATGAAATATGTATATATAAAAATAAAAGAGGAAAAATAAATATTTTTTGAACTTAAAAATAAATTCCAAAAGAAAAACACATAAAATGGAACATGGAAGTATGTAATATGTTTATGAAAGTAAATACTTTTTTTGAACATAAAAATTGTGAGATTTGAAAAAACATCGAAATGGTATTTGAAAATTATAATTAAATGTTTCAACACGAATATAAATTGAAGTTATTTTTGAATTTTTATAAATAATCTGGAGCGAAAATTACGAAAATAGCTAACCTTAATGATAGTTTTATTAGCCTCAGCAGCTACAAGGGCAGGGTCTAAAGTGTCTTTTCTTGCATCTAATGGCTTAACATTAGCTTCAAACCAACTATTTAATTGTGATTTATCAGCTGGGATTGGAACTAAATCATCAGAAAAAACTCTAGGAATAAAAAGAAGAATTATTAAAAAAATAGTTTCCAAAGCAAAAATTGAATTTTTTCCAGACATTTTTTTAATTTTTTTTATATAAAATTATAATTTTTTTTTGTTTTTTATAGGTAAAATTGTTTTTTTTTTTGTTTTTCTCTACAAACATAGCAATAAGTGTGGTTATTTATAGAGAAAAATAAATTAGGGAAAAATTGAAAAATAAATAAATAATTAGAGGTAGATATTAAATTAAAATTGTGGTAGATAATTTAGAGAAAATAGCTCTATGGTAACACTAAAAAAGTGCATATGGATGATGGAATATTATTGATTTTTTTTGTCAGGTATATATCGTAAGGCAATACGAGTACTACGTTAATAGATGGTTTTAATTTAAGGTTATGTATAACAATTTCGTATATATATACTGATAGTGTAAAAGTATAATTTACGCAATCAAACACTCATTAAAATATGAGTAGTTACCTCAATTTTCTTTTGTTAAAATTTGTATAAAAAAATTAAACCAAAAATATTTCCCATTCAAGAAACTAAGAAACTAAAAAAATCCAAAAGAAAATATTAAAAATGGCTGGAAAAAATACCATATTTGTTGTGGAAACAATTATCATAACATTTCTTTTATTCAATATTATTGAAGTATTTTCTGATGATTTAGTTCCAATTCCAGCTGATAAATCACAATTAAATAGTTGGTTTGAAGCTAATGTTAAACCATTAGATGCAAGAAAAGACACTTTAGACCCTGCCCTTGTAGCTGCCGAGGCTAATAAAACTATCATTAAGGTCACTCTTTACATTCATAACTATAACTACGTTGAAGCGTTTGAACATTTTATCTAACATTAGAGAATTTTAACTTCTTACTTTATTATATAATTACAATCTATGCTGGACAAATTTAATTTTTATGAGCTAAATACGTTAAGATTTAAATGGGAAAATGCACAAGTACCCCCTCAAGCTATGTCAAAAATCTCAAAGACACACTTATAATTTACTAAGGTTCTATTACCCCCTGAACTTATTTTATTAATAATTTTCTACCCCTTTTCGACCTACGTGACATTAACTTGAAAAAAAAAGTCAACTAGCGTTGACCCACAAGATAGTGCCACGTAGGCCGAAAAGGGGTAGAAAATTATTAATAAAATAAGTTCAGGGGGTAATAAAACCTTAGTATAGTATAAGTGTGTCTCTAAAATTTCGAACATAAATTAAAGGGGTACTTGTGCATTATTCCTATTTAAATAAATGATGATTATACTCAAACCTGAATTAGGGCTTATTATGCTTGCTATAATGCATGTTAAAGTATATAACCATCTCTATTCGTTATATCTTACGTTCATAATGATATTTGATACTAGCTAGTTTTTCCATGTTTTTTTTCTATGATATGGTGAAAATCTCTCTCTCTCTGGAAAAACTAGCTAGTATCATATATATATATATATATATATATATATATATATATATATATTTATACATCTTTCACCTGCGTAACATTTTTTATTTATTTATTTAATTATAACTCGCTTTTCATGAGTGTCAATAAGATTCAAACACAATAAATTTATCTGTTTTAATATCACGTTTAAATTTATGATCATGATCTTATTTATTAGTTTAAGATATTAAAGAGGAGAATACATATATTTTATTTTATTAATTATATATGTCTCAAATATCAACTTTAATAGAATTTAAAATTTTTCTGACTCTAAATTTTGAATTTACGAAACCACAGGTAAGGACAGATGGAAGTGGTGATTTCAAGACTATAACAGAAGCTGTTAAAAGTATTCCAGAAGGGAATAAAAAAAGAGTTATTATTTGGATTGGAAGTGGAAATTACACTGAAAAAATTAAAATTGAGAGAACAAAGCCTTTTGTTACATTATATGGAGACCCTAAAAATGTCCCAAATATTATATTCCATGGAACTGCACAAGAATATACTACTGTTGACAGTGCCACTGTCATTGTTGAATCTGAATATTTCAGTGCCGTCAATATCAACTTCGTGGTAAGTATTTCTTCATTTTTTTAAAAAAATTAAATAAGTCGTCTTAGAGTTGCGAGGGGTTTGACATGTACCTCTACCATGTTAACCATCCGTTATAAAAAAAAATCATTTGTTTATTAACGTAAGAAAATATATTATCGAAGACATAATTAAGAAAATTTTTATTTGTTCTATATTAACAATTTAAATTTTTTAATGATACAATATATCAGATCTGAATATGTTGATCCTTTAGGAATTCTTCGAGCTTTGACAGATGGGATAAACTATTTTTGAAAAAGAACATCATTCAATCAACAAGATATACTCGTTTGATACAATTCCTCCATCACCCCAAAATACAAGGGGTGATCTCACAGTTCTTGATCTGTGAAGATGCATTATGATACAATATATCAGATCTAAATATGTTGGCCCTTTAGGAATTCTTCGAGCTTTAACAGATGGGAAAACTATTTTTCGAAAAAGAACATTATTCAATCGACAAGATATACTCGTTTGATACGATCCCTCCATCACCCCAAAATACAAGGGGTGATACAATATATCAGATCTAAATATGTTGGCCCTTTAGGAATTCTTCGAGCTTTAACAGATGGGAAAACTATTTTTCGAAAAAGAACATTATTCAATCGACAAGATATACTCGTTTGATACGATCCCTCCATCATCCCAAAATAAAAGGAGTGATATGTGACATCACAGTTCTTTGATATGTGAAGATGCATTAAGAGGTGCTCTATTTTTTTTTTCATGTTGACACTATATTCAAGAAGTTGGACCCACTGAACATGTCCTAAATCTTTTTTAGGCGCGATCATAACATAACATAGAAATTACACTTGAAAATGATAGCAATTAGTTAGCTAAAGCAATGAGGGCTATAGTGAAACTAATTGAAAAAAAAAATCGAATACATTAAAAGAATTCGTTAGTTTTTTCGATATATATCAATAGGACATAATTAATTTTTTTAAATTTTTTTATTATTTTTATTTATTTTTGTAGAATACAGCACCAAGACCAGATGGGAAAAGTGACAAAGCTCAAGCAGCAGCATTGAGGACAGGAGGAGATAAAGCCTCATTGTATAATTGTAAAATGTTTGGATTTCAAGACACTTTTTGTGATGATAGTGGAAAACATTTCTTTAAAGATTGTTATATTGAAGGCACTGTTGATTTCATCTTTGGAAATGGCAAATCCTTATATCTGGTAATTATAAATAATTTTTAATTCATAGTCGAACTAGTAATCAATTTAAATTTGATAAATTCAAACAGAATCGAAATCATTTCATATGAATCTCCTTTTGTCAAAAAGTAGGGGTACAAGTGAGTCCAATTGAATCCCGTTGGTTGAAATATTACACTAAAGTAAAAATATTAAGTACTACTTTCTTGCGTATATATATAAATTGTTGAATACTCTTGATATAACTTATACATACATAGGAACATAGGTGGATCCCTCCCTAGGGGCGGAGTTAGGGTACCAGAAGGGGGGTTTGTTTACAAACTATACGAATATAGACTCAGTTAAAATTATCTTTTACACTAAGTAAAAATATTAAGTACTATTTTCTTGCATATATGTATAAATTGTTGAATACTCTTGATATAACTTAATAAATACATAGAAACATAGGTGGATCCCTCCCTAGGGGCGGAGTTAGGGTACCAGAAGGGGGGTTTGTTTACAAACTATACTGATATAGACTCAGTTAAAATTATCTTTTATGTCTATATAGTATGTAGTGAATTCCTTCGACTTTTTATTTTCTTGCTTTATAATATTCTAAATTTCATGAGTAAAAATTCTGATTATACCATTATTGGCCTTACCTATCTATGTGTTCATATACGTCATAGCGATAGTATATCTATATGCTCAATTATTAAAGAGTAGCATAGATAAGTCATTTCTGATAATTTAATGACATATTAAAAAAATCGCGAATAATATTATTATTATTTTTTTTTTTTGGAAAATGTAGAATACAGAGACACATGTAATTCCAGGGGATCCAATGGCAATGGTGACAGCACAAGCAAGGGCAGTAGAAAATTTTGACAGTGGATTTTCTTTTGTACATTGTATGATTACTGGTACTGGAAATACAGCATATTTAGGAAGGGCATGGAAACAATACTCTAAAGTTGTTTTCTCATATACTGATATGACTGATGTTATTCACCCTGAAGGATGGTCTGATTTTGGCAAAAAAGAATTTGGCAGGTATGCTCGTATATAAAAGTTGAACTCTTTTCTTTTTTTAATAATCGAGTTAAAAAAGGATGACATATATGTTGATAGGAACGAATATTAATAATTATAATATCAATTAGAGCTGTCAAAATTAGTTTGTTTGTTAGTCTAGCCCAACCAGTCCAACCTTTGAATTAAATGGAGTTGGGCCTTATTTTTAGGCCTATTTGGTAACGAGACTTTTCTCATTAGTCCGCTAGCCTTGTAGGCTCAACCCGCAAGCCTCAGATCCAACTCGTAGGCTATGAATAGTCAAAAATATTGTTTATATATATATATATATATATATATATATATATATATATATATATATATATATATTTATATATATATATATATATATATATTTATATATTATAGTAGTGCTTTCTTCGTAAAGTTTTTACTAAAAAAAATTTTTAAAAATAAAAATCAAATCTTTTACATTGGCTAGGTCTTTTTTTGGGAGTGATGACATGATCAATATTTTTTTGCTAAATCTTATGTTGACTATTATGTATTTTTGTAAGTATTAATCGAAATGTGTGATTCATAAATGTAGTTTTGTAAAATTCATTAAAATGTGTGATTCATAAATAAAAATTTATATGTATTTTCGTGTTCATAGACATCAAAGTTCGAAATAATATTGTTCAATTTTTGGTTGAAGGGTTACCCATCTCAATTCGTGGCCCATTTAGGACTGGGTTGAGCTGCTTTTTATAGGCCCTTTAATTAAAAGGTTCAGCTCGTCCCAACTCATTTAAATCTCTAACCCATTAATATTGGATTGTGTTGGGTTGGATCAATCCAGTTTGACAGCTCTAGTACCAATGCATGTCATTATATTAGTGATTTATATAATTAAACAAAAACAATATATTAGATCAATATATATAACTTAAACTCGTTATTATTTTCAGCACGGTATACTATGGAGAATACAAGTGCAAAGGAGCAGGAGCAACTTTGAATAAAAGAGTTCCATTTACAAAGAAATTAACTGATGAAGAGGCAAAACCTTTTATTTCCCTGGCTTATATTGAAGGCTCTAAGTGGCTACTTCCTCCTGTGACACTTTAAATATTCGAAGTATTATGTTGTGGTGCTATTTTAAAACGCTTATAAAATTTTGAATTTTATTTATTTTTTTGCTAAATAATTTCTCAGTTTTTCGTGTGTCTTCTTATTGTGTGAAGGAATGAAATGTCATTCCTTAATATCTAGGGAACTATTTAATTTACATATATGTTGTACTTCTTTTCGTATCAATAAATCGATAGGGGTCAAGTCAAACCCCATTTGCAATGGTTCAGAAGGCTTTTATAATGAAAAATAGTAAAATAACAATTAATATGAAACTGAGGCGTAGTTATGATTTTCGATTATTGACATAGTCAATTTCAATTAATTTGAAATTAAAATTTAGTTATATATTATTTCCACTTTTTAATGTAAATTCTTTTTGACTGTCACGTATGCAATATAGTTGTTGTTTTTCTCCTTGTTGAATAGCAGAAAATGTAATTGGAATGTAATTCGTAGGATAATATTTTCTGATTGCTCCTCACGTTTGAGCATACCAGTGTAATTTCACTAAGTGGGGTTTGGAGAGGGTAGCGCGTAAACCCCGACTCAAGCAAATATTAGTCCAAAGATACAAAAAAGAAATAACAAAAATGAAGAGCTAGTCATGGAACAAATAGTCTAAATAACTTAAACAAATCCTTCTGATCTAAATAACTTAAACAAATCCTTATGATAAATTAAAACTGGACAAATTTTAATCCATTCAAGCATTATTCAGTTTAAAATGATTGTCAACTAAGCCCCGTTTATTTTCCAGTTTCAACCCATTTTCTATCTTCATTAATCAAAGATTTTGGTTAAATATTTTTCATCATATCCAGTGGGATTAAATCTCGAGTCACATATCAGGTTAGTTCTTTGATCACATGTCAAGGTTGGGGTCTCAGCTCGAGATTGGGTTGAGTCTCGATTCAATATTAGATCACAAGTTCAAAATTAGGGTCAAATCTCGAGTTTCAAATTAGGGTCAATATTGGATCTTGAGTCTCATATCAGGGTCAAGTCTTGATTCCAAGTCCCAAGTTAGGTTTAGGGTCTTAGGTCGGGATTGAGCCTCAGGTCTTTGACTAGGGTGAGGGTCATGTCTCATGTACAGAGTCCCATGAGGTTTCATATCTCAAGTCGAGGTTGGGTCTCAAGTTTAGGATAAGGGTTGAGTTAAAGTCAGGGTTGGGTCTCAATCGGGTTTAAATTAGATTAGGGTTAAATTTTAGGTCTCGGGTCAGTATCGAGATCAAAGTCAAAGCCCAGTACCTAGGTATTGATTCTCAATCTTATTTAGGTCCTTGGTTAGGGTCCAATTCAAGTCTCGAGTTAGGGTCCACTTTAAGTCCCGGGTCAGGGTCAAGTCTCAGTCTTGGGTTAGGTCTCTGCTTAGGCTAGGGCTTGGGTCTCAAGTTGGGAATGAAGCTTGGGTCTCGGGTTGGGGTCGAATCTTAGGTCAATCTTTGATCTCGGGTCGGGGTTAAATGCTGAGTCTTAGAAGGACGTGGTCTAATCTAAGAATCGGGTGGTCAATGCCATGTACTGAGTCCCAAGTTGGATCATGTGTTGAGGTCAAATTGCAAGTTGGGGTTAGTGTTAAGTCTCCTGGGGTTGGATCCCAAGTTCCAATTCGGGGTCAAATCTCGAGTTTCAAATTATTGGGGTCGATATCAGGTCCCTAGTCTTAGATCAAGGTACGAGTAGGGGTCATGTCTTGAGTATCAAATCCTATTAGGTCTTAGGTCCCTAATTGGGGTGGAATCTTGGGTCCTTGATTAGTGTTAGGGTTGAGTATCGAGTCCCAAGATAGACTCATGTCTTAGGTTCAGGTCAGTCTTAAGGTCTTTGGGTCCAATTTAGCTAAGCTTGCAGAACATGTTTGGATGTTTCTTTTGATCTTGGTGGTATTTAGCATCCTTGATAACACGGATGATGTTCAACAGAAGGAATGTTGTTCAATGGTGAGGTATTGATGCGATAAAATGATTTCCCAATTTTGGGAGTTTCAATTTCGTCCTTGAAGCAAAGATTATTTGAAGTAACAAAAATGATAAATAAATTGAATATATTTGCTAATTGAAGAATAAAGAAACGATGAATAGAATTGTCACACGTGTCCCTACAAATTGACGACTCATATTTAACAATCTCGGATAATCTATTGAAGAGCCTATATAACAAACCCCCGGATGGGAGCTAGATGCGTTACTAGTTTTTCGGTATCTTCTTTAAACCTCTTTCCTCTTTGTTTTCACCTCGTTTCTATCGTCTTTTTCCTTATAACCTCTTTCTTCTCCTTTTCTTTTCTAGGTATCAATCGCATGAAGTTGGATAAGATTCAACATATTTGAACTCATTTTCGGTATTTCCTTTCAATTGTAATTCTTCAGGTAAATTGTTAATCAAAATACAAAAAAAATCGTTCCATAAATTGTGTTATAATTTTCTTCTCTATTGCACTTTTATTAGTCATTTCTTAAAGAATTTGAAGGTAAATAGTGCTAATTAAGAAATCTGACACATGATTCAATCAAAATAGTTAAGCAAAACTCCATGTGTTGAACGTTAGACACGTTTTAGGGTTTGTGGGAGAGATTTAGGGGCATAGACTCAAGATTTTGCTACATTAACTCATGTTAAGCCTTTTGATTCATGGGATCTAAAAAATCGAATGACAATTTTTTTGCAATTTAAAATGGCCAAACTAGAACAAAGTCCATATATTATGTTCACTATTTATAATATATTATTTTCTTGTACTCCAATAACTTATTAAGACAGTTTTCCTTCTTAATTAAAGGATCATTTGATCACATGTTTGTCATGCTAGAATTATAATGCAAAAATTGAAATACACACATTTTGATAAAATAATAATGAAAAAATATGTAAAATGTCACATAAATCTCTTTTGATCTTTTTTTTTAGCTCTCACAATATACCAAGAAAATGAAATCTAACAATGACACTCCATAATTCAAGTTTTAAACTTATGAACATGATTAATTTAGAGAGTTTTTTGATGTATTAACTCTAATTATCAATATTTTCCATAAAATTAATTTGGACCAAAAATGATAAAAATAAAATGAGAAAAAATAGGAGAGTATATGGTTGTGCAAAGTCCCAAGGAGCTCGTGATCCATTTGTAACTATCACAAAAAGAAAAAAAAAATCAAATTTATTTTCAATAATTTCCACTTATTTTGTGATTAACCTAAAACCCCTCGATCACTCTACTTACTATATAAAAGTAGTACTACTTCAAGAATTTAGCATTAAGAAAATTCCCATTTTTTGTTTTTTTATCATTTTTTTTTCTCTTCATAATCTTTTGATCCTACTAGGTTTTTGGGTTTTTTTTTTTTCTCAAGAATATAGAGAGCAGCCATGAATGCACTTGCAGCTACAAACAGAAATTTTCGCCAAGCAGCTAGGATTCTTGGTTTGGACTCCAAACTTGAAAAGAGTCTTTTGATCCCTTTTAGAGAAATTAAGGTATAAAAATGATGTATATTAGTGTAAAGTTTCAATCTTTTTTGAAGAATTTCATGTTATGTTTGAAAATCTAAGGTGGAAAAGAGGTTTTGTTATGAAAGAAGTCAATTTTTTGAATTTTAGTGTGAAGTGATCAATATTAGTGTGAAGTGATATATATTAGTGTAATGTGATGTATATTAGTGTAAAGTTTCAATCTTTTTTGAATAATTCATGTTATGTTTGAAAATTGAAGGGGTTTTGTTCTGAAAGAACTCAAAAGTTTCTATTTTAGTATGAAGTGATCAATATTAGAGTAGTGTGATGTATATTAGTGTAAAGTTTCAATCTTTTTTGAAGAATTTTATGTTATGATTGAAAATCTAAGGTGGAAAAGGGGGTTTTGTTCAGAAAGAACTCATTTTTTTTTTTAATTTTAGTGTGCAGAAATGTATATGTGTGTAAAGTTTCAATCTATTTTGAGAATTTCATGTTCGTATTAAATCTAAGGTGGAGAAAACTCGAATTTATTTTCTTGACACGAGGTTTAATGGAAAACAGCCTCTCTACCTCAGAAAAGGTAGGGGTCAGGTGTGTCCCGGACCCACGGGATCAAACTGGATATTTTTACTGAAATGTGTTAATGTCTGCGAAGTTTTAATCTTTTTTATGATTTTCATGTTGTAATGGAATGTAAGGTGGAGAAGGGTCTTTTTGTAAAAGAACTCAAATTTATTTTTTTGAGCCGAGGGTTCAGTCAGAAACAGTCTCTCTACTTCATAGAAGGTAGGGGTAAGGTCTGGCACAACAGACACTTTCTAGACCCCACTTGCGGGATCACACAGAGTATGTTGTACTGGAATGTGTTAATGTCTGTGTAAAGTTTCAATTTTTTGTTATGAATTCTATGTTCTTGTTAAATCTAAGGTGGAGAAGGGTATTGTTGTGAAAAAACTCAAACTTATTTTCTTGAGCCGAGTATTTATCTGAAACAGCCTCTCTACCTCTCACAGAAGGGAAGGGAAGGTCTGTCACACCCCACCCTACTCTGACTCCACTTGTGAGATCACATTGGAGTACGTTGCACTGAAATGTGTTGAAGTCTGTGAAAAAAATATCAAAGAGTGGACATTTTGATATGTTTGTGGAGATTTGTGGATCTCGTTGAAATGTATAATGGTTCACATTGATATATTTGGTTATTAAGCATATTGTTTGATCGATTTACTATTTGATCAGGTGGAATGCACAATTCCCAAGGATGATGGAACGCTTGTTTCCTATGTTGGATTTAGAGTACAACATGATAATGCTCGTGGACCCATGAAAGGAGGAATCAGATACCATCCTGAGGTTATTTTTAATTTGTGTTCTTTCTTTAATAAATTTTGAAATGTAGTACTCTTATTGTTGTCTTGTCCGAATAAACTTTTTTCAAGCTGTATAACATTGGTATGCCATTTATTAACGGTTATATGTAAGAGTGGAAAGATTGTATGTGAAAAAAAGTACAAGGAGATTTAGTAGGAACTATGAACATGGAGGCTAGTTGTTGTATATCAGTGTACACCGACTCCATGTTTGTGCTACTTACGTCTTTACAGTATTTGTTGTTTTCCAGAAGTAGAATTTGCTCTGAAATGGCTTAAGTTTCTTTTTACAAGGTTGATCTTGATGAGGTGAACGCCCTTGCTCAACTAATGACTTGGAAGACTGCGGTAGCAGATATTCCATACGGGGGAGCAAAGGGTGGGATTGGCTGCATACCAAAAGAGTTAAGTTTAAGCGAACTGGAGCGCCTTACACGTGTTTTCACGCAGAAAATCCATGACCTAATTGGAATTAATACTGATGTCCCTGCGCCTGATATGGGCACCAATGCTCAGGTTCGTGATACAGTTCTCTGATGTAACTTTGTGAACATATTCTTCTCTACGGAGCTTAAAAATATGAAGCAAATATATGCGCTTATGTGGTGATTCCTGTGACAGACTATGGCTTGGATTTTGGATGAGTATTCAAAATTTCATGGTCACTCTCCTGCAGTTGTGACCGGGAAACCAGTTGTAAGTTTTTGTTCAGTAAATTATTGATTTCCGAATGTGCTATTACGTTCAAACTTATCCAACCGGAATCAAACAAGTCATTTTGAGAACCCCTTTTCACTATTTTGCCTAGGATCTTGGCGGTTCGTTGGGTAGGGAAGCTGCAACTGGACGTGGTGTCGTTTATGCTGCAGAAGCTTTGCTTAATGAGCAGGGGAAGCAGATTAAGGATTTGACTTTTGCTATTCAGGTAGAATTTCTGATTAGTTCAATTCGCGCAGGCAGCAACCGTGATATTGCACAAAAAAATAAGTTGAAATGATGCTAAATATATTTTTGCAAATATTCTTCAGGGGTTCGGGAACGTAGGATCATGGGTAGCAAAGCTTATTCACGAGATAGGTGGCAAAGTAGTTGCAGTTAGTGACATAACTGGAGCAATCAAGAATCAGAATGGTCTTGATATACCAGCTTTGCTTAGTCATAAAGAAGCAACAGGGAACCTAATTGATTTCGGCGGTGGTGATGTAATGAACACAGATGAATTGCTTACGCACGATTGCGATGTTCTTATACCCTGTGCTCTGGGAGGAGTTTTGAACAGGTACAAACCGTTATTATTAGTATGAAATATTATATCTTTGTTACTCTGAATAGCTTAGTTCCTGAATTTCTTTCCCGATTAAAGGGTACAACAACAAACAACATACCCAATATAATCGCACAAGTGGGGTCTCGGAAGGACGTAGAACGTAAGCAAGACCTTAGCCCTACCTTTGTGGACTAGTTGTTTCCGATAGACACTTGGTGAAAAGAAAAGTATCCAATGCAGGATTGTAAGAAAAAATAAAACAACAAAATAGATACAGGATATGTGTAACAATTGATCATAATACACATTGAAGAATAAGAAATTACGCGATAACTTAAGATAATTACCAAAGAGGGCTATCCCCTACCTCTCCCTCATAAAGTGTAACAACACTCACCTTAGGCTTCTGAAGTTGTGGCATGTCTTGTCTAATCACCTCCTCCAGATCTTCTTTGGCCTACCTCTACATCTACCTCTTCTAGCTCCTGCAACAGAGAACCTCTCAGACCTCTTCGCTGGCTCATCCTCAGACCTCCTCTTAACATGCACGAACAATCTTAGTCCCGGTTACCTAATCCTATCCGCCATGGAGGCGCTGCTACCTTGTCCCGTATAACTTCGTCCTAATCCTATCTCTCCTATTATGTCCACACATCCGTCTGAGCATCCTCATGTCCGCTACATCTATCTTCTGAACGTGGGCATTTTTTACTGGCCAACACTCAACCACGTACAAACAAAGTCTGTCTAACCACTCCTTTATAGAATTTACCTTTAAGCGTCAGCGACATATGCTGATCGCACCGTACGTCCGAGGCAAGTCTTCATTTCACCCTCCCGATAAAAGAGTGAAAGTTTAAAATACAGCCTAAATGGTATAGGCTGAGAGAACCGTCTATAGGCCAGATTAGCATGACACAATTAGACTTATCTGTAACAATCATCCTCTGTAGGCAGAAAACATATCTAGAGAAGCGACACCGTTATAGAGAGATTTGACTCTAGCACTAATAGGTGGAGTCTTTTCCCTTATTTTATGTTCTTTTTATTAAATCTGTACTGAAATGATATTGTTTCTTCTACATAGTCTTTCTTCGTAAAAATTATACTTTATTTTGTTGGATTTTGGTTTTCACTATTGACAGAAATAAGTATGTTTTGCCCTGTTTAAATCTGTCTTTGTCTGTTCTGATTTTTCTGTGAAGAGAAAATGCTGATCATGTAAAGGCCAAGTTCATCGTAGAAGCAGCAAATCATCCGACTGATCCAGATGCTGATGAGGTACCACTTTTGCAGGTTTTCATATCTGTTAGACTAGCATCTATGCTGCGAGACTCTTCAAAAATGTCGACGATGTGTGTTAGATCCTCCAAAAGTAGTACATTTTTGGAGGATCCGGTATGAAGTATGTCAACATTTTTGGAGAGTCTGAGCAACGTAGACTTGGATGATAATAATTTCTAACATGTGACTTCCTTCTACAGATTCTGTCGAAGAAAGGTGTTTTAATTCTTCCCGACATATATGCCAATGCTGGAGGTGTGACTGTTAGTTATTTTGAGTGGGTTCAGGTAAAATCTATCTATACATGACATCTTTAAATTTTCTGCTTTATACTTGCAATGATATTTTGACCAAATCTCAAATGACATTTCCATAAGATATCAGAGTAATTAGTCAGACTTCTCTATAACAATCATCCTCTATAACAGCCTAGTTTTCCTTAGAGCCGACTTTCGTATTATGTTATATCATGTATTCTCTATAACGGTATCTTGCTATAGCAATCACAAAACATCCCGTCAAACAACGTTGTTATGTAGATGTTTGACTGTATTTAGTTGGAATTCTCTAATATTTTCAAGTAGTTTTTCCACATAATAGAATATAGTTTAGTAGGTGCCCATTCAAGTTACGACGACTTTAAAATAGACAATAATCATCAGGTTCATAATTGACGACAACTCTTCATTGTTTTCTCTCATCAATCACGGTGTTCATCTGACTTGTACTAATAACACCCGTGTTGCATTAGAATTAGGCGCCCATGTTTTCACCGTTGTCAATGAATCTCTTCCATGTTCATAATTGACGACAACTCTTCATTGTTTTCTCTCATCAATCACGGTGTTCATCTGACTTGTACTAATAACACCCTTGTTGCATTAGAATTAGGCGCCCATGTTTTCAATCTCTTCCATGTTTCGTTAGATACGTTCTCTTACGATTCTGCATTGACGAAAAACCTTTTCATGTGCAGAACATCCAAGGTTTTATGTGGGATGAAGAGAAGGTTAACAGGGAGCTTAAGAAATACATGACAAAAGCCTTTGGTAATCTCAAGAGCATGTGTCAATCTCATAGTTGCAATCTTCGTATGGGCGCCTTCACGTTGGGGGTGAATCGCGTTGCACGTGCAACACAATTGAGAGGTTGGGAGGCGTAAATATATTCGCCTATGTTGTGTTTAGAGACGAATAATCTTTTCCGTCCACAGCTGAATGTTTGAACGATCTTTCTTTTCTGGTAAGAAATGGTCTAATTTTATGAACATGGATGTTGTATATTCACTGGTTTTCCTTCTCATAACTATTATTGCTACATTTTTAAGCATGTTCGATACATTAAGGGACCGTTTAATTCTGAGATATCTCACCTTATCTCTTTGCATTTGGTATTATTTTACCTTATGGATAAATTAGTCTCATGATTAATAATTTTGTCTGTGAATCCTACGACCCTTAAGGGATTTTTAGTTGAGTACACTTGTTGGGCATCTAGGTGAATTGAATTAACCTAACCAATTTGGTTAACACTACGAAGCGGAACTAGAATTTGAAGCTTATGATTTTTAATTTTTTTTTTTTTAGTATGATTTTAGATTATTTCATCTATATCAATTTTTGCATTTTTCACGTCTCTAAATTCGAACTATGTGAGCTTTGATAACAATTTAAAGTTGTATCTTTTCATTATATAAACATAAGCAGAATTGCAACTTATATTAGAATTTCTGAATATTTAAATTTAAATTTTGAAAAATTAAGTTGGTTTAGTTTAATTAAACTTGGAAAAAATAATACTTTCAAAAAGTGAAAGTGATCGCATAAATTGCGCGAATAAAATTTGAACCAACAAGGATATAGATAAACACACACCCATTATTAACTTATATATATATACCATCACTATATTTATCATTCTGTAATATCATTCTTATATAATAATATTTTACTATAAAAATCAAGTTTTTATCATCAAAGATCGTAGCGGAATAGTAAATATTTTTTCATTTTAAATTAAAAGTCTCGGTTTAAATATTTTCATCTAGTATTTTGGCCAAAATATTTTAAATATTTATACATTACACCACTTTGACAAAAAAAAAAAAAAACTACATTGGTACATACTTTGATAATTAAAAATATTTCCATATAAAAATTTCTACATATTTGTAATTTCATTAGACAAAAACTTTCCATCTTAGCTTTCTTTTGACCTGAGACATAATACTTTTGACATTATACTTTAAAATAATTTTTTTATTTTTTATAACATTATAAAAATAAGATTTATTTTCATCTTTTTTTTTTGTCAGATTTAAATGTCTTAAATAAATTCAGCGTAAAAATTAAAGTTATATTAACTATCAACTACAATTTAGTTGAGGAATAATAAGATCATTGGTATCCCAGGAATATCCAACTGATTACATGTCATCAAGAGAGAATGTCCATGTGTCAAGTTTCTATCGGGACAGATGTAGCGTAAACATTATAAATTTCACGTAAATTCAATAATTTTCTTATATATGTGTATGCCTTTAAAAAGTTATAAAAAATATAAATTTCAATTGTGACTCCATTAAATTGTATATTAATTAATTTTAAATCATTATAAGTATCAATAATTTTCAAATCGTAAATTAACCTCTGATTTTGACATTTCTTTATTCAATTCAAAAAAAGAATTCTTTAAAGATTAACTTTTTCTCTCTTTGGATATGTTTGTGATGACATGTATTAGTTTTAGGTTATAATAATTTCATCCGACTACACAAAAGTTAGGGTTTCAATCCAAGTCATGAGTGTTATTTGCACCATAGAAAGCGATGTTCATAGGGCGTTAAACATATAAGTCTAAAGGACCAGATTAAAATTTAATTTCTCTGCTCTTAATTAAAATTATGAAAGTAAAGAATATTTTGTTAGCGAACATATTATCATTGTGATAGTCTATTCAATGCAAATTCAAATTAGTATGCAAAAGGACCATAATGAGAAGCAAATTAAATGTGTATGTCTTCCTCCTATCCATAATCAAATATATTGTACATGTGAATTAATTTAAATCTCAAAAGAAAAGAATGTATCGTTAGCGACTACCTTTACATCACAATCTATATGATATAAATTCAGTTTAATAACCTAACAAATAGGCAAAAGGGTCATCTTAAGAATCGAGATGTATGATCTATTGACATCTCGTTATAGTTAATTAAAAGTTTTGAATTTGAATTTTTTTAAATAAAGAATATTTCAATAGTGATTATTCATTTATTTGGCAAGGGGAAATTCAAATTAGTAGCCTAACAAATAAGGTGACCAGTTAGTGATCTCCACCACCATTCTCCCACTATAGATATATATCAAAGAATTATATACTTAATACTTGCTATCCCATTTTCATGTTCTCGACAAGTGCATGTATAAGGTCCATAAATAAATAAATAAATATTCACTATTACAAATCTTAAAAGTCACAATTTTGATCAACAATAACAAGAAGAAAAAGAAAAGGACATTAGTATTACTACCATAATAATGCAAAACAACACTTCTCATTTCACTTTCATGATCATTTTCTTGATCATTGTCTTGATCTCACCTCATTATCTAGCCTTCAACACTGGTGGAGGAGATGGCGGAGTTGGTGGAAGGGAGATAACCATGTCGGAAACATCTTCATCCCCTAGTGGTGGTGAAAGTGGTGCAACACGTGCACCTACTTGGGATTACAACTGGGGTAGGGGTTATAGCCCTAGAGGAGGATGGGGTTATGGCTCCGGCTCAAGTAGGTCGCCTGATGGATCAGGTCAAGGTTGGGTTTTTGATTCTAGTGGTAGTGGTGAAGGTGGTTATGGTATTTGTGATAATGATGGTTATGGAGCTAGAAATGATTTTAATGGTAATAATGGTGGTAGTTCAGGAGGAAGAGAAATACCATTTTCAGAATCAATCTTCATCCCCTAGTAGAGGAAGTGGTGTAGCTCATGAACTAACTAGGAATAACAGGGGTTGGGGTTCTAGCCCTAGCGAAGGATGGGGTTATGCCTCCGGCTCAAGTAGGTCGCCTAATGGATTAGGTCAAGGTTGGGATTTTGGTCATAGTGGTAGTGGTGAAGGTGGTTATGGTACTGATGATAATGATGGTTATGGAGCTAGAAATGATTATGATGGTAATGATGGTCGTAGTTCAGGAGGAAGAGAGATACCACCACCAGAATCATCTTCATCCCCTAGTGGAGGAAGTGGTGTGCTCATGGACCTAACTGGAATTATAACTGGGGTTGGAGTTCTAGCCATAGCGGAGGATGGGGTTATGGCTCTAGCTCAATTAATGGATTAGGTCAAGGTTGGGGGTTTGGTTTTGGGTCCGAGAGTGGGTCAACTTCTAGCAATGGATATGGTTCTGGTTGTGGTGGTGGCTCAAGTGGCTATGATAGTGACCTAGCGCCATCAACTTCAAAGGAGATAGATAATCTTGGGTAATTAAATATATTTGATGTGTATAACTTGAAAAAAAAAGATACGCTACTACTTGTGACATGTTATATGTTACATCTTACATCTTACATGGTATTAATCAAGTATTATAAATTTAATGTACGTGTTGTATATATATATATTATTTTTTTTTATTTTTTTTTATTTTTTTTTTTGCAAAACATTTTTAGTTTGCATTCTTATAAGATAAAACATAGATTATTATGGAGTTTGATAATGTTTTCTGTGTTTCTAATAATTTTACTCATCTAATTGTATAGAGAACAACCAATAATTGATTGTTTCACCTATCTATTTTATCGTGAACGGAATGACTTGGACAAGTTTAACTTATATAAATAATGATAATATATATTATCTTTATATACAATCAAATTATTTTCATTTAACTTTTCATAAAAATAAAATTTACAATCTTGACTTGTTATAACAGAAAAGGTTAACTGGATAACTTTTAATGCTATTGATATATATTAGTTGAATCTTAACTAAAAATTATATAAATATAAAGGGAAAATGCACAATTATCTTTAGACTATGATCGAAATCTCAGAAACACACATGAACTAAATTAAGGTCCTATTACCCCCCTTCCCCCCCCCCCCTTCCGACTTAATTTTGAGCCCTTTTTTTGACTTACGTGACATCCAAATATCTCTCACGCGTCTCAATTGCGTGGAGTCACAAAGTGTGTCACATAAAACTAAAAGTGTATAAAATTACAAAATAAATAAATTCAGAAAATAATAAGACTTTAATTTAATTAAAATATATTTCTGAAATTTTGATCATAATTTAGGAATACCGAACATTTTCCCTAGATATAAATATATACTATAAAGAACTAGTCCTCCACTAAAGATGCCACTTCATTGATTTCGCCTTTTTACTCTCTCACTTATTTCTTCTTTTCTAATTTTTTCAAATATTTAACCAATACTTGAGTTAAAAAAAAACTATAGCTTATCGCGAAAAAAAGAAAAACATTAAAAGATGTATAGATCATCGAGTGCTACTCGTGTTTCAGATGATTATAATTTCACGAGTTATTATTCATCGTCTTCTAATTCATCGTCCTCGTTAACAAAGGTGTCTCCGGCGCTACGAGCATTATCTTTAGAAGCTAGTGAATTATTACCAATACATGAACCACTCTCTAATATTTCAAAAAAGGAAAAATCTCGTGCAAAATTTGCTGAAAATGCTGTTCATATAATACCTTTTGTGTTATTATTGTGTGGATTTATCCTATGGTTTTTGTCTAATCCAGGTAAATTAATTCTATACATTATTTTAATGTTTTTTTTTTATTTTTGAATTATTAATCAATTAATTAAATAAAATTGTTTTTAATTTTAATTTTGTAAAATAGATATTGATACACCAATATTGAAAGGGGAAGGAATTGCTACAAGAATAGAAGGATTGACTATAGAGGGAGATCTCGATCCTGATGGAACGCATGTTACCAATTTACCCCTAGAATCGAGGGATGTCGATTTGATAAAACAAGGGCAAAGTCGTCAAAAATCATATACCGGAAAATGATTTTATTTTCTTTTCACTTGTATTTACACTCTTTTTTTGGGGGGGATAATTTGATACTAAGTTCTTGATAATCACTCCAAATATGGAAGTTTCATTTTGTATATGTATTGATTGTCTTTGGAAAAAGTTCAAAATTTATATGGTGGATCAATGAAGAGATATCAGTTAGTATCAATTTACGTGACACTTTTCGTTTTTCAAGAGTTTTTGAGCATGGAATCTTTAAAGTTTTCGAAATGAAATATATATATTTATAAATCACGTTAAAAGTACTAAAAGGCACGATAATTGTTAATTCAAAAAAATTAAAAGATATATGAAAATTTAAACTTCTTTAAATCTCGAAGTACATAAATTAAAACAGAAAAAATATTATCTTTTAACTCTTTCTGTTTAGGCCAATGAAGAAATTACGTATACTCAAGGTTAAATAAGAAATAATAAATTTGATTGATTCAACTATTAGAAAAAATCGAAACAATTCAATTCGAACAACAAAGGACAATATAATTAATCAACCTATAACGATGAGTTTGTTCAAGTTGGAGTTTTCTTTGTGGCTTAATTCTTTAATTTCTTTAGTTTCTCAATCTTCTTCAAATGAGCTTCACACTGATTACAACCTGCACCAGCAGCCTAGAGGCTAGAGGTGTATTAGTAGCTTACGTTAGGGCGATAAAAGATATATATGATGGAATCAAAACCCGAGCCAGAACGATACCAAAGATTCATTTTTAGCCTATTTAATTTTTATGTTTTTAGTGATGGATGAATCAACGTGGTATATTCAAAACGAAATGTCATGGTGTATGTTAGTCGCGAAAGATATAATATCTAATGAGCACACGTCAGAGTTAATGCAAGGTTGAAGGTGTGGAGACAAACTCTGTAATCTAATAAATTCAGGTTAAGCAAGACTAAATGAATATTAAGAGTGAAAATTAAGCGATACAATACATGACAAAGTGTAGAAATAAGACTTGACACACGTATTAACCCCAAAAAAAAAGATAATTTTCAAGTATCTCAGACTTGTAAATCATGAAAATAGTGAATGAATGATGACATTACACGTCATATTGGTGCATCATGGTTTACGTTGCAACTATCCTTCAGTCAGACTCTTTTATGGTAAAAAGATGTCAAGCTAACCAATGTGATGGTTAGACAAATTTTGTTGTATGGGGTGAACCGCTAACCAATTAAAAACTCTTAACATTCAGAAAATACAAGCCGTGCAAATCAGAATATTGTAATAGATATGTGAGTATTTTTGCGATTAAAATCAAATAAACGCACGATTAAATTGTTAATAAATTATATTTAGAGGATCATTTTGAACTTATCCAAACATAAAGTACCAATTTTTATCATTTTTCTCATCCACCTTTAACAACTATGTGGTCCAAATAATTTGAATCAATTAATTAGTTCGTGCCCAATATATATATATATATATATATATATATATATATATGTTAATTAATAATTAATTACTCTACTTTCACAAATTTTGATCTCTCTCTCACGCGCTGTCAACATTTCTCCTCGGCGATTTCCGGCGACGATCCGATTTTCCGGCGATATCCGGCCGTAGAGAACAGAGACATCCTGCTTCCCTTCGCCTTTGGATCAGTCGACTTCTTCGTTTCGCAAAATCATGAATCCCGAATAGTTAGTTACCCTTCCTTTCTCTTTTGAATTACATTACTAGCATTTGTTTTTTGTTGATAAAATTGATCGAATATGTTGATTTATGCTGGATTTGTTGATTTTTCTCTTTAGATCCATGGGTAGTTTTAATATTAGGCAATTTTTCTTTGTTTTGATAATCGTTGTGTTCAGGACATGTTTAATTCTCCGGATTCGGATAATAGATAGGAATAAACTTGAACCTGAAACACCTTTGAGTGCTAATGTTGGTCATTTACTTTGATTCTTATTTGATGATTTACGAGTTTTGGCTGTTAACAATTTAGTTTTTAGTCTCTGCCTATGATCCAAATCAATTTGGAAAAAGGGAGTAATGTGAGTTCTATCTGTGCATTGATTTATCTTGCAATTGTGTTTGTTGGCTGTACCAGGCTGCCCTCTGGATTGGATTAGTCTAGGTACGTTCAAGTTGGATAAGATACTACCATAATCAAAAGATAAGAAAGGAACTGTCTTTATCACTTTTTTGACTTAGTGGAGGTGATCATAAGGATTTGGTCATCTTGGCAATTTACATGGGGTAGCTACCGGGTTCCTCTATCCACCAAGGCTTTTGCAGA
This sequence comes from Solanum chmielewskii, assembly GCA_027704785.1. Classification (NCBI taxonomy): domain Eukaryota; kingdom Viridiplantae; phylum Streptophyta; class Magnoliopsida; order Solanales; family Solanaceae; genus Solanum; species Solanum chmielewskii. Next base: position 57,719,901 of record JAKWIX010000322.1, on the reverse strand, counting down.
GATAGGCTGCCGCTGCAGATAGGAAGAAATTACCTAGTGTTTTGCTTACACTAGCATTTGAACTGCGACCATATGGTTCTCAACCTACTTCATTTGACCCTTAGGGCCACACCCTTGGGTGCAATGTTCAGTCGATTCTTGCTTGATTGCTAGTTTGCACCTTGACCTAAAGATGCCAGCAGGTTTACTGGATGTGACTTGTTTTTTAACAGTTCCCTTCATGAAAATCTATCTGCCTATAAGGTTATTGTTATTTTCAGCTCAAATGGAACTTGACATCGTCTCTTCTTATGCTTTCTGCAGTGATTACTTGTTCAAACTTTTGTTAATAGGAGATTCAGGTGTTGGAAAGTCATGTCTTCTCCTGAGATTTGCCGTAAGTATATTCATCCCACTCAATAATGTCTTACTTTTAGTCACTATTGCATCTGAGTTGAATGTTACTTGCATGATTCTTATAATGGCTGATATTAAGCAATGAAACTAGGATATTGCCCCATGTTGATATGTGCTAATGTATTTAGCAGCAGATATGAAGGTTGCCCCGTGTTGCACAATTAGGTCATGGACATGCATGGTCATGACCATCCTTGTGAAATTCACATTTCTAGTTTATTTGTCTTTTGTTTGATATCGAGGTCTGACCTTCAGTCAAAACACATTTGGATAAGCTAATAAAAGCTTGAAGCAACAACTGGGAGTTGGAAAATAGAGAAAAGGAAGAAGTTACCAGTTTCAAAAAAAAAAACAGACAAAAGGAAGAGAGCAACTGCCAGCATTTCTTGAGCTGTGTGGAAAGAATGAAATGATATATGCCTTGAGGATAAATGTACAGTCAATTTTTAGTTCAAATGTCTGCGGTTGTTTAAATCCTGGTGTAAATTGTCTTTTGATATTGATGTGAACTTTATTACTGATGCCATTTTACCAAGTTTGGCATTTGTGATGGGCATTGGATTTAATGGTTTTGGAAATTTCTTGTTTTGTGTCCGAACAAATGTGTTACATTTTCAGATCATTGTGTCGTATAAGTTGATTTACTGTTTCCTTATCTTCTGGTGCAGGATGATTCTTATTTGGACAGCTACATCAGCACAATTGGTGTTGACTTTGTAAGACAATTGATACTAATGAAGTTTACATATACAATGTTCTTACAGTTGGTGAAGTTGCTAATTTTATGTTGCAGAAAATACGTACTGTGGAGCAAGACGGGAAGACTATTAAACTTCAAATTGTATGGTTTTCTTGTTTTACTTTTTCCTTTGAGAATTGACATATGAACACTTCTTTACAATTGAAAATGATCTGAATTTATGCAGTAGTTTTTGTTTCTGTCCTCATGCATTTTCAAAGTGAAATTTAAAGTCCTCGTCTGTGTTACATTTGCCAGTGGGACACTGCTGGACAAGAACGTTTCAGGACAATCACAAGTAGTTACTACCGTGGGGCACATGGCATTATAGTATGTTTGCCTGACTCCTCTATAAAACAATCAATCGGTTGATTTTTTTCTTTTTTGCTTGATGAAATCCTTTTTTTCTTATTCCTCTTTTTTTGAATATTCTGGCAGATAGTTTATGATATAACTGATCAAGAAAGTTTCAACAATGTTAAGCAATGGTTGAGTGAAATTGATCGCTATGCAAGCGAAAACGTGAACAAGCTTTTGGTTGGAAATAAGTCTGACTTGAATGATAACCGAGCTGTGTCGTATGATACAGCAAAGGTTAAGATCTAGCATTCTGTTGATTTTCCGTTTTGAGTTTGTCCTTCTAGTACATTGCTTCTCGATTGACTGAAATAGTTCTTGATTCACATACAAGGCTTTTGCTGATGAAATTGGCATTCCATTTATGGAGGCAAGTGCAAAGAGTGCCACTAATGTTGAACAAGCTTTCATGGCAATGGCAGCTGAGATAAAGAATAGGTATTTTCTGTTTCATTATTCCGGTTCTGTTGCCACTTCTTCGGGTTTGGGTGGGGGGTTCTGTCTTCTGTGGATTAGTGTTTGACACTTTTTACTACTTGATACAGGATGGCAACCCAGCCAGCATCAAACAATGCAAAGCCACCCACCGTGCAGATACGGGGACAACCTGTGAACCAAAAAAGCGGCTGCTGTTCTTCTTAGATGTCAGATTCTGCTTGCTAGAATTGCTTCTAGAGTCACCATTCCAATCGCAATACATTGCTTTCGAAGCTGTGTCAGTTCCATTCTTTTCATCTACCGGTATCCAAATGGCCTATACAAACCACAAGAATTGCTTTTCAAGTATAGGACTCTTTCTCCCTCCTTTGATATTTTCACTTCGTTGCGTTTCCTTGTCTTAGTTGCAGTGTTTATTTCTGCAGTTTCAGGCATAATATATGTTTTAGAAGTTGGTTTTTTAGATGGGGATATATAGTGGATAGAATTGTAATGCTGTTGTACTTAACTATTATGAACTTCAAATAAATTGCTCAGCCAAAATGTTCTTGTGAAACATTTCGTATTTTTATGTTGTGTGGTCTTGAAACAACAACAATTAGTCCAGAGTCGTGCCATGTAGGATCTTATTCGGGGGAAACGCCCCCTACCAAGAATTTTTTCATAGCCAGAAGTCAAATTCGAGCATCTCGAAGTATTTTTATTTAATGAAATTTTGAGCTTTCATAAAAAGAGTTCATGGTATTTATTTGAACTTATGATAATCTTTCAGTGTGTTTATTGGTGGCTTATGTTTCAATAATTTTGAAATACTACATGATTATAGTGAAAAGTGCTAGAAATTTTGTTCTTTCATATACTCTTGTTGTCTACTGGATTTTGGATTTCGAAAGTTAAATGAACTTTTCTTCGATCATAATAGTTTTTATGTCTTTTAAATATTTTTAAATTGTCAATTATTGTAACATATTGGTATGTACTTTTCAAATATGTAATTTATTTCTTTTTAATCCAAGATCGTGAACTATATAGCACACACAAATTTGTAAAATGAGGGGTTTACATGCTTTAAGACTCGTTTGACCTTTAAAATTGGTCATTTTTTTGGCAGTCAGGTCCAACTGGCTCCATAACTAATTTCTTAACGGACATCCACGAAAACTTTTGGCAAAAACGGCAAAATTCCATATCACAAAAATACATGGACTATAGCACATGAAAAATCGGTAAAATCGGGGATTAACCTAGTTTAAGACTCGTTTGAAATCGAAAATGGGTCATTTCGATCGTAATGACTACTAGCCCTATAGCTAAGGTCTTAACAAACGTCCATGAATATTTTTGACAAAAATGACGTTGGAATTTTGGATCACCAAAAAAATGATGAAATATAGCACATGAAAATCGATAAATGAAGGATTTTACCTGCTTTAAGGCTTGTTTGACCTTGAAAATTGGTTGTTTTGGCTGTGAAGGCCAAATGGCTCCATGTCTAAGTTTTTAGTTGAAGTCCATGAAAACTTTGGCAAAAATGACGTCGTGATTCTGGATCACCAAAAACCCATGGACCATAGCACATGAAAGATCACCAAAATGGGGGGTTTACTGCTCCAAAACTTGTTTGACCTTAAAAATGGTCGGTTTTGGCCGTTAGGGTCAACTGGTCTTATATTTAAGGTCTTAACGGACGTTCATAAATTTTTTTTGACAAAAATGACATCGAATTCAGGGTCACCAAAAATTCATGGACTAGCACACAAAAAATCGGCAAAATAGGGGATTTACTTGCTTCGGAGCTCGTTTGACCTTGAAATTGAATTATTTTTACCGTAAGGGCCAACTAGAGTTACAATTAAGGTTTTAACGGATGTTCATGAAATTTTTTTTGCAAAATGATGTCGGGATTCCGGATCACCAAAAAAGATGGTGAACTTATAGCACATGAAAAATCGATAAAATTGGGAGTTTACCTGCTCCGGGGTCGTTTGACCTTGACAATGGGTTGTTTTGGTCGTCATGGCCAACTAGCCTTATACCTAAAGGCTTAACGGACGTCCATGAAAAATATTTGGCAAAAATAATGTCAGAATTCTGGATCAGCAAAAAAGATGACGAACTGTAGGACACGAAAATCGGCAATATAGGGGGTTTACCTACTCTAGGGCTTGTTTGATCTTAATGGATCGTTTTGTTCGTCCGGGTCAACTGTCTCCATAGCTAAGTTCTTAACTAACGTCCAAAATTTTTTTTTGCAAAAGTGACGTCGAAATTCCAAAATAGGAAAAATTTCATGGACTATAGCACATGAAAAATCAGCCAAAATAAGGGATTTCCTTGCTCTGGAGCTCGTTTGACCTTGAAAAAGGGTCATTTTGGCCATTAAAAAATGGTGAACTTCAGTACACGAAAATCGTTAAAATAAGAGATTTACCTACTCTAGGACTCGGTTGACCTTGAAAATAGGTTGTTTGGCCATCAGGGCCAATTGGACTTACAGTCAAATCTTGACGAACGTCTATGAAAATTTTATGCAAAAATGACGTTGGAATTCTAGATTACCAAACAAGATGTTGAATTACACGAAAATAGGCAAAATGGGGGGGGGGGGGGGGTTCTACTTTAGGCTCGTTTGACCTTGAAAATTAGTCGTTTTTGCCATCGGTCCAGCTGACTCCATAGTTAAGTTCTTAACGGACCTTCACAAAAAAATTTGGCAAAAATGACATTAAAATCTGAATTAAAAAAATCCATTGACAATATAGCACAAGAAAAATCGATAAAATAGGGGGTTTACCTTCTCCGATGCTCGTTTGATCTTTAAAATGAGTATTTTGGCCGTTAGAGTCAACTGTCCTTAGAGCTAAGGTCCTAATAACGTCCTTAAAAAATTCTGGCAAAACTGATATTGAAATTCTGGATCACCAAACAAGATGGTGAACTATAGCACATGAAAATTGGCAAAATGAGGGGTTTACCTGCTCTGGGGCTCGTTTGACCTTGAAAATGGATTGTTTTGGTCGTCACGATCAACTTGCTCCATAACTAAGTTCTTAATGGATGTCCACAAAAATTATAGCAAAAAAGATGTCGAAATGTGGATCACCAAAAATCCATGGACTATAGCACATGAAAATTGACAAAATAGGAGGTTTACCTTCTCCGGGGCTCGTTTGACCTTGAAAATGCATTGTTTTGGCCATTATGGCTATCTGGCATGATAGCTAAAGTCTTAACGGACGTCCATGAAAAATTTTAACAAAATGTAGCCCGAATTTCGAATCACCAAAAAATATGGTGAACGATAGCACACAAAAATTGGCAAATTTGGGGGTTAACCAGCTTCGGGGCTTGTTTGACCTTGAAAATGGGTGTATTTATTCTTTGAGTTTGAGGTTGCAGAATGAATTCGTCAAAATTCTTTTCATCAACATATCTTTTTTCTCGATATCTTTGATTAGTTTGATGTTTACTTTTATGAACCAATAAAATACGTTCTGGCCGTTAGGGCCAACTAGCTCCATAACTAAGTTCTTGACGGACGTCCACAAAATATTTTTACAAAAATGACATCGGAATTTCGGATCACCAAAAATTCATGAACTATAGCACTCGATAAATCGGCATAATGGGGGATTTACCTTCTCGGGGGCTCGTTTGACCTTGAAAATGGATCGTTTTGACCGCCGGGGCCAACTTTCCTTATAACTAAGGTCTTAAGGACGTCTATGAAATTATTTTGCAAAAATGACGTCGGAATTCCAAATCACCAAAAAAGTTGTTAAATAATAGCACACGAAAATTGGCATATGAGAGATTTACCTACTTTGGGGCTCGTTTGATCTTGAAAATGGGTCGTTTGGGCCAATTTGCCTTATAGCTAAGGTCTTAACAGACGTCCATGAAATTTTTTGAAAAAAATGACGTTGGAATTCGAATCACCAAAAAAGATGGTGAACTATAGCACACGAAAATCGGTAAAATGAAGGGTTTACCCACTCTGCGACTTGTTTGATCTTGGAAATGGATCGTTTTGGCCGTCAGGGTCAACTGGCTACCTAAGTTCATAATTGACGTCCACGAAAAAAATTAATAAAAATAACGTCGGAATTATGAATCACAAAAAATCTATGGACTATAGCACACGAAAAATCGACAAAATGAGAGATTTACTTGCTCCGAAGCTCGTTTGACCTTGAACTTGTTTTGATCCTTGTAATATCTGGATCAATAGATATAATTTTTAATCAATTGAAATATGTGTTGTTGATCCTTCAACTAATAAAACAAATATATTTAAGGAAGAATTGGTTATAAATCAATGAAACTTAAATGAATTAAGATATTCTAAAACTTACTAGCAATAGGTGTGGAGGGATTGTTGAAATTCCTTCCAATATTAATTAGAGATCTTGAATTCGAATAGTGAAGATAAAGAACTTCGTGATAATTTTACATTATCTTCGTTAGTAAATTTATTAAACCTGAATTTATGTTAGTCAAGCTAATGAATTCACATACGTAGTATCTGAAAAAGCAAAGAATTAAAACATGAATTTAACACACACAAAAAAAGGATATATTATTGAGGAAAACTCAACTCTCAAAAATAAACATAAAAAGGGTGGAAGCTTATTTTTTTCATTTCCTTTTAAAAAAAAATTAATAAGTATTTAATAAACTTAAGAAAAGTGGTTAAGCTCATAAACTATGGAATAAACGAAGAAAAATATCAAAAACTTAATTAGGATTTAGATAAAACGAATAAGGAACCATTATTAATATTTGCTTATGAGTTTTGACAATTTTTGTTTTCCAGAATGGACAAGACTGTTTTTGTTTTACACACATTACAAGTGAATTGTTACTTAAAAATTGAGAATATATAATAAGTTTGGTTTTCAAATTTCTCTTTTCTACTTCGAAAACGCAGGTCATATCTTGATCGTGTGTTAAGAGGAGATGTTCCTTCCTTAATCAGAAGTCTCTAGTTCAAGTTATGGGTAGAAAAATTTTTGGCAGGGAGCGTTTCTTATGAAATCCTACCTGACACGAATTTAAAATAGTTGAGCTCCAACACAGATATGAGACAAAATATTGGTTCTAATTGTGCTTATTTTTTCTAGTTGGTATATACATTATATCTTAACTACGCATACAATATATATATATATATATATATATATATATATATATCAGTATCTGAACACGAGCTTTACACGCATACCCTATCTCAATCAATTTAAACTTTTTTATTAAGACAGATTATTATATTGAAAATAATAATTCTAAAAAAGCTTAAACTATGAATGCTATTAAAATAAACTAATTATAAGACATCAATTGTAACTATACCTAAAGTAGATACAACTAATGAATTTAAAAACATGCTTCGCACGTGTATTTGTTGAATTTTAATATAGATATCAAATATCGAGTAAAAACAAAAAGAAGTACACAGTGATAGATAAATAACATATACATGTATTGCTTCAGTTTATATGAACTTTGCATTTTCGATACAAAACATAAACACATAAGGAATAACCCTCAAAATTATGCAACTTTATTTTATTATAGAAGATAAATTTTAATGACCACAAGTAAAATCAAAGAAACAAGTTCAATGATAGTAATTAATATTGGCCAATAAGAGTTGGAAATTGTTAACATAACTATCCTCTTTAAATGATAATATTTTATATATTTAATTAATTATCCTACATCATATCATATAGAAATTAACATGTTTACAAGCTTGTATCATCCACCAACAAGTCAGTTACCCAATTGAAGTTTTGATTTTCTTCTTCTAACTCAAACTCCACTGGCTTTTTGCCCTTTTCATCATCTATTATATTCACCTTAGCATGAGAGGTACTCCCAATCTCAAGATTCTTCAACTCCTCAATTAATTTTGAATGGCTAGTTGAAAAAAGTGAAAAATCACTTCGATTTTGAAATGTTTGATGAATTTTTGGTTGAGATTGATGAGACGAATTTTCGGGTTCAGAAACAATAGTACTATCATGCGATGGTGATGGTGACCGGTGATAATTACAAGGAATAATAATCCAAATACCCTTTGATGTATCTTCGATTAAAATGTCAGGGTAAGGTTGGATGTGCAAAGGGTATTGATACACATAACACCAATTATATTTGGTTTCAGGACGAAGCTCTTCTAGTGTATGAGCAAAAAAACATACCCGTCTATCACATAACGTGCCAGCATGGCACGGATGGGTCCTATATTTCGCTGGGTGTAGCCAGTACTCAAAAACTCCATGGGACAATTCACAACTATCCCCTTTAACGCATGATGCAAATTTATAACCAGGACAAGGAATTGGTAAATAGTTATATTCTCTAGGATCACGACGACGTGCTTTTTCCCCTCTGTGTGTAAAGGGGCAAGAAGTCCAGTCATGACTATGGAGATTTGAACACCTTTTTATTTTGTAAGTGTACATACGAAATTCATCTGATTCGCATAAAGCTTGATCGATAAAATCCTGGTAATCATCCTCTTGCCTCCCAAATTGTTGATGACATGGAAAAAGTGATGAACAATAGTTGAAAAGGTGATTATTCCAATAAGCCATTTATTATTAAGATGGTGACGTTACAATTGATAAAAATGCAACAATTTTATTTTTTTTGTAAATATACTAATTTAGAATCAATTGTTAGATATAAGAAAGAAAGCTCTTTAGAACAATTGAAATATATAGAAAATTTAAAATTTTATTTTGAGAAACAAAATGAAGTTTTTCTAGTGAAGTAAGAGTGAGTGAAATTTGGGTTTGCACATGTGCTTATTTATAGCACAAGAAGTGTATAACTTATATTCTCTCCACCTGAATAAATCTATTTTTTTTTTAATATGTAAAATAATTTAACTTAAAATTTTTATTTTACCCTTAACAAATAGTAATACAAAGTTTTATGGCTTGTTTTAGATCAAATACTACTTAGTTGATCAGGATTTTCATAGTTTAAATATCGTTAAGTAAAATATATTACATAAATTACGATAAATAAATATATTTAACACACTCATAAAATAAATGAACTCTACTAATATCGCTTGTATTCTACTATCAACATTCAAATCTCCACGTGTTTGTAATATTATTAGGGAAAAAAAAATTAAAAAGAGGTTACAACTTTGTTTTATTGCTAAATGTTAAACTTAGATGAACAAAAAGTCCTCAAATAGCATTGAATAATCTTGAAAATTTTGTCCATGAAACGACAATCTTCATGCATGCAAACTCCAGGTGTTAATTTGAGTGAAGTTACAAGTTTTTAATCGGTTGAGTTTGGAATTATATTTTTTTAAAAAAAAATAAATCATCAAATAGCCTTAAATAACAAGAAGAAATTAGGTGGTAAAATGAAAATAATTAATGGCATAACTTGTATACAAAGAGCCACATTGTAAGAGGAAGAAAAACTTTATAAAAATCTTTTTGCAAAATAATTATACATAAATTATCCACTTAAATTGTTTTTATGAATATACTTAAAGATGATTTACTACTTGCATCCTAATAAGAACAGGCGTATTCATCACCTCATAAACTTCTTTCGACTATTTTCACGTGCGTACATGCGTGTATTCGTGCTTGTATGCGTGTGTGTGCATGCATGCGTGTATTCGTATATGCATGCATGTATTTATGCGTGCGTACGTGCATACACATTAAAGTTTAAATAAGGATTTAAGGTTTTGATTAGGGTATATGCAATTCTAGATTTTACTAAATTAGCAATATAAAATTAAAAATTAGATCTCGTATTTGATTGATGAATATTTATTTGATAGGAGTTGGGACATTTCAAGATACGTAATTATAGATTGTGCCATAAGTGACATTGGTACTATTTAAAATATAACCAAAATTGACAAAAAAAATTTTAAAATTTAGCACTTTATTCCTGTAACATGACACTGTGAACTAGAGTCAAATAGAAAAACATATTAAAAAGCATTGTTAATTAACAACTCAACTCAAAGGAATAAAGTGATTATACAAAGTATGTTTTAAATATTCAGCCAATCAAAAATTTCTCCAACATTATGTACTTGGATAAAGATAAATATAAACTAGTAAAATCCCAACCTGTTTGAGGGTTATTTTTTTGGATTTTTTTTTAGTAAAATCAAAATCAAATGAAATAGTGTATATTTTTAAAATTTAAAATTAAATTAAATATTGATTTTTTTTAATAAGTAAATTTCATATATAGCAAACATAAAAATCATATTTGTATGTTATAGCTATAGTTTGCATAATTGCACTCCATAGCAAATCTTATGTTTGCTATGGAGCTTTTGATTTGTATAATTCGCTAGAAACATTCAATTTCATACAAATTGTTCAGTATTGTATAAATTCATTTATACATTGTAATTTGTATAGTAAAATTTGTATTTATATAATTATAAGTGTATAGGACAAATATATATGTATTTGTATTTGTATATACACTTTTCTCTCGTGTTATACAAACACAAATACACATTTTATATCGAAATATATAAAATGACTAATTATATACCGAATCAGATGGCAAAAAAAAAGAATAATTGCTGTGAATTGTAATAAACTATAGCGATAACATTTAATTTGAATTAATAATTTGTTATTTTATATAATTTTCCCTTAATTGATTGGTCTGAACTCTAAAGGCTTTTGTCCGGAGCCCATATTACAAATTGAGATGGGCTTAGGCTCATTTTGTTTAATTTTGCTTGCAAAACACTCAAATAATTCTTATTACTTTTTTTTTTTTTTGAAAAATAAATTCAACACAAATAACAACTTATTTGGATTATTGTATTATATTGTTAATTCAAATATAGTGTTTGTTTTGATTATTATTTATATTATGTTACATTGTATCACTAAATTCATTATTATATCTTTTAAAATATATTTTTAAAAGAATAATCAAAATTTACATAATGTGAATATCGTAAAGTAAAAGTAAAAGTGACACAAGACAAATAAAAATACTTTAACACTCATAAAATAAATGAACTGTGTTAGTATCTCTTCAACTTATAAACTACTACTTTCATGCAAATCTCCATGTGTTTGTAATATAAACCTCGAACGTTACAACTTTGTTTTATTTGGATTTACATAATATGAATATCGTAAAGTAAAAGTAAAAGTGACACAAGACAAATAAAAATACTTTAACACTCATAAAATAAATGAATTGTGTTAGTATCTCTTCAACTTATAAACTACTACTTTCATGCATGTGTTTGTAATATAAACCTCGAACGTTACAACTTTGTTTTATTTGGATTTACATGAACAAAAAGTCATCAAATAGCATTAAATAAGGTTAAAAGTTAGGTCATAAACCGACAATCCTCATAGAACTAACTACCTGCATACAAACGCCAGCCAGGATTTTCTACAAGAAGGTTCAATATTTGTAGAATTAGACACATGAAATAGCTGAAAGGGATTCGACATCTATTATATATACATACACAAATTATTTTAGTCATGTATAAATAATATAATTTTCCGTCGAACCCCCTTCGTACAAGGTGTTTCCGCCCCTGATTTATACTATGTTTTCTGATAAAGAAAAGGAAAAAAAAAAGACTTCTCATACGCTCCTACAAGTTTGTGTAAACAAAATTTGAGTGAAAGTTACAACTTTTTAATCAATTGAGTTTGGGATTATATAAACAAAAAAATCATCAAATAGCCTTAAATAGGTTGTAAAATGACAATATATAATTTCATAATTTGTATGGAAATAATAATAGTTACATTGTAAGAAGCCCAACCATTTAATTTGCTACAAAAGGAACAAATAACTTTATAGGAAATATTTTTTTTTTGCAAAATAACTTCCCCCTTATTAAACACATACATATATAATACATAATTTATCACTTCAATTTAATTGTGTATATATTTAAAGATGACTTGCAACTTGCCTAAAAATCTCTTTCAATAATTGTCATGTGTGTGTTCACTTAAGCTAATATCATGATTAGCTAGGATAGATGCAATTTTAGATAGAGGGAAAAGAAAATTGATGCTTTTTTAGTCCCTAAAATACTAACAAATATATCCCTTGTTAAAATTGATATACATATATAATCTTGATGTCTAATTGAGTAACCAGCTCTCACATCGATTAGTTGTTAACTATAAAATTGTAATATGTTCACAATTGTTAATTCAATAAATCGATAACTATAATTCAAAAGATTAAGTTCGTAGTTGGGTTATTGATGTGATTTGAACTTAAACATCCTTATGTAAGTTTTGATGATCTCAGACTTACTTAATGAGTTAAGACTTACTCCATAAAGAAATTGAGTAATCTGTCCGCATATTGATAAGTCATTAACTATAAAATTGTATTTTATTTACCAAGTGTTAATTTGATAAATTGATAACAATATTTTGAGTTATCGATACGATTCAATTTTGAACCTCCTTACCTAAATTGACTTAGTAACATCATTAGTCTGAACTCTGAAGGCTTTGGTCCAGAGCCCATATTACAAAATTAAAAGGTTTTGGAATATGGGCTCCATATGACAAATTGAAGGCCTTGCAAGAAAGCCCATATTTACAAATCGATACGGGCTTTATGTTCATTTTGTACTTAATTATATATAGTTAATTCAAATATAATATTTCTTTTTAAGGATAATTATTTCTCGATTGGAATGATAACAATAACATAGCTCGTGGAAGTAGAAAGGTAAAGAGAGGGAGAGTATTGTATGCAGATCTTGCTCTTATTTCGTGGAGGTAGAGAGGTTATTTAAAAAAATAATCCGACTCAAATAATGTGTATCAAAATAGTATGAAAGGAAAATACAAAAATAAAGAAAACATAACAAAATTACACGAAAAGCATTACATGAAATTCAATAACAGCAAGAAAGGAATAGTAACAACAACAAATAATATGAAGTACCATAAACAATGAATAATAATCATAAGACAAAAACTACTTACATATATGATACACCAAACTACCACCAAGCCTAATACAAATTGAAGGCAAAAGGAATTTTTTTTAACACAAATAAAATATGTCAATTACTCAAATTACATAAATGTGATGAAAGTGTCCCACAATAGTTGTGTTTTATATCAAGTGAGTTCTAATATATCATGTCATTATGACTTATGAGAATATTAAAAAATAAAAATTAAATAATTCTTTTTCTAAAAAAAATGGTGGGGTGATAGAGTAATTAGGTTAGCCTCTAAAGTCAATGTCCTACTCAAGGATAAACTTGAAAGAAGTAGGGTCTATGGTCTATGGACAACAATTAAACATGTAATAGATCACATGTCATTATGAGAAAATAAAAGTTTCAAAATTAAAATTAAAAAAATTTAAGTAAATTCTCTAAAGAACAAATTAAAAAAAAATCGGCGGAATATTAGAAAAACATTAAAAATAGATGAAGCCAAAATATAAAGTTCATATATTTAAACTTTTAATTATTATAAGTTATTAAATCTGATCGAACTCAATCTTTTTTCTAGAAGGCAAGGTCCACCTCAAAGGATAAACATGAACGTAGGTTCTATGGACAACCATTGACATATAGAGGACTTTTTAAAGTCTACTTTGATTTAGACTACACACATGTACCATACATAAATGATCTATCCACTTGGTCCATTTACCATTGACTTCTATTTGGTCCATCTACTTAAATATGAATTTTCTTATATTCGATAATTCAATAATTGAAAAGTTATTTAGAATTTACGAGTAAATTTTTGATAGTTAATTGCATGAGTAACTGGATAGCTATTACTATCGATTGATGACTCTCACTTGGTATAAGGGATAAATTTGTTGCATAAATTATAGTGCATGTAAATTTATAATTTTATCGTTAAATTTGATATTTTATGTATATATTTTTTTTAAAAAAATATTATATATTGATCGTCTTGCTCTAAATAGGGTGAACTATACACTTGGTTTTGAATGTTGAGTTATTTACTTAGAGGAACAAAAATCAATTCTCACTTGATACTTCAGTTTTGTATTTTTTTTTATCGTCACATTTTAATTTTAAAGTTCTAAATTCGTCCTCATTTTTCAAAGATAATTTAATATGATAAATATTTAACTAGAATTTTTTTTTAAAGAGAAGCACAAAATGTAAATTTGAAGAGTAAGAGGGGGAACATTAAGGAATACCATAGAATTGCATATCTCCAAATCCATTTTTGACAAACATAATGCACTTTGGCATTTGGGGTTTTGGGGGAGAGTTTCTCTTATCTTAACAAAGAGAAAATTGTGGTCTATATTTGTTGTGGAAAAATATATAATTGATTCGAAAAACGTATTAATAAATATTTGAAAATGATATAACAAGCTACAAGTAGAAAGATAAAACCACATTTTGATTTATATAAAAAAAAAAAGAATTAATTAAAAAAATAATATAATATTATTTCAACAACACTTCACACGTCACGCCATATACAGTTATACACTTAAATTGAAGTGTTGTCTTTGCCCCACATAAAAGAACCAAAGAGCAATATTGTAAATAGTTTTTTCTTTCCAACCAATAAATAATACTGTGAAATAGCGCTCACGAGTCACTTTTGACTTATATATTTTTAAAAATATTTATCATAAAATTTTAAAATAATCATAATTTTTTTATGAAATTTAAAATTGTCAGTAATAGCAAATATTTCAAAAATAATTTGTAAGCATTACTTTTACAAAGTTATATGTCCTTTCACAGATTCAATTTATTTTTATATATACACACACATAATCATTAAACTTTACTTGTTGGAATAAAGTATTATAATGGTCACAAAAGTTGATTTTGTAACTTCATTTCTACCGTCAGTAATGTTTAATAATTTTGATATTATAGTAGGTTAAATTTAAATATAATTTGTTATATTAGTAAAAAATGAATAAAGTTTCAATCATTACGTAAATTAATATTAATGAAAATCAAACTTTTTACAACTTTGGATTAACCCTATCACAATATTTTTCCAATTGAACTTTCTATTTTCTCCGTTATCATCTCATTGTCCGATGCATAGAGTATTTCGTATTTACGATAAAAATCATGAAGTATTTTGCGTTTGGAGAAATATTTGGCTTTTTAAATGACCAATAGTTGATGGACACCTGTCAATTGTTCAATTTGACATCCAACTTGCATAACACTTGATCTACTCGCCATTTCTCCATCACATTTCTGAACGGCTTTTCTTCTCCGTTTCATGGAACCATTTCCCGACGAGATTGCCGGTTCCGGCGATGCTCGCCTTTTCGCCGTAACTCGAACCGGTTCCGGTTCATTCAAACCGATCCGGTGCGGGAAATTCAAATGTGCTTTTGATCCTCTCATTCTATAAGCAGCTTTATCATAAGCAATTGCAGCTTCTTCAGCTGTTTCGTACGTTCCAAGCCAAACCCTAGCTCCGTTCTTCGCCGGATCTCTAATCTCCGCCGCAAATTTCCCCCACGGACGCTGTCTAACGCCTCTATAATGTCTTCCTTTCGGTGTTTCACCCGCCGGAGCTGCCGTGGTCTCCGCCGGAGAAGGTGAAAATTCAGAAGCCGATTCAATTTCTTCTCTCGGCTCCGATTTTACTTCGCCGGCGGTGAAATTAAACGGCGACCATCCGACGCTAAGAGCGTCTTTTAATAGACCGTAAATTACCATATCTTCGGAATCGTCGACTTTTAGTGGTAAATCTCCCCATTTTTCAGTTAAACAGGGAATTAGACGACTGAAGCTTGAATTCCGGCGATACACCGGAAAATCTACCGGGAAGTTCGTCGGTGGTAACTGTTGATCCATTTCGCTTTGAATTTTAGTTTTTTTTCTAGTGATTTATGAGGTATTTGGCGTTCAATTTGGATTTGAGAAGAATGAGGGAGGAAATATATATAGGGAAGTGAGGAGGAATGAGATTCATGCATCTATAAAAGGATTTATGATGTTGTCATATATTTTTTTCGTATTCGATTTTCGATATCTATATTAAAAAAGCTTTCAGATATACAGAAATCCTTCGTCATACTTTCGGGATATTGATGACATGTTTCTGTCGTCCAAAAAGTAAAGCATATATAACTTTACTCTAACGGAAGGTTAAATAGGGACATGTATAGCACAATCTTATATGTCAAAATGTCAAATTAATGAATATGATTATAACATTTGTATGTCCGTTACTATAAACAATATATATGGTCTAATTAATAAACGATAAAGACATTAATGTCTCAAAAATATTAAAAAAGATATTTCTATATCATTTACTATAGTTCGAGGATATATTTATTTATGTTTTTATGTATATTATTAAACTCGTCAAAAAAGATAATACGATTAATTAAAAAGATTTTATACATAAATTTTAAATTCACGACATTGAATAAAGAAAAGAAGAATCTCAATCCATCATCACAATACACATTGTAATTTTTATGTTAATTCGTAATGAATGAGTACTTACAATTTCTCGTTGATTATAAATGGTAATATAAAAAGTTTATATGTAATGGTGATAAGGTGGGTTCTTGGAAGTTTCTATTGTGGGCAAGTGGATATATTGTTTAGTGCAATATTATATCACGTGGCCAAAAAGGCAAAAACACAACTTGAATAAGGGGCAATTAATGACGTCATTGATTACACCATATTTTATTTGTCATAAATATTTATTTATAGTTAAATATATAGTTTCGTTTAATAGTTTATTAGAGTTATATATGTATTAGTAATTATTGATAAGTAAATTTATTTTGTGTAAACACATAAAATTATACATAATTTATGTATAGATTAGTTACGTAAATTTCTGGGTTAAAATCAAATAACATATTAATTTTATATATGAATAATTAATTTTTTTTAAATTAATTTTCTTACGAATAAAATCATTATTGTTCTTGAAATACTTTTAAATTAGTTTTCAACCTTCAAATTGTTTTTTTTTCTAGTTGAAGTTGAAATAGTAGTGGACCAAAGACCATAAGTGAATCAAATATTAATTTGCTAATATTATTTCAAAACTTTTAAATTAATAAATACCTTTATTTGAGTTAGATTAAAGATAATTATATATGTTCATATTAGATTACTTGGCACGAAAGTTAGTTGATTTAATTAATATTATCAAATATTTAAATGTGGTTATTTGTGCTTGGCATGTGCTTATGTCGTTTGCTAATCTTCTAGAAAGAATTGCATACATAATTTTATCATTTCAAGATATGTTATTAATGGATTTTTAATCTGATTACTGAGGTTCGATTAACTTTGAATTTACATTAGGAAATTAAATTATTCTCTATTGAAATGATTGCACATCCAATGAATTAAGATTGAGATATCTACTTAAGAATGAAATAGTAATTAACGCTCCATCAAAATTCTTGTTTGTTTATTTTTTTTTTTATTCATTTTTATTTATTTTGTTGACAAATAAAGACAAAATGATTAGATTCCTAAAAATTTATTATAAAAATATTTATTTTAAATACTGTATCACGTAAGCTGTTAGCTATTGATTATGTAATATAATTAATCCGTTAACCTTTGACTAGTGGTTAACGTTTAGATAATTAAGTAACTTAGACATAAATTAAACAGCCAATTAAGTTGTCTTTCTGCTATGATCACTTGTTAATTATAATTATGGACTTATGGTCCCTTTTTTTTTTACTTATGGTCCCTATATATCTTGTCGATGACCTTTTAATTAATTAACCAATCGAATCTTTAATTTCTAACTTTTTATGTCGACAACAAAATTGAATGATATTGTTCAAGAAATTATATAATATAGGGAAAATGCACAAGTACCCCCTCAATTTATGCCTGAAATTTCGGATATACACTTCTACTATACTAAGGTTCTATTATCTCCTAAACTTATTTTTTAAGTAATTTTTTATTCCTTTTCGGCCTACGTGGTACTAGCTTGAAAAAAAAGTCAACCGGCGTTGGACCTACAAGATAGTGTCATGTAGGTCGAAAAGGGGTAAAAATTATTAATAAAATAAGTTCAGAGGGGTAATAGGACCTTAGTATAATATAAGTCTGTCTTTGAGATTTCGAGTATAGGTTAAGGAGGTACTTGTACATTATATTATATATAACTTCCTCCGCTTCATATTGGTTGATCATATTATTAAAAATAATTGCTTAGTTTTTTACCTTACTAAATTAGAAAGTACTAATTAGATTGTTTTCCTATATCACTTTTACAAATAATTTTTTTCGAAAGTGTTTACATTTACTTGTAAAATTTTCAAGAAACTTTTCGAGGGGTAAATTGGTAAAATTTATCATCTTGTTTATGATTTTTTTAATATGCATTATACAAAGAAAAATAATCAACTAATATGAAACAGATGGATGATTGTTATGCTAGCTTCAGCATGGTTGATTGATTGCTTTAGGTCAAATCGGTTTCTCGAAAAATCTCACGTCATTAAGAGTATCTATCTAATTTTATTACTCCCTCCGTCCATTATTGTTTGTCATGGTTTTTATTTATAGATCAAACTATAAGAACTTTGACTAATATTTTAAGATGCGTTTTTTCACCATATTGATATGCAAAAAATTGCAATTTATAGTACTTTTCTTATAGTTTTCGAATATTTAATTGTTTGTTAAAAATATCGAATCGATGTAATTTAATTTAACTTTAAAAATTAATTAAATTAACTTTCGAAAAGCACAACATAACAAATAAAATGAACAGAGGAAGTAGTAGCTTTTTTTTCTCTTTCCAACTATCAATGTGAAGTCCACCCCAACAATTACGATAGAAAATATAAATATATAAAAAAAAGATAATTTTATTCGTGGACCATAGATACTGATCAAGAAGAAGAAAATTGCTCTGCCAAGGATGACAAAATTTAAAGGTAAATATTTTTAATATCGTATTATGATTTTAGGGTAACGTATTATTTAGTTCATTATAAAAATAATAAAATTTTATAGCAAGCTTATATGAATTTAAGATTGTGATTTGTCATCAACGAAGATTCTGCATAATTTGTGATTAGCTAGTATTGTTTGTGTGGTACGGTTGGGTATTTTTGTTAATTATTAGAGTTGTAGGGATATAAATTATGTTTCATGTTAGGTCAAATATATTTTCGTTATGATTATAAATTATTTTTGTTAAAGGTAAAATATGTTTTTAAAAATATGGCCAAACACATCTTAAACCTTTTAATTCAAATTTCACACGGATTTGATTAATCAAAATATTTTGAAATGAAAAATTATATAAAAACACAACTTAAGATATTATGATTTCTAAAATTCCCTATTACAATAATTATAAAAATAAAATCACTCTTGAATTCATCTCTACCGTTTCTCGGCTACACTTTTATTCCCTCTTGGATATATCCCTATCTTATCTGGAATACATCTCTCGTATTATGTAATGTATCACTTGCAATGTATAAGTCCACCTAGAAATGTATCTGAGCGCAATGAAAAATCTAAAAAAATTATAATTGGGAGAACTTTCAAAATAGGATGCAAATGTATGAGATACTTATAAGTTTTTTCATTTATAATGGTTGAGCGCGAACCCTATAATATTCTTTTACCTAAACTAAATTCCACGTGGCTCATCATGAACTAATAAGTTTTACGTGATCCATCACTTTATGAGCTTATTTAGAGATTAACTTTGTGCTACTCATATCATCGAAGTGTATATGATCACCATATCAAGGCTCACATACTTCATTTTTTTCCTAAATGTCTTCAAAGCTATAAATAAAAATAGTAAATTGATTCATATACAAGCAAAAACATCAAATTGGACTCACTTCGTCATTTTTCTATTCATCTCGATGAATCATTAGTTTACCAGACCGTAGTTATAAGTCAAGTTCATAATAATCAATATTCATGGTATGATATTATCAATTTTGAATCAAATTCATATAACTTTCTTAAAATGTTCACTCTAATTATCTTTGTATTTTCTTATTTTAAACCATTGACTTTGTTCGTACATGTAATAATAATAATAATATGTTATCTATTATGCAATCATATGATCAAATGTATGTGGTCTAATGGTGTCTTAATATTTTTCTTATTAAACTATATCTTGATTAATAATATAAGGTTAAATAGATGCGTGTTAAACATAGTTTATAATACAATTAGACATCTATTAGTGCCATCACTTTATTTTTCTTCAAAAAATCACATCATGCTTAGGTAAGAAGTTTGGTATGTACGTTGATGTTTATCTTAAGCAAAAATTAATTAAGAATAGGGTTTATTAACAATATTATATTAATACTTGTGGCATATTTTGAAGATAGGAGTTGAAATAAGCATTTATTACACATATCTCATTCCCATTGAAAATGAAAATAAAATATCTTTAACAGGATCTTAGACTACGTAATAATTAGTTAAATTTATTAATTATATTAAATTCATCTTCTGATTAATTAATTTATATCACACTGTGGTACTTCTATTTATTTATTTATTTTCACCATGTTAACAAAAAAAGAAGAATCAACCTGAATTAATAAATAATTAACTACAAAATTGCAAATTAATCATGGGTAAAATGACTATGAAAGCGGGATTTAGAATTTTAACTCGATAGGGGTAATTATAATATGATCTATATGCTCTATTTTAAATTTGATAGAATTTTAGTTGAAGTGTGTCAAAACATAAAAAAGTAAATTGTATAGAAGTCAAAGTCTGTCAATATATGTGATATATATTCATAAAAAACAATATTCATACTTAACTACAAAATATAATTTTCTAACAAAGAGGTGTCGGTCGAAACCCCTTATGCAAGTATCATGTAACCCACACAATAGTGGCAGATCTAGGAATTTATGGTTGTGGGTGCTCTAAAGTGAAAATATAAAAAATATGTGTTAACAATGAGATTCGAACCTTGGTACAAACAACACTAAAAAAATCTTAAGTACCCATCCAGCAGCCATTGGGCCAATTAAATCATTTATTCATTGGGTGCTCTATGTTAATTTTATACAAATACCTCAATTTCTACATATATATATTCCGTAACGAAGTTAATGAGTGCTCGAACACCCGACGGACACCACGTGGATCGGCCTCTGCCACACAATTAGGGTTACTTATAAGTAGGTTTGGTTCGATTGTATATATTATTTTGTCAGTTTAAAAACTTAATCAATTTGTAAATATGTTAAAATGGATATTCGAACAAGTTAATAAGGTATTCTTTATGATTAAGAAATGTCTTCTTATGGGCCAACGGCCAATTACGTGCTTCAATCCTTTACATATTTATGATTTCTATATCTTTATTTACTTAGTTATATTATTCTCACACCCAGTCACCCTATCACCTCGCGTGCACATCTGAATCTTTTTGTCACATCTAAACACATGATTTTTTATTTATTTTTTTGATATTGAGTAATGATAAGATTCAATCTCAGAAGTTTTATTTTTATGTCATATTGCCGTGTGATCATATCAATTAAAAATCTAATTTTTTTATTAAAAAACCCCCACATTACTTGTCAATTACTAAAAGATACTTTAATTTTGTCATTTTGCAAGAAACTATATAAATGAGCTTTCTCTAGTACAAATAATATTTCATTTGATAATTTCAGCAAATCTATTTGAATCTTAATGATATTGACATTGTCTCCCTTTGGAATCCCACACTTTTAGTAAACAACAACTTATAATATGGTCAATTATATGCAACCAACAAATAATGGAATTGTATATATTAGAGTTTTTAACAATGTGAAAATTTAAATAGCCTATCGATTAATTAAGTTACTAAGCTTCTCCAATCGTAACAGAATTTAAAATTTTACTTGGCTCAACTTTAATAAATCAAATTATCATGCTCACAATAACGATGTGCTAACACCACCAAAGCATTAACCATTTCCAACTAGTCGTCATCAATTCACCCAACACCTCTATCATCAATATTTACCTACACCGGCTATCATCTTCACCACCAATCACCTCTACTATCTTACAAAAAAACTCCTTGACCGTATTTTATCATACGCATGAGACAATCATACATATCTTTATTACTATATTCACTGTTATTACTATCAATTATCATGTTAGGTAACTGGTAAAAAATATAGTCATAAAATAACATCTTATATGTTTTAACTAAAGATAAATTATGTACATTTAGATACGTACTTGGAACATAAATAATCCCAATTTGATAATATCTTAGTAATAATTGAATAAATATTATTATTTATTTATTATTTATTTAACGATGGGACAATTGTGCCACCTCGATACAATGTACATATACATATGCATGAATTATGAGTGGACCCAAGAATATTCTTCTAGGTATAGACCACCATTTTATTTTCAAAATAATGATTTGGTGAAAAGTAGAAAATTCGTTAATAATTATTTATTTATAAAAAGTTAAAAACAAATGCATATTTAAAATCAAATATAATAAAGTAATAAACAGAAATCATAGTCAAATGAGAATTATGATAAAATGATAAATAAAATAAAAGATTTTAAATTTTAATTTCCTTTAATATAAAATTATTTTTATTAAAATAAATTTATTTCAATATAAAATTTCTCGATACAAATCGATTTCTTTTGACAAAAAATAATGAAAGAAAAGTCTTTGCATCAGACAACATATAATCATTTTCAACATTCAACATTTGAAAATTGACGATAATCCATCTTTTATTAATTAATTATTATCAGTCTTACATTTTGACTTTTGACTAATTCATGTCTTGAGTTTGATGCCAACCAATTCCTTTTTAAATATCCCCTCGTGCAAATTTATTTTGAAAAATATTTTAAAAAGAAACTTTATTTTATGATAAGATAAAATTAGTTATGAAATAATCGACATTGTTATTATAGGATAACTTATTTTTAATTAGTATATCTTTAATTTTTTTTCTTTTACTTTGTGTTTTAATTTATATTTAATTAACTTAAATTTAATCTAAGATGTCTTGATTTATCGTTCAATTATTTAATACTTAAATTGATTCAATTGTGAGTTTGAATTTAAGATTTTTTATTCATTAGAAATGAGGAGATACTTATAATTAGGGTAGCACAATCTATAATGGTTTTGAAACTTGTTATCGATTTGTTTTAAATTTAATGTCTTTGTTAAACTTAAACTTTTTTAAAAAAATTAACATACATGAGATCTTTCTAGGGTTATTTTCGTTTATATAATAGTAAAAGGTTGTATTTACTAATTTGCTTCCTTCTAATTTTTAGATATGTAATACTATTTAAAATTTTCAACTATTATTGTTTTAAAAATATTTTATATTATTAAGTATGTTGACTTATAAAGTGTTTCACCAAATTCAAAAGTCAAAATTGCTTATTAATAAATATATAATATCATAATTTACGTAAAGCATAGTTAATTACATTATATCCTTACTATATTTCTAAATTACAAAAATCATTTAAAATTTATGGATTTCAGATATGTCACTGGACTTTCGAATACATAGGAGAAGGTTGTATCCAAGAGGGGAGGGATGTATCGGAGAAGAGATAGAGATGTATACCATAGAGAAGATTTGACACCCGGATACATATTGGAAGAATGTATCTGAGTGTCACGACCCAAAATCGGATCGCGACTGGCACCCACACTTACCCTCCTATGTGAGCGAACCAATCCATCTAAACCTTAACATTTCAATATAATATCAACAGAAAGTAATGCGGAAGACTTAACTCATTAATAAAAAACCAATTCAATAACTTCTAAAATCCAACATCTATTATTCTCCAAAATCTGGAAGTCATCACCACAAGAACATCTATAATCAAATGACTAGACTAAGAGTATTCTAAAAGCTAAAACAAGTAAAAGCTAGTCCATGCCGGATCATCAAGGCATCAAGACGTGAAGAGGAAGATCCAGTCCAAGCTAGAAGCATTAGCTCACCCTGATATCCGGAGTAATGAAGACTGGCTAGAGTTACTGTTGAGTCGAAGATGACGGCACGTTTGCTGCACTCCACAAATAAACAAGAAGAAAACGTAAAAGTAGGGGTCAGTACAAAACACGGGTACTGAGTAGATATCATCGGCCAACTCAAAATAGAAAACATTATATATTAAGCAATATCATAAAATCAACTAATATCCTTAGCATGCAGCATTTACAGTTACCATAACCCTTGGTTACAACACCAAGCACATCGATGAGGACTCACGCCTCCTCATCATACTCGTTTGGGAATTAAGTTCATTAGATTGAACATATTAACATCTTTCCAGATTCATTATCTTTATTTCTCTTGTGTCGGTACGTGACACTCCGCTCCTCATATTCATTAATCCTCTTGTGTCGGTACGTGACACTCCGATCCCCTACTACTATGTGTCGGAACGTGACACTCCGATCCCCTAATTCTACGTGTCGGTTCGTGACACCCGATCCCCTAAATCTACGTGTCGGTTCGTGACACCCGATCCCCTAATTCTACGTGTCGGTTCGTGACACCCGATCCCCTAATTCTACGTGTCGGTTCGTGACACCCGATCCCCTAATTCTACGTGTCGGTTCGTGACACCCGATCCCCTAATTCTAAGTGTCGGTTCGTGACACCCGATCCCCTAATTCTACGTGTCGGTTCGTGACACCCGATCCCCTAATCTCATTCTATCAATTCATCAAGCCTTCTCTTATACCAAGGCATCATCAATCTCATCACTTTAGTTCATCAAGCCTTCTTTTATACCAAGGCATCATCAATCTCATTACCTTAGTTCATCAAGCCTTCTTTCATACCAAGGCATCATCATTAACAAGAGATTAGGTTTTTATCAAGATTTGGGATTCAATAGCTTCATCATGCTTATTTCATCACAATCATATAATCACATTCATGCATGCATACAATTAATCACATAGAAGGGTTTACAATACTACCCAATACATATCGTTCTCTATTAAGAGTTTACTATGAAAGCATAAAACCATAACCTACCTCCACCGAAGACTAGTGATCAAGCAAGAATTTCCCAAAGCCTTGTGTTTTTCCTCTTCGTTCGTCTCTCTCTATCGATTCTCCTTCCCTCTCTTTGTTCTTTCTATTTTCTTTATTCAAACCCTCTTTCTTTTACCCTAATTGATATATAATTAAGAATAAAGATGGCAATAATACACTAATTAACTTAAGGTTACCTCTTTTAACCCCCAAGTAATTAGACTTATTAACATTAACCCTCTAACTTTATAATTAAAGTAGGAATAGTCAAAAACGTCCCTTAAAACGTATAAAGAAATCCGACCCGGACTGGGATTGCGCAGCCTGCGACGGCCCGTCGCGCCTGCGACGGTCCGTCCTGCTGCCCCGTCACAGACTTTAGAGACTCAATTTCTCTGAAGGGTCTGTGACGGTCCGTCCTGCCATTCCGTTACGAAGTTCAGAGAGTCGATTTTCAGTACCCAATCTCAGATTTTCTAAGTGTTTTGAAACGAGACCCTGTGACGGTTCGTCGTGCCCATGACGGTCCGTCGTGGGGTCCGTTGCTTCTGCCAGTTTTTCCAGAATTGAAGTCTGCTACTCAAAACGACTAAACAGGTCGTTACAATAGATACCAATTTACCCATCGTTCGTCCCCGAACGATCACAAGAAGGAAAACAGGGGCAAAAAGGAGTACCTGAATCTGTAAACAGATGTGGGTATCTTTCTCGCATATCTGCCTCCTTCTCCCAAGTGGCTTCTTCAACGGGTCGATTCTTCTATTGAACTTTGATGGATGTAATCTCCCTTGATCTCAACTTGCGAATTTCTCTATCTAGAATGGCAACAGGTTCCTCCTCATAAGATAAATTCTCGTCAAGCAAAACTGAATCCCAACGGATAATGTAGTTTCCATCCCCATGATATCTTTTCAACATAGACACATGGAATACCGGATGTACTCCGGACAGCCCTGGAGGCAAGACTAACTCATAAGCCACCTCCCCTACTCGTTTAAGTACTTCGAAGGGACCAATATACCTTGGGCTTAGTTTACCTCTTTTACCAAACCGCATCACCCCTTTCATTGGTGAAACTTTCAACAAGACTTGTTCACCCTCCATGAACTCTAAGTCTCTAACTTTTCGATCTGCATATTACTTTTGTCTACTTTGCGCCGCTAGAAGCTTTTCTTGAATAGACTTCACTTTCTCTATCGAATCCCTCAAAAGGTCAGTACCCCAAGGTCTAACCTCGAATGCATCAAACCAACCAATGGGAGACCTACATCTCCTCCCATACAATACTTCAAATGGGGCCATATCAATACTTGAGTGATAGCTATTATTGTATGAAAACTCCGCTAAGGGTAAGAAGCTATCCCAATGACCACCAAATTCTATCACACATGCACGAAGCATATCCTCCAACACTTGAATCGTTCGCTCAGACTGACCATCGGTCTAAGGATGGAACGCAGTACTAAGGTCCAACCTAGTACCCAATTCCGCATGCAATGTTTTCCAAAACTTAGAAGTAAACTGCGTACCTCTATCTGATATAATGGAGAGTGGAACCCCATGCAATCGCACCACTTCCGAGATGTAAAGTTTGGCTGACTTCTCTGCATTGTAAGTCACCTTGACCGGAATGAAGTGAGCAGACTTTGTTAACCTATCAACAATTACCCAAATAGAATCAAACTTTCCCAATGTCTTTGGAAGACCAACCACGAAATCCATTGCAATCCTTTCCCACTTCCATTCAGGAATGAGCATTCTCTGAAGTGTTCCTCCGGGCCTTTGGTGTTCATACTTCACTTGTTGACAGTTTGGACATTTGGTAATAAAATCCACAATATCACGCTTCATTCTACTCCACCAAAAGTGTTGCTTTAGGTCACGATACATCTTGGTTGCACCCGGATGTATCGAATACCTTGAACTATGAGCCTCTGTCAAAATAGTGTTGATCAAATCATCGACGCGGGTTACACATACTGTTGGAATTCTACCCTCCTGAATTCTTCAAAGGAACACGTATTAACTACTTGTTTGTATTTGCTTGACGAACTTAACAGTAATTAAATTGAACAACACTTTGTATTAATTGTAAAATTCAAGTAATACAAAGATTACAACTTCTTTAGCTCTTAAGGAATTATAAACTCTAACTCCTTCTAATCAAGACAAAAACTACTCCCTAGTTTTCTATCTTTTCAATGTTTTTCAAGTACTCTAACTTGTCAAGCAAATCTACTACCTAGATTGTAAACAAACTCTTGAATACAATCTTACAACGTTAACACTCAACTCGCAGCACTCAAAAGATTTTAACAAAACTCTCTCAACTCTCTTGATCGTGTTTTGAAGCTCTCTCTTTGTAGGTGCGCATGTTTTTCTGATCAAAATAGCTCTCTATTTATAGACCAGAAATTCAGCCAATCCTTGTACAAATCAACTTTGTATTTGTCTTCTACAAATCCTTGTTGACTTCTACTAACTCTTTTTCTCGAAACCTTATTGTACTCAAATTTGTTTTTAATAGTTTTCCTTAACCAAGTAAAACTACTATTAACACAACCGTACATATAAGTTTCCATACGTACGCCGCCACTAGCATACCTGCTGCAATATTTCACAGGAACATGTTGCACTACCTGTTCAATTCAATTTTGCCATATTCAAAATCTCAAGATTAACAAATTCCCCCTTTTTGACTATGGCAAATAATCAGCTTGCATTTGAATAGGTACACATCAATCAACATATAGACCACACTTTAATATCATCCTACAAATCTCGCAGGCTGCTTCCCCCTTTTGCCATTAGCCAAAAAAACATTGAAACCCAAGTATAGATGCATACTAGAATAGATCATCAAACAAAATCAGAAGTAACATCAAGAGTTAGACATCAAACCAAAATTCATACAAAAAATAGTAATGTCTACTTCAGTCATTAACTAGAAAAAACAAAAATTATAAGATAATGCATATATGGGGATTGATTAAACAGAGGGTGCCATGGATGTAGAAGAGTTTGAAGATCCCTTGGTTAGCAACCCCATGATGCTTTGTAGATGCCCAGAATTCACTGCTCGTTCTTGATGTAACGCAGCCTGAGTTTGAGTGAGTTCTTCCTTAATCCTGCAGTTCTCAGCAAGCAGTTCCTCACGTTCCAACTTATGAGCAGTCTGAACCTGTTCCATAGCTACTGAATGAGCCCTTTTTAGTGCTTCCATCTCCTTTTCTACTGTAGTAAGAGAGGCTCTCAACCGTTGAGTTTTCACATCAACCCTTTTAGGCGTACCAGGCATGTTCATGTAGTCAACCTTCCCCATGACATCAGAAATGGTTTGAATCTGCCAGTTCTTTACAGGAACACCAAAATGTTCGAATACTTGACCTAACCAAAATCCATAAGCCAAACCCCTTTTCTTTTTATCAAGTTTGGACAAACTATGTATATGACTCAATATTAGGATCGGCAAGTTTATTTGAGTCCTAGACAACAGTATGTCCATAAGAGTAAGATCCAAGTAACATGCTTCAGTTCTTTTTTGCTTTCTTGGCAGAAGAATTTTGTGAACTACATTAAACAACATCTGATGAAAAGGTATCATACAGCCCTTGTCAACACTAGAATATACAGATAGAGTTGGATCATTGGAGAATCTCCTACATATGTCAAGTTGAGAGGTGTTTCCTACTAAAGGAGGCCAATCCTTCTTAACATAGTGACCCCATCCCCTATTAGGTATCTTTAGTATTGAAGATAGTATTTCAGCAGTAAGAGTAAAAGTAATGCCACAGAAAGTACTGGTAATTGAAGATGCAGTTCCTGTTGCATTGATATAGAATTCTCTGGTTTCTACTCTACCCATCTTACGCCTAAAGGATCCTTGGGGCATTAGTTCTGTCCATCCTTGAGCTTGCAAGATGGTTACTAACTCATCCATCTCACCACCCCCAAAACCAGAAATTACTCTCCCCCTAATCACACTCTTCTTTTTAAAGGCTAAAACTCTTGCAGAGTAACCACTATCATATGAAACATGAGATTTCGATTTGGATGAAACTTTTTTCTTTTTGTGACTATTCACTGTATCTGTGACAGAGGTTAAGGATGATAGAGACTTACGTTTTCTTGTGCGAATTTTCTTCGCAGTCTGAGCCAAAATTTCTGCATCCCTAGTACGTTGTACAGATCTAGTTACGCGTACTGATTCCTTTGCTGGTAGGAAAGTGGTACAATCTTCTTGAATATCTGAGAGAGACGTAGCAAGAGGCTTACAAGAAGACGAACTTCGTTTGGAACATGTTCGGATTTGGGAAAGCATTTCAAGTAGGGTGACATTATCATCATCGGAACAATTTTCGTGGTCCTGTGATAAACACACTTGTTCCCCCTCACTTTGTGCACTCAAATTTTCTTTCTCTAACCCTTGAATTCTTTCTTCCCCCTGAACTAATGCATCTTCCATAAGAGACCATCGAGTTATGCCGGTCGAGTCAATGTACAGAACGGCTGGTTAGGGCGTGTAGGCTTTCTTGAGTATCAAAGGGAATTATAGCAAGTGAAAGATTGTAAGACATGGCCATTTTTCAGGTTTTGAATTGAAAGCGGTTTGATGATGATTTATTTAAAATCATTTTTCATTTAATTTAATAAAGGAACGGAACCCAATGCATTTGTCTTATAATTTTTTGTCTATCTTAGTTAAGAAAAGTAGACATACCTTTTAAGCATGCATAAATGATTTTGAGTGTCCAATTCCTTCAGCTTTTATTTCTTTAATTTGTCTTCATCATTCCTAGCTCCAGCCTGTTCCTTTCGAAGTGTTCCCTTGCTAATGCTTTTGTAAAGATGTCCGCGATTTGTTCTTCCGTAGTACAAAAGTTCATAGAGATTAAACCCTTTTCCACATTGTCTCTAAGAAAGTGATGACGAATGTCAATGTGTTTAGTTCTCTTATGTTGCACCGGATTTTTTGCAATGTTGATAGCACTAGTATTATCGCAGAAAATTGGAACTTGTTCAATTTTGAGACCAAAATCACTAAGTTGTTGCTTAATCCACAGAAGTTGGGCGCAACATGACGCAACTGCTACGTACTCAGCCTCAGCAGTGGATAGTGCAACTGAGTTCTGTTTCTTTGATCCCCATGAAATAAGACATGATCCTAGAAAGTGAGCCATTCCTGTAGTGCTTTTTCTATCACCCAAGTATCCAGCATAGTCAGCATCCGCATACCCAACTAAATCAAAGTTACTTCCTTTTGGGTACCAAAGTCCTAAATCAGAGGTTCCTTTTAGATATCTGAGAATTCTCTTGACTGCTTGAATATGTGATTCTTTAGGATTAGTTTGAAAGCAAGCACATAATCCTACACTAAACACAATGTCAGGTCGACTAGCAGTAAGATACAAAAGGGAGCCAATCATGCCTCTATACAGTTTTTGTTCAACAGCAGAACCTGTTCCTTCAAGGTCCAACTTGGTGGCAGGGGCTATTGGAGTATCAATTGGTTTAGCATCATCCATTTTGAACCTCTTAAGCAATTCTTTGACATATTTTTGTTGATGAATCCATGTACCTCCAGGTGTTTGTTTTATTTGAAGCCCAAGAAAGTAGTTTAATTCACCCATCATACTCATTTCAAACTCATTGCTCATAAGATTTGCAAATTCTTTTGTGAGACTCTTATTTGTAGCTCCAAATATGATATCGTCAACATAGATTTGCACAATCAGGAGACCCTTTTCTTTATTCTTGAAGAAGAGTGTATTATCAATTTTTCCTCTTGAATATCCATGACTTAAAAGGAATTTTGACAATCTATCATACCATGCCCTTGGAGCTTGTTTTAACCCGTAGAGAGCTTTGTCAAGCTTATAGACATGATCAGGGTAGTCATTATTCTCGAAGCCAGGGGGTTGTTTAACAAAAACTTCTTCTTGTAATAGCCCATTCAAAAAAGCACTTTTGACATCCATCTGATACAATGTGAACTCCATGTGAGATGCGAAAGCTATAAGCAATCTGATTGCTTCTATTCTTGCTACGGGTGCAAAAGTTTCATCATAATCTATCCCTTCTTCTTGATTATATCCTTGAACAACCAACCTAGCTTTGTTTCTGATTATGGTACCATGTTCATCTAACTTGTTCCTAAACACCCATTTAGTTCCAATTATAGTTCTGTTTGAGGGCTTAGGTACTAGATGCCATACTTTACTTCTTTCAAATTGATGTAATTCTTCTTCCATGGCTATAATCCAATCTGCATCTTGAAGAGCTTCACTTATTTTCTTTGGTTCTACCATGGATAGGAATGCACTATGCGCGTAGTGATTCTTCATTCTTGATCGAGTGGTAATTCCTGAAGAGAGGTCAGTGAGTAGATTTTCCAATGGGTGTGATCCTTGGTATTTGTACTCTTTTAGGATAGGAGTTGATCTTTCTTGTTCTTTATTATCATCTGACTGATGTTCATCGGTATCAACTCTTTCATCAGAATTCACTTGAGTTTCAGTTTCTTCTCTGTTTGTTGTGTCAGAGGAACCAGTTTCTTGGACCTGTTCCTGTTCAGAGACAGCATGTTCTTCAGCTGATGTGTTACTGAACAACACATCTTCTTTTGACATAGTGCTGCTTTCATCGAAGATAACATGAACACTCTCTTCGACACACATAGTTCTTTTGTTGAGTACCCTATAGGCTTTACTATGTGTGGAATATCCAAGAAAAATTCCATTGTCACTTCTTGCATCAAATTTCCAAAGCAGATTTTTTCCATTGTTATGAATGAAGCACTTGCATCCAAACACTCTAAGATGAGAGATGTTGGGCTTTCTCCCTTTCAATAATTCATATGGAGTTTTTTCTAACAAGGGTCTGGTCATGCAACGATTTATGGTGTAGCAAGCAGTATTTATTGCTTCTGCCCAGAATTGGTTTGCAATTTTGCTTGCAATCATCATAGTTCTAGCCATTTCTTGAAGAGTTCTGTTCTTTCTTTCCACCACACCGTTTTGCTGAGGTGTTCTAGGGACAGAGAAGTTATGATCAACCCCATGATGGTCACAATATTGTGCAAACTTTGAATTTTCAAATTCAGTTCCATGATCTGATCTGATTGCCTTTAGTTGTTTCCCATATTTTCTTTGAATTTTTCTCATTAGTGAACAAAAAGCTTCAAATGCATCATCTTTTGCTGCAAGGAATAGTGTCCAGGTGTACCTAGTGTAATCATCTACCAAGACAAACACATATCTTTTTCCCCCTCTACTTTGAACCCTCATTGGC
Organism: Solanum chmielewskii; assembly: GCA_027704785.1. Lineage (NCBI taxonomy): Eukaryota > Viridiplantae > Streptophyta > Magnoliopsida > Solanales > Solanaceae > Solanum > Solanum chmielewskii. The sequence continues at coordinate 57,687,599 of JAKWIX010000322.1, read as the reverse complement.
CCACATAAATCCATGTGAATTAGTTCTAAGGAACAAGTTGAGCTTACCATCTGTTTGGACTTAAATGATGACTTTATTTGTTTTCCTAGAGTACATGCTTCACAAACCTTATCCTCCTTGCATTTATTTTTAGGCACTCCTATAACTAAATCCTTGGTGATAAGTTTGTTTAATTGAACTTGGCTAGCATGACCCAACCGTTTATGCCACAACAAGGGATCTTTATCCAACACGCTTAAACAACTAGATTTGTGTCAGAGATAGTTGAGGTGTCTACGGTGTAGACATGTTTATCTCTTTTTCCTGTTAACACTAATTTTTGTGTGTTTAGATTGATTACTTCAACACCAGTGGATAGGAAGATTACCTTGTTACCTTTATCACACAATTGAGATATGCTGAGTAAATTGTGTCTAAGTCCTTCCACATAGTATACTTTATCAATTGAATGTTCATCAGTTCTTCCAATCTTTCCACAACCTTTTTCTTGACCCTTTTTTCCACCACCAAAAGCAACCATACCTCCTTTTCCTTCTTCTAGTGAGAGAAACAATGTCTTATTCCCTGTCATGTGTCTTGAGCAAGCACTGTCCATGTACCACTGCTGCTTGTTTTCTCTCACTTCTTCCTGAAAAATTAGAGGTTGGATTTAGGAACCCAGATTAGCTTGGGATTTTTGTTTTGATCAAAAGGGTGAATCAGATTTCTACGTGCCCAGTTGGGCAGACTGTTTTTTCTGGGTATGTACTTGTTCCTCTGAACAGTTCTATAGGTTCTAGTTGAGTTGTTTTCTTCAGTGGCTATTTTGTTTTTGGGACAAAATTGTTTAGAATGACCAGAGTTGCCACACATGATACAAAACATAGGATTTCCATTTATGGGTTGTTCATATCATATTCCGGTTTTGATGTTCCTATTGTTGTTTCCTAGATGAGTTACTATCATAGAGGATTTTGTCCATTTGTTAGCTCTTTCCAGATCACCTCTTACTCTAGTCAATTCAAGATTTATCCTTTTACAATTTTCCTTTTCTAACTTTAAAGTTTTTTTGAGTTTGTCAACCTCAAGCTTTTGGTCAGGCAGCTCACCCTCTTTTCCTTTGCCAAGAACTTTTAATTTTGAATTCTTAGTTCTTAGTTCCAGATTTTGGGTTTCAAGTTGCTTAAATTTTTCTTAAAGGTCGAGTTTGTTATTATTGAGATCAATATGCTCAAACTTTAAGCTGGATAGGGAAGCAAGTAGTTGGCTCTTGGTGTTCACAAGTTCTTGAATTGTGTCTATGGATGTAAGCAATAGGAGTGAAAGCTTTTTCTTGGAGAACTTTGCTAGCTTATCCTTTAGATTAAGAAGGTTTACCTCAGTTTCTTCAGAGTTTGATTCAGGTTCAGTGTCTGATTCTTCTATTGCCATCAAGGCAAGGTCTTCAACATCCTCATTCATGTCCGAGGAACCTGTTCCCCAGGCTGCATACATTGCTTGTTCCTTTTCCTTGGTTTTCTTTTTGTTGAGGAGTTCCTTCCTTTCTTTTTCAGCTCTTTCCTTTTTCCATTCTAATTCCCACATTGGGCAGTCCTTTATTTGATGATCTGTCTTACCACACTTAAAGCAACCTCCATTTTGTGATCGTTCAGGATTTTTTTCTTTCCAGGGGGGTGATTTCTTGGTGGAGTTTAACCCCCTTTTGAAGAGTTTCTTGAAGTTCCTACTTATCAAAGCTAGATCATCGTCATCTATGTCTGATTCGTCACTTTCAGTTGCTTTAAGACCAAGAACTTTTTCTTTATTTCCTTCACTTCATTTGTCAACATTCATCTCATAGGTCTTGAGATTCCCAACTAATTCATCTAAAGACATAGTAGTTAGATCCTTAGCTTCTCTAATGGCAGTGACTTTGATTTCCCAAGACCTAGGCAAAATCCTAAGTACTTTGTCAACCTGTTCCTCAGTGGTATATACTTTGCCTAATGAGATTAGTTCGTTTACCACAGTGGTGAATCTGGTGATCATATCTTGGAGAGATTCTCCAGATTTCATCTTAAAGGCTTCATATTCTGAACACAAACTAGCAATCCTGAATTTTCGGACTTGAGTAGTACCTTCATGAGCGTTTTGTAAGGTGTCCCATATTTGTTTAGCAGAGGTACAACTTGAGATACGGTTAAATTCATCGGGTCCTAATCCACACACAAGAATACACTTAGCTTTTGCATTCTTTCCTAGCATCTTATAATCTGCTTCATTATATGTATCTGCGGGTTTAGGTATTTTATTTCCTTCACTATCAGTGGTAGTAGGAATTTGTGGTCCCTTAGTAATCCTTACCCATAATTCATAGTCTTCAGCTTGAATGAAGTTTTCCATCCTTGCCTTCCACCACGAGTAGTATTGTCCATTGAATAGTGGAGGTCTGTTGATGTGTTGTCCCTTACCGTGTCCGAGTGGAGGTTCAGAACTCATGTTTGATCTTATCTTGAGTTGTTAGACTCTCTAAAGATAACCTTGCTCTGATACCACTTGTTGGAATTCTACCCTCCTGAATTCTTCAAAGGAACACGTATTAACTACTTGTTTGTATTTGCTTGACGAACTTAACAGTAATTAAATTGAACAACACTTTGTATTAATTGTAAAATTCAAGTAATACAAAGATTACAACTTCTTTAGCTCTTAAGGAATTATAAACTCTAACTCCTTCTAATCAAGACAAAAACTACTCCCTAGTTTTCTATCTTTTCAATGTTTTTCAAGTACTCTAACTTGTCAAGCAAATCTACTACCTAGATTGTAAACAAACTCTTGAATACAATCTTACAACGTTAACACTCAACTCGCAGCACTCAAAAGATTTTAACAAAACTCTCTCAACTCTCTTGATCGTGTTTTGAAGCTCTCTCTTTGTAGGTGCGCAAGTTTTTCTGATCAAAATAGCTCTCTATTTATAGACCAGAAATTCAGCCAATCCTTGTACAAATCAACTTTGTATTTGTCTTCTACAAATCCTTGTTGACTTCTACTAACTCTTTTTCTCGAAACCTTATTGTACTCAAATTTGTTTTTAATAGTTTTCCTTAACCAAGTAAAACTACTATTAACACAACCGTACATATAAGTTTCCATACGTACGCCGCCACTAGCATACCTGCTGCAATATTTCACAGGAACATGTTGCACTACCTGTTCAATTCAATTTTGCCATATTCAAAATCTCAAGATTAACACATACCCTTCCCTTAATCCTCAAAACACCTTCCTCATCGATTGTTGCTTCCTTAGCCTCTCCTCGCAACACCTTATCTTGGATTCTGCTTAGTTTCTCGTCATCAAACTGTTTTCCCTTAATCTTGTCAAGGAAGGAAGATCTTGCCTCCACACAAGCTAAAAATCCTCCCTTCTCATTTACTTCTAATCTCATAAGGTCGTTAGCCAGAATCTGAACTTCTCTAGCCAATGGGCGTCTAGAAGCTTGCAAGTGAGCTAGACTTCCCATGCTTCCCGCCTTTCTACTTAAAGCATCCGCTACAACATTCGCCTTCCCCGGATGATACAAAATAGTGATGTCGTAGTCCTTCAGTAGTTCCATCCATCTCCTCTGTCTCAAGTTCAAATCTTTCTGAGTAAAGACATACTGAAGGCTACGATGATCCGTGTAGACCTCACACTTAACCCCATATAGATAGTGTCTCCATTGCTTTAATGCAAACACTACCGCGGCCAATTCCAAATCATGAGTTGGATAGTTACGTTCATGCACTTTTAATTGTCTTGAAGCATAAGCAATCACATTCTTCTCTTGCATTAGCACTGCACCCAAACTCGAATAGGATGCATCACAATAGACAATGAAATTCTTACCTTCCACTGGCAAGGTGAGAATGGGTGCGGTAGTCAATAAAGTCTTGAGCTTCTGAAAGCTTTCCTCACACTCATCCGACCATACAAATGGGACATTTTGCTTAGTCAAGTTCGTCAGTTGGGAAGCAATAGAAGAGAATCCCTTGACAAATCGGCGGTAGTAGCTAGCTAACCCAACAAAGCTCCTTATTTCTGACACATTAGTAGGTCTTACCCAATTCTTTACTGTCTCAATCTTAGAAGGATCCACGATCACTCCATCCTTAGAAACCACGTGCCCCAAGAAGGACACTGCATCTAGCCAAAACTCACACTTAGAGAACTTGGCATAAAGCTTTTTCTCCCTCAACATTTCCAATACCATTCTCAAATGCTCCTCATGTTCTTTCTTGCTCTTTGAGTATATCAGTATATCATCAATAAATACGATCACGAAGAGGTCCAAATATGGCTTAAAAATCCCGTTCATCAAGCTCATGAACGCAGCAGGGGCATTCGTAAGACCAAAAGACATCACTACAAATTCGTAATGCCCATACCTCGTTCAAAAAGCAGTCTTTGGCACATCCGTTGCTCGTATTTTCAATTGATGATAACCGGATCTCAAGTCAATCTTAGAGAAGACACAAGCACCTTGTAACTGATCGAACAAGTCATCAATGCGAGGAAGAGGATACTTGTTCTTTATAGTTACCTTGTTCAACTGTCGGTAGTCTATACCAAGGCATCATCAATCTCATTACTTTAGTTCATCAAGCCTTCTTTCATACCAAGGCATCATCATTAACAAGAGATTAGGTTTTTATCAAGATTTGGGATTCAATAGCTTCATCATGCTTATTTCATCACAATCATATAATCACATTCATGCATGCATACAATTAATCACATAGAAGGGTTTACAATACTACCCAATACATATCGTTCTCTATTAAGAGTTTACTATGAAAGCATAAAACGATAACCTACCTCCACCGAAGACTAGTGATCAAGCAAGAATTTCCCAAAGCCTTGTGTTTTTCCTCTTCTTTCGTCTCTCTCTATCGATTCTCCTTCCCTCTCTTTGTTCTTTCTATTTTCTTTATTCAAACCCTCTTTCTTTTACCCTAATTAGTATATTATTAAGAATAAAGATGGCAATAATAACCCACTAATTAACTTAAGGTTACCTCTTTTAACCCCCAAGTAATTAGACCTATTAACATTAACCCTCTAACTTTATAATTAAAGTAGGAATAGTCAAAAACGTCCCTTAAAACGTATAAAGAAATCCGACCCGGACTGGGATTGCGCAGCCTGCGACGGCCCGTCGCGCCTGCGACGGTCCGTCCTGCTGCCCCGTCACAGACTTCAGAGACTCAATTTCTCTGAAGGGTCTGTGACGGTCCGTCACACCTGTGACGGTCCGTCCTGCCATTCCGTTACGAAGTTCAGAGAGTTGATTTTCAGTACCCAATCTCAGATTTTCTAAGTGTTTTGAAACGAGACCCTGCGACGGTCCGTCGTGGGGTCCGTCGCTTCTGCCAGTTTTTCTAGAATTGAAGTCTGCTACTCAAAACGACTAAACAGGTCGTTACACTGAGAGAGGGATCGGGATGTCTCAGCGATAAGAGAGTGATATATTCGATAGAATTTTTTTTTTTAAAAAAAGAAAAATAATAGAAATTTTAAAGATTATAACAAAATAAGATATATATTTAAATAATTTTTCATTCATAATATATATGTCAAATTCCACATAAAAAAGTACATTTCTTAAACTATTTTATATATATCCCATTAATGAGTGTGTATATATGTGTATGTTTGTATACCTTAAGTCCCATTAATATAGTTGTGTATGTGTTTTTCCTATATATCCAAATTACTATTCTCTCCATATTTCACAAAAAAAATTACTTATCGATTTGTATGATTTCACCTTTAATTAACGGTTTCAGGTTCAAACAAAATATTAAATAGTATGAAGAGAATCTTGACTAAACACTTCTCCTGATTTTGTGATCTTATTTAATGTGAATTTAAATTAATTATTTCTGACGTAAATATTGATTATCGAATAAACAATAGAATAAAATAATGGGCTCAATTTTGTAACAAAATCAGACTTTGCTTGTATAACTAATTTATTATTATTAACTCTCTTTTCCTCCTAGAATAATGGGATATGAGTAATGGTCCATTCTGATGAAATCTGCATGTGAATCTGAAAAAAAAAATCTGATATTTTGATTAAAAAATTGATCAAGTTGAATTATATTAATTAATAATTAATTAACTGAATAATTGCAGTTGATATTTCTACAGAAATAAATACTTTGCGGCTAGTTTTTTTCTTCTTCTGAATATTATGTCGATTTAGTCAATTCCTCCTTCAAAATTGGTGGGGTAATATTGAGTATATCGTTATTATCGTTAATTTAATATTTTTATTAAATTATTTAATTATAAATGTTTTGTTTTTTCAGTGAAATTTTTGTTCGATTTAATTTTTATTATTTTCTTCGCTTTTACTTTTTAATTTAATTGAGTCTAACAAGATTCAAGTACGTAACATTTTATTATAGATTGAGATTATGTAAAAGTAAAATACAATGGAACTTTGCTGATTTTGTTTTGCTATTCGCGATAACGAAAATAATGAAAATAAGTTGATGTGCTGCTTTCAATGATTTTTCGTTAATTCTAAATGTACTTCTAGATCAATTCAATCAAACTAAAAAAAAGAGGAAAACAATCAAACACGATACGATATTTTCACGAGTTATCACCTTATTACATATTCAAATATCACAAATATTCTTTTCATATAGTATAAATCCCTTATTATTATTATCTTAAAGAGAAATTCAATAAGTAATTGTATATAGGATAAATTAAAATTGATGATTATTTTAATATTTCTTTTTATAAGAGCCATAAGATTATTTCTACTAAAAAAATTAAACTACATTAATATCATAAGAAAATTGTACATATTTAATCTAGTATAATGAAAATTATTTTTGGACCATGAGAATATACAATAATTAATCAACTAAAAAAATTTGATCATGTCGGCTAAACATTCTGTCATATACAGGTAATTATAATAACAATAGGGCAAAATAACAAAATGTGCAGCTATTTTTGATGATTAATTAAATTAAAATTTGAAACCTGAAAGATACAAGCTATATTAATTAATACTAATATAATGCCTCTATAAAAGAATATTAATTAGCATAGAATTTGATATTTTTTTGGCTGGTTGTTGAACAAGAAAAAATAATTGCTATACCTAATGTGATGTTGTGTTTGGTTTGGTGTTATTAAACTTTGATATATAGTTGCATAAATTATGAAAAAATTGTCGATTATTTTATTTGAGATATAATATAAATATTGTATTTTTAATTTTTATTGATAGACCTTGCATTACTTTATTGTGAGTAGTTATATATTCTTCTTATATTTTGAATTATCGAATTCTATATCGAGGATATTTTAAAAAATTACATTTCTATTTTTACAGAATAATGATAAATTCTGCGTACATTTTATCTTATTTAAATATCACTCAATATTTTATTTTTATTATAATATTAATAGGATTATGAGAATACGTGCATTACAAATATATGACTACATTAGTATATTTTATAATTGATTGATTAAATAATTAATCTTAGTTGCTTTAGTTACATGTAATAAAAAATTGTCAATTAAATATTATTTATCAAAAAATTATATATATGCCAAATCATACAAAATACATACATAAAAAAAATCAATTTTTATATACATATTAAAATCTTAAATATTCTTAACGCAATTAATCCCAATTTAAAGAAAATAGGCCCTAAAATTAAAGAAGGTGACCAGATTCATCCCCTTAGACCTCAGAAAAAATAAAACAATTAAATGAAAGAAAAAGACAATAAAGAATAGAAAAAAAAAAAAAAAAAAGGCAGCAACCTGGATAATTCCTAGGGCCAACATCAAGTTGATGAAAACTAAAGCAACCAAAGCAAAGATAGTGACTCTTAATCAAGTGGTTGATAATAGGGTTGGAGTTAGAATTCGAGTTTTATCGAATTTAATAATTTTGATTTAAACTTAAATTCATTTTAAAGATTTTATTGGTTATGTATGAATCATAAGTTAAATTTTAATAATTAAAAAAAAAAAAAATTCTAATTTTGCCTCGTAGAGATACTTGCTTGCCCTAGTTACAACCTTTTTGTTTCCCATCTAATTTCTTGATCCCACATTGGAGACTGCGAGGTTCATATTAGGTAACACTGATTTTCAACATAGTAATCAGAGTCTGTATTCAAATCTCAATTAAATTTAAATCGCGTATTGCAAAACTCTACATGAGTCTTCCAACATAATTTTCTTCATATTCAAATTCGAATTCAAAATTTTTAATCAAAGTGAAGCAATCTCACCATTTCAGTACAACCTACTGTGGTTGCCTTGTTAGAGTTGATGTTGCATAAAAGTCAAGTATATCTAAGTATACACATAGTAGTTACTATTACTATAAATAGTGAAAGTATAACAATACAAAAATCAGATTAAAATATAAAAAATCGTTGAAAAATATGGTTAAAAAGGGAACAATAAAGTCAAACTATGCTATTTTTGTCGATTACGTGCCATATTTTGCTAGCTACTTTCTATTCATGTGATATACATACGTGATACAACTTTTTATGTCTTTGACAATACTAATAATTTTTTTCTTTTCCTGGTAAAGTGTTTAAATTTTGCTTTGGCTTGAGGTCAGAATAGTGAGATAGGATGGTTCACCTGATAAGAAACACAACAATAAATAAACAAGACAAGCTTCTTTTATATAAACTTTCTCGATAACGATGCCTAATAGTTCCATCAGAGATAAAATAAGAACTACTTAATCTCTTTTACTTGGTGCTTTATAATCTATAATTCTTATTGATTTATTTCATTCAGCGACTTTAGGGGGAAACAATATAATTAGTATTGAAAACAATAGTCAAAACAACTATCAGTCGTAATTTTGCAGATTCAAAATTTTAAAAATGAATACAATATCTTAAATAGACGAATTCAATATTTAAATTTTTATTATTGAACCAAAAACATCGAAATTGAACCCTCAAACTTAATTATAGAGGTGCACTAAATAATTATTGCACCATAAGATTATAAATTTAACTACTAACATAAGTGTATATATATTTAAGTAATTTTGAAGAGATATAACATCGTTATACATATTTCTTTTTTGTTGGGAGGGGGGCATGTAATGTGAACTCATATCCCTTCCATTATATACTAGAATAATAATTTATTTTTCAAATTATTAATTTTATTTATTGTGTTCAATTACTTGTCAGTCTAAATTATCTATTTTATACTTTAAAGGTTGTGCAATAATTTTACACCATCAATTCATATTACAAGTATAAAATTATGGAGAAAAATTAGTCAAAATAAATTCTTACTTTGATAGTGTTTGTCATTGTCATTATACTAATATTATTATAATTTTTGTTTCTTATATTTGATTATCACACCATTTTATTGTTATTTGCTTTAGTTTTGTCATTGCTACACTTGAGTTTGTTGTATTTGAGCCAAGGATCTTCCGAGAACAATCTGTCTACCTTTAATACCTTTATCCTCTCCAAAATCTAAATTCAATTTTACTGAATATATTATTATTGTTGTTTTAACTTCTAAAGTTAAAACTGAAAACTTCTCAATAAGAAAAGAACTTATCCATCGTTCATAAGTCTTAAACCTTAATAGATAACAAAAAGGTGCATTCCAATTCTCTCAAAAAATTTCCTTTTAAATCTATTTATGTAGATTACAAATGAAAAATAATAAATAAAAATATAATTATTATATTATCAGTTTACTTGAATATAAAGTTTTATCTAAAATAATCTCTCTATTTTTATAAAATATAATTAAAAAAATAACCACATCATTCTCTTTAAATAAAATTTTACTTTATATATATATATATTGTTATTTTCATTGTATTTCCTATAGTATCAATTTTCTCCATTCTTTCATGTAAAAAAATGAAAAAAAAAAGTAATTAAAAAAATGAAGGAAGCAACCTAGAAATAGGGGTCCATAGGTGGAGGATACATCATGAATTACACTAAAAACATAAAATCAACATCATCTATTTCATTATTATTATTTTTTTATTAAAAAAGAATATCTTTATTCATCCATTATTATTATTACTATAATTATTATTATTATTATTATTATTATTATATTAAATAACAAGTTGTACCCATATATACTTTTATAAATTGAAAATGGATAAGCCCCACAAGTGGCTTCCTTGTTCTAACCAAGAAGGCCCTAAGAAACCTCCATTGAAATTATATTTTTCCACCCTTTATAATCTCCATTTTCACTCTTCATTTTCCACTCAATTCAATTACCAATAATATTTTTCAAGAAAAAAAATTTCTCATTTTAAAAAAAATGGATTCTTCTTCACTAGAAATGTTAAGACAACATCTTCTTGATGATGTTGTTTTCATGGAAAATTGTTCTTCTTCTTCTTCTTCTTCTTCGTTAGAAACAACAAGTAGTACACTTTATTCTCAAACCTCATCGAATTCGGAATCTTTAGAATCATTAACCTCTGAGATCAAACTTGAAAGCAATTTCTCTTTTTTCCCTGATTTCATCAATACACGTCAAAGTTCAAATCTTGAATCTGTCTCTCGTTTTTTCGATAACTCAACTATTGAATTCCAAGCTAAACCCCAAAAGAAAAGAAGTTTCAATGATCGAAAACCTTCGTTAAACATTTCGATTCCTTCTGTTAAGAAAACAGAGGAACCAAAAACAGGGGAAGTGAAAACAGGGGAAGTAAAAACAGGGGAAGTGAAAACAGAGTACTCTGTTAAGGAGAAAATGGTGGAAAATTCGGAGAAAAAGCGATACAGAGGAGTGAGACAAAGGCCATGGGGGAAATTTGCAGCGGAGATTCGTGATCCAACTAGAAAGGGGACACGAGTTTGGTTAGGAACATTCGATACTGCAATGGATGCAGCTATGGCATATGATAGAGCAGCATTTAGGCTCAGAGGAAGTAAAGCAATCTTGAATTTTCCACTTGAGGTAAGCAATTTCAAGCAAGAAAATCATGAGATTGAGAAAAATGTTGTGAATTTGAATTCGAATACGAATTCTTGTGGGAAAAGGGTAAGAGGGGAAATGGAGAATGATGAAGGAATTGTAATGAAGAAAGAGGTGAAAAGAGAACAAATGGTGGCAACTCCATTAACACCTTCAAATTGGTCTTCAATTTGGGATTGTGGAAATGGAAAAGGTATTTTTGAAGTGCCACCTTTGTCACCATTATCACCACATTCAAATTTTGGTTATTCTCAACTTTTGGTATCATAGTGAAATCCTCAAAAGAATCCACTTGAATATGTTATGCAATATTGTATAGCAGAACTATACTGCCATCACGATCCACTGAGATTTAGTCCTTTGTTATGTTGAGGGTTTCTAAAATGTTATGGCATATCGTATAGCAGAACTATATTGCTGTCACAATCCACTGAGATTTAGACCTTTATTGTGTCGATCCGCTGAAATTTAGTCCTTTATTGAGTCGAGGGTTTCTAAAATGAAATATTTTGAACAAGTATGAAGTGATTTCAAGTTGTAATAAGGAATTTACCTCTTGGAAATTTTGGATAAAAATAGCACATGTACAAATGAAGAAACATGGAATGATGGAGGGAGAATGGAAGTGTTTTGAATCATGGATATTTTTTTAATTATTTTTTTATTTCATTGGTTAAGCTTTTTTTTTCCATGTAAATATGAATTTTAATTTGGTTGGTTTATTTTGAAGGAAAAGGTTCAAATATATTTTTATTTTTTGTCATTTGTTATAAATTTTTATCTTTAATTTACGTATTAATTAATTTCTGAGATCTCCTACCTTCATCTATTATTTGAAATATATTCTTTAGACTAACGATTTTTTATCATGTTAAAATTGATCGAATTCGATATGCAACGAAAGTAATGTTAAAATTGTTAGATAGACTTATTCGGTGTCGATATGAATTAATAGAGTAAAACTTTGTATCTCTCAAATGTCTAAAGTAACAATAGTAATATATTATAAGAATGACTTTAACGGTCCAAATCATTAAAGTGAAATATGATATATTTATGTGATTTTCTCACTATAAAATTATGAAAATTACGGACTATTGAAACTTCACTCACGGATCTTGTTTATTTTTATATTTTTCATACTTAGGTTTATTTCGTGTAAACATGAAATTATCTAAGAAGGTTTGAAATCAATCAACAATAGAATCATGTGAACAAAGGTGATTACGTAATTGTTAAATAAAGGAGGAAAAAAGGGGCATTTTATCTAAATGTCAAATTTCAATAATTCATCAAAGGTAAAGTCAAATTGTCATCTTATTATTACTGTTTTCATCTTTGGCAATTTTCACCAACCACAAACCATACGTGATATATTTGATTCAAAAGATATCGAGAGGGGATTGATCTAGGGTTATCTGTATAAATGACTATGTCTAAATCAATTGAATATTTTCAAGGACACTAGCCTCAACATTATTAATACACAAATTTTATTTTTATACAGTCTATCAAACGATTCAGTGTTGGAGCTACACGCATTTTAGGGTGTTCAATTTAACATTCTTCGTTAGAAATTAGTTTTATATATATATATATATATATATATATATATATATATATATATATATATATATATATATATATATATATATATATATATATATATATATAAAGTTGTACATTCTTAACAAAAGTTACGCCTCTGGCATAGTGATATGAGTGTCCATTTGAGTGAAAAAGTTCGAAGTTTGAACCCCAAATAACATTATTTTTGAATATCCTTAGTAAAAATTTTAACTTTAACAGTGAAACGAATCATAAATTTAAATGTATTATATATAAAGCGTGAAAATTGAACACATGAAGAGAAAAATGAGGTATTTAAGAACCTACAAGTCAAAACACTTGAGAAGAATTTGCATGTGAACTCAACAAGTCAATCACACCATAAAGAAATAATTTGTCGTGAGAATTTAGATAAACCTCACCATTGTCATATATATATATACTTTTTCAATATTTGTCTAGGTAGATTTATGGAATAGAAAGAAAATAATTGTCTTAATTCACACTAAAAGAAAATTGGTACAAACCTTCATCAACTCTCAAATGATCATATAAGTTAGCACCAAGAAGCTTTCACTTTGTTAATTGGATGGTAGTTACGTACTGTTTCATAATATATCATATTATATTGTATTTGTATCATATAAAATATCGCAATGTATTGTTTTCAGATATAATATTTGAAATGATTGTCTTTTCTCCGTCGTCACATAAGATCACTCATCCATAATTTGAATATAAAATCTATAAGAAAAGTAGGATACAAATTTTTGTTATTACTATATCAATTGGTGAACGTAAATTTTATTGTTTATTTTGTTTTCAATTGTATATTTCAAAGTTGTGGACCTTCGCTAAGAGGAATATACTACTAAACCGTAATATTAACTAAGATATATGAAGTGGGAAAATTCAACTTTCGAACACAAAATTTGAAGAGGAAAATGAAATACTATTCTAGAACGTCAAACGCTTTATATAGTTTCGATTCAAGTCATATATATATAAATATATGTCTGTATTTTTCTGCACATACATGTTATTATACATAGCATAAGAAAATGTATTTTTGGGCTAGAAAAAGTACATGCATGCACGTATGTGTACATACACACGTGTAATATAATAACAACAACAACAACAACAACAACAATAATAATAACAATAATAATAATGATAATAATAATAACAATAACAATAACAACAACAACAATAATAATAACAATAACAATAATAATAATGATAATAATAATAATAATAGTGGTAATAGTCATAATAATAATAAATTTATTTATTTATTTATTTCTAAAAATTAATACTCTCAAAGTATTTTCCGACACATAAACTATAAAAATACATGCACAAAATATAGATTATTATTTATATATTTTTTTGCAAAAATATCATCTTTGTGTATAGTGTAACGGTCTAATCTCTTCAATGAAGCAACTATGTAAATCTAGAAGAACCAGCTGCCAATGGATGGGTATATGGTTTGAATTAAATTTAATATTCTTTCAATTTAATTTGTTTAATTTTCTTTGATTTAGTAGGGAATTTAAGAATTTTTATTTTTAAATTTTGTGATTTTAAATTAAACATATATGTCAAATGTACTGAAATGCCTTTTAATCTTGTAAACTTAAAAATGTCATGTGAAAAGTTGAAATCAAAGAGTTGCTAAAGAAATGCTTTTTTAGATGAACTAAAAAAAAAAGTAGATCAATACAAATTAACACGAAAAAAATAGCAGAATTTCGTGCCTCTTTGTGTCAGAAGCGAAATCAGAGTTAGAAATTTATGAATTCTCAAATTTATATTGTGAGTTGAATGTATCGAGAACTTTAGTAATTTTATTATTATTCTGAATATGTTATTGCATGTCATTGAACAATTGAATATTCATAAAAATATTTATATATAATCTAAATAAATATTACCGAATTTATTCTATTCAATATCTAATATTGTAAGTTTCTATGAGGGTAGGGTAGGGTCTTTATGTTAGGATGTCTATTTTTGTTACAAAATCTGAAATTCAGTGAACCTTTTGCAACTTGGAATTTGTCAGGTTATAGACTAATTTTTTTATTTTTTAGATCAAATTGACATTGAGTAGACTTTTTTATATTATGGTTATTAATTTAATGTGATGGGGTTTTTTGTTTTATTTTGGGTCCCAAATTAGTTGATTGTTGAACAACTGAGCTGTAATTAATCATCTCTCTGGAGAGTACAAAGTCAATTGGATTAGCAAATTGGAAAATGTTAAGCATTTTATGGTAAATGACAATAATATATTCATTGCTAAATTATAGTGATATATAATAAATAATGAAAAAATCACATAAATTTTAATATATCTTACCTTATTTTTTTTCAAATTACAAAAAAAAAAATATTTAAAATTAAGATTTTGAATATATCAGAATACCTACGAGTACATAGCTTACAGATTGCAAAGATACATTATTTAATGGGAGAAAAGTATTCGAGAAGAAATAGAAAAGTATCATAGAGAAAAGGGATATGTCTTAGAAAAACTTTGTAATTCTTTAAATACCAATTTTTTTTAAAAATTATAATAAAATAAGATATGTATTTAAATAATTTATTCATAAATATAAATATATCATTTAAAATTATAACAACTCTAAATACAATAATATTAACTCTATTACTGCTATAAATATAGAAAATCTATTGTCACATTTAATTGAACTTGAACATGTATAATTAATTAATTAGTTGAACTTCATATTTCATTTTCAATAGTACTACTCAGGTTGGACTACAAGTTGCAAAATGGAAAAAGAAGTTTCACAAATCACAAAAAAATATTATCATTTATATTATCTGATAGTAATAATTATTTAATTTTATTATTTTTGAAAAATGACATTTGTTTATAGAGTAGAAAAAAAATAAATTATATAAAATAATATTTTAAGCTCATTATTTCTTTCCTACTCCCAACTTCTCCTAATTATTGATCAATCGATTCTAATTCGTTATTCCATAGTATTTTTCTATATTACATATAAATCTATATTTTACTTATGAAACCTCAAAAAATAAAATAAAAAATCACATGTTCTTAAAGAATAATTTTTCAAAACTAAAATAAAATTCAATCTCACCTAAACCAAATGTTCTTTTTTTTTTCCTTCTATCGCTATACTTTATCTTTAAATCAATTTGATATATCCAGAATCATTTTACTAAATTATCTTAATTAAATGATTACTATTTAATATAATTTCTTAAGTGGGTAAAAATTTACTTATTTAAATAAAGATAAACAAAGTAATAAATAAATTATATCCTTTTAATAGTGTGAAAAAATTATTTATTTTAAAAATTAAAAATATCTCCTCCATATAAAATGAACAGATGAGAGTAGTAGTTGACCATAAATCTTAGTTATTAACAATCATATAACGTAATAAGATATTTGGATCGCCTTTACTATCAACTAAAATCTTACCAACAACTTTCGTTATAAATTGATAAGTAATCTTTTATTTTTATAAAAAAATTAGAGTTCGAGTTTCCAGATATAGAATCGATTTTGGTAAGAAGCGTTTTATTATTTTATTATATTCCTATTTGAAACTTTTCTACGTGAATTTGATTTTATTGAATTCCAATGCGAGTACCAGAAATTAATAATATTGAAAAAAATAAATTATTAAAATTGTGTGTTTTTCTTTTTCATCAAAAACATTTTCTTTGAAAAATAAATGAATTTTTTTTTAAATTTCTTTTATTTAATATGTAAATAAAAATCTTAAAAAATATTTATATAATTTAGATAAATAATATAAAAGATGAGAGCAGAAAAGTAAGTGTAAGATGGTTTGGATGAGGGTTATGAGGGGTGGAGGTGGAGCTAGGGGTGAAGATAATGTGTGTTGGAGGGTGGGGATCTATGGACACAATTAGTAAGGAATGCAAACCGATATAATTTTTTTCCCCTACTTTCATTAAGAAAGTTATTTTTCTCGTTTTAAGATGCTTATTTTTCTAGAAAAAACATCTTTCGATTTTTGACTGATCGAACATAGAAAAAAAAACATTTTCAGAAAACACTTTTCTTCGTATCAAATACTTTTCATATAAGACTTGAAAATAAAATACTCTGATATAAACGATAAAATTATTACTCGTAATTAACTTATCAACTTAAATCTGAATTTAATGTGATATTTTAATTTCCTATTTTCATAGTGATAATTTTAACCACGGAAAAGGGTCTAAAATATCCTCGAAGTATTGAAAATGGTACACAATTACCCTACATCCACCTATTAGCTCCCAAATACCCTTTAATAATTCAAGTATATTTTACCCGTTAATGAAGGGGTAAATTTGGACCCAAAGGTGAATGTGAAGGATATTTGGAGGCCAATAGGTGGATGGGGGTAATTGTGTACCATTTTCTATACTTCAAGTATATTTTAGGTTTTTTTTCCGTTTTAACTATTTGGGACAATTATGTTGAGCAAGTGGAGGCAATTTTTTTTTTATTTTTTTTTGTTTCTTTGCTTAAATACAATGCAAAGAGGCCAAGGGAAACAACAAAAATAAAAGAGATTTTTATGAATAGTGTACAAATATTAAAAGTTATTTCTTTTAATAGTTTTGGAGGTCTAAACTTTCTTTTTAAATAGTTTTATTTTTCAAAAATATTTTTAATTTCATAATACGTGACATGAAGTTATAATTTTAAATTATCGCTCATAATTTTAAATTTTGCATACACAATATGGAGTTATAATTATAAAAATATTCGAATATGAAGCTCATAATTTTAAATTTTGCACAAAAAAGGACTTAATGTGAAGAACTTATTTATACACAGTGATGGTCAAACAAACTATAAATTTAACAACTACAAGTTGTTAGAAGGAAACGAAAAACACATTTAATAAACTTACAAGATTAAAACGACTTAGTAAAATATAAGTATTTAACAAATTATTTTTAATACTTCATTACTTGAGTTAAAAATTTTTTTAAAGAAAATTTAAAAATATAAAAAATAACTACACCAAAAAATCAATATTTTTATCGTAAATGTATAAAATAAAATTTAACTTCAAATACATATTATATAACTTTTTGTTAAAAATATTCAAATGAGCCCCTTGTTCCAACCTAACTCTGCTGTGATACTAAACGATTTTTTAAATTTTTCTATAGTATTAATATATATACTGGAACTTGATTAAATTTAAATTTGTATCAAAAAAATCATATATTAATGTAAAATACTTTTCAATAAAGATGATTTCATATCTAAAAAAATTTAAATTCAAAATATATTTGATTAAAAATAAAAATATACTTACGATTCCACCGCAACTTTCATCTGTGATCGTAAGGCACTTGATATCATTTATGTAGCATTTATTCAAGATATCTACTCATGGTACAAGGTACTGTTGACTTGTACAAAGACAATAAAAGTAGTATTGATTTTTTTGTTGACTTGGGAAGTCACGTTTACTTGTTTAATATTTTTTTAAAGGACGATAGTAAATGAGAAACTTTATTTATGTCTCATAAATATAATCAATGGGAAAAGGTTAAATATACTTCTAAACTATTTGAAAAGGTCTAGATATACCCTTCGTTTAAAGTTTGGTTCACTAATGTCCTCATCATCTAACTTTTGGTCCAAATATGCCGAGCGTTAGTTGCCATATTGGACATATTCAACTCATTTTTCATTTCTTTAAATGTCACATGGAATTGTCATGTCATTTTGACCTTATCACATAACATTTATATGAAAATGAAAAGATATTCGGACTCATAAACACCTAATCCACCCATAAATCAACCCCCTTTGAAATAAATTATCTGACAAATTTTTAACAATTTCATTTTTTTGATATATTCCGAAAATGAGTAATTGATTAATAGAAAAATAGGAAAATATGAAAAAAGTATAAAATTAATGCCAAAAATTCATAAATAATCATAGTAACCTTAAATTCAATTTAAAAACTTTTTTAAAAAAAATTATTTTTTTTGATAAATCCCGAAATGAGTAATTGATTAATAAAAAGTATGAAAAAATATAATCTTAACACCAAAAATTAAAAAATAAATACAGTAACCTTAAATTCAACAATTTCAACATTTTTTATTTTTTTTTTATTTTTTTGACAAATCCCAAAAATGAGTTTATCAACCAAAAAATATGAAAAAAATATAAAAATTACGCGAAAAATTCACAAATAAAAAATCGGAAAATGAAAAAAGAATATAAAAAAATTGTTGAAATTATTAAATTTAAGTTTACTATATTTATTTGTGAATTTTGACGTATATTTTTTATTTTGTTATCATATTTTTTCCTTTCTATTAAAAAATTACTCATTTTCGAGATTTGCCGAAAAATATAAAAAATTTAAAATATTGTAGATTTAAATGTTACTATATTTATTTGTGAACTTTTGGAATTAATTTATATTTTTTTTCATATTTTTCATATTTTTTATTAATTAATTACTCATTTTCGAGTTTTATCAAAAAATAAAAAAATTGAAATGAAATTGAAATGTTAGATTTGAGGTTACTATATTTATTTGTGAATTTTTGGCGTTAATTTCATATTTTTCCTATTTTTTATTAATCAATTACTCATTTTCGAAATTTACTGCAATAATAAAAATTAAACAAAATTGTTAAAAATGGGTCGGATAGTGAATTTAAAAGAAGCTAATTTATGGGTTGGATTAGGTGTTTATGAGTCCGAATGTCTTTCCATTTTCATATAAATGTTATGTGGTAAGGTCAAAATGACATGACAATTCCATGTGACATTTCAAGAAATGAAAAATGAGTTGGATATGTCCAACATGACAACTAACGCCCATAAGTACATATTTGGACTAAAAGTTGGACGGCGGGGACATGAGTGAACCAAACTTTAAACGGAAGGTATATCTAGACTTTTTCAAATAGTTTAGGGCATATTTGACCCTTTTCCCATAATCCATACTATTAATTATGTAAACTTTCTTTTTGTCTTAAGTAATAGAGATATTTAATATCAATAGATTTTTTTCGGTGATAATATAATTGAGTTAAGTTATATATTTTGAATCGCTAAAATTTTATCGGATATCTATTAGAGTATTGTTGATTATAAATATAAGAAAATGTTGTATTGTTGTGGTTTAATATAATATTAGATAAGTTGATGATTATATTGCTATCGTTAAATTCTTTATTTGTTGTTTAGTGTTACAAGATATACGAAATCTCATGAATAATTAACTTCTCAAAAAGTGTATTATTAGAATTTAGAAATGATAAGTACTAAAGCAAATATTAGCAACTATTTACTCTCATGATTATTATAATTATTATTATTAATAGTTATTATAAACTGTTTTTACCCTAAGAAATCAGACAAATTTGATTTTTAGAACCAAGACTTTTTTCTTCTTATTATTTTAGAATTTATAAACTTAACTATTTCATTATTTACTTACTATTTTTCTATCATCACATGTATCACTTAATTACCACGTAACTCTATTCATTAAAAAAGAAATATAGTCTATCTCTTTACTCAAAAATACCATAATTTAGTAGGTTATAAGTTTATCTTTAAAATTCAATATCCAACTTCAAATTAAAATTAAATTTTTCAAGATCAAAATTGATTTTTTTAAAAAAAAAAAATATGTCAAAAAAGAAAAAGTAATTCTCAAATCAAATGAGTCCTTAGTATTTTGGTCCCGTGTATATATGGGTGTTAAAGAGTGACTATATACATGCATGTCTATAAAAGCATACATAGTGAAAGGTTTTTTTTTTCTGGTTCGATATACGATATTCATATATCTGGATTCGTACAAAAAAAAATTATATTAGGGGTAAAACACTTCATAATAGAAGCAACTTCATATTTATAAAAATTCAAATACGAAATTTTTAATTAAGGATGAAAGAATACTTACGACTACAACTTTTTGGTCCTTAGTATTTTGGTCCCGTCCTCCGATGCATCCTATCTTCATCCTTCAATTACAGTCTAAGAAAATTGTAATCTGCGGCTACAACTTTTTGTCTGAATTTGTATAATTTAGTTCCTGGTTGTATAAATTTAGAATTTTGTATATGCTTACCCTATTTATCTATATACGATTTATGAACAAATCACACTCATAAATTACCATGTTTGTATATTGGCAAGAGAATATATACAAAGAAAGTTTTAAAATTACTTAATATAAAATTTATATATACTTACCTTATGTATAGATCCGCAAGCGAAATATACAATAGATAAAAATATACAAATCGTAGCCTCCGTAACAAATAGATTTAACACATAAAATTATCAAAATTATAGCTATAGAGGTTATTATATCTATTATATTAAGTATTCCCACATTCTCATAATACATCCATCTCTAAAAAAATATTAATTAAAAGGAATGTTTAGCTATATTACATTTATTTTTATCTTTAAGATAGTAATTTATATTTATTCTATTTATATACACTACAATTGAGATGTTTATATTTATATTTATATTTATGAGAGGAGACCCTACTTCCTTCCTACTTGTGATAAAAGATAAAAGAAAACAAATAAAAGTATTTTGTCTTTTAACCATTTGTAAACGCCAACAAATTAATTCCTCTTTCTCCAAAGTCATAGGACACAATTTGCATCTATTTCCATGCACCCCACGAGCTACATCACACTCCCATCCTTCTTAACCTGTTTCATTTTAATTTATGTGATATTATTTAAAAAATGACATAAAATTAAAACAGACAACGTATTATACTTTTGACAAAAAACGCTAAAGTATAATGTACGGCGATGATTATGTCACTAGATATTTATATTTATTGTATAATTTAACATGTTTGAGTAAGTTTATAGGAGATTAGGAGAAATGGTTTTATATCTTTACGAGATAAAAATAAGTATACAATACATGATACAAAAGTATACCAAGGACAAAACACGATCGAATACATTAATATAAATCTATTGCTAGTTGCATATATACTCAAATACCTTGATACTGGGTGAATACACCAGGAACAAATATACTTGACACAATTATATTTGTTGGTACATATAATTAAATTCGTGAAACAACCCAATATAACAAATATAATATATATTCATTTTCTCTCTCCTAAATTTCACTCACCCTTTTCATCTATTTTTTAATCCTGTTTGTCTCTCTCCTCCTTCTAACATATAATTATAAACTGTAATGAAGTAAACTATAACTATAAATATCTAATTGAATTCAAACTATCATCAATTTTAATTTTTTTTAATAGAATTAGCTATCCCATTATAATACAAATGGTGAGATAAATATTTTTGAAATTAACTAATACCCCTAATATAGATTATATAGAAAATTATAAATTGAGTTTCTTTGGTCCTAAAACTTAAATACTAGAATAGAGAAAATCTCATTTATCCAATCATAGTAAAAACTTATCCATATAAAAGTGATTAAGCCAAATCATGTCATATGCTACACACTATGGATAACTCTTCCTAAAATTAACCCAAAAACAAAAAGTTGCTCTCTCTTTTTTCCAGCTAATCACACAAATAAAAAAAAACAGTGTCCAAACCGTATATACCCAATGCCATAGACCCCACCAACCAGACTTTTTTTCTTTTTTTGCTGTGACCTTCGGATGTCACTTTGCGAATCCGACTAGCTGTATTCATCGGGTTTTACTGTTTCAAGGTGAGTGTATCACGATTAATTTCACGGGGCTATGGAGATACGGTCGCTTTGTAATGCCTTCAGTGGCCCTGCTGGGGCTCGAAATAGCGACCTGAAGGACTTTGTCCTCTGGCCTTTACCAGCCGAGCTACCCCTCAGGGTTACCAACCAGACTTCTTTATTCTTAATCAAAGATTTTAGGTATGACTTTTTCACAAGTGTAAATTATTTCGTAGAGAATGCTTTACTCTCGATATAAAATTTTTCGATAAAATTTAAATTTAATCGAATTCCAATATGATACTGAACACCAAATTAAAAGCCGAAAAAAGTAAAATCATAAACACCACCTCTCCCCCTCAATATGTGCAGATATATAATACTACTACTCATCTATAGAGAACTTCAAATAAAAAGGTACTCCTTTATAATGACGGATCTAAAATTTCCATAGGGATTCGAAAAGAAAAAAAAGTAATACTTAAGATTTGAGATCTTGAAACCTCAAAGTTAGTTTTGAATCCCTCAACTACTAAATCAATCTCTAATCTTACATTTTGGAGGTTCAAAATCAATATACAGACATAAAAATTCTTTAAAATACATTAAATATACAACATAATTGTTTACCGAGAGAGTTCTCTTGGTTCGCTCTTACTCTTTCATTCTTAATCAAAAGTCTTAAGTTCAAGTCCTTACGAGTATAAATGACCTTATTAAACAACATCTTATCCTTAATATAAAACTTTTTTACACGAATTCAAATTTAATCGAACTCCACTACGAATATCAAAATAAACAAAAAGCAAAAAAAATGACATAACCACCCTCCACCCCTACCCCACCCCACCCCACTCCACCCCACCCCACCCCCTTCTCTCATATATATATATATATATATATATGCATATATAATACACTACCACTCCATATATAGACTCACACAAACACCTTCACTAGAAAAATTTCAGATTCACAGAGGCATAAACACAAACACCTTCACTGCAATTCTCAAAACACTGCACAATGACGAAACAAGATGAAGGTTTAATATTAGAACTCATACGACAACATCTCCTCGAAGATTTCACAACTACAGAATCATTCATCGACAGTCTCAATTCTTGTTTTTCTGATCACATCTCCTCCTCCGATGACATCTCCCCTGTTTTCACTTCAGTAAAAACAGAGCCATCTACATCCAATTCCCTCTCAGATTCACCCAATTCCTCATACCCAAATGAACCCAACTCCCCAATTTCCCGTTACTTCAATCTCCGCTCCGATTTCCCTGAATTCAAAATCGATTCAGATACCATCCTCAGTCCAGTTTTCGACAGCTCCGCCGGTTCTAATGAAGACAATAATAATAAGAAGAATTACAGAGGGGTAAGGAGAAGGCCATGGGGGAAATTTGCGGCGGAGATAAGAGATCCAAGTCGAAAAGGATCGAGGATTTGGTTGGGTACTTTTGATACTGATATTGATGCTGCTAGAGCTTATGATTGTGCAGCGTTTAAGATGAGAGGAAGAAAAGCTATTCTGAATTTTCCGTTGGATGCCGGAAAATCTGGTGCTCCGGCGAATATCGGCCGGAAAAGGAGAAGAGAGAACAAGATGGAGTTGATGGAGATGATTAATTTGTAATTTGTGTTAAAGTATGTTAATTACTTAATCCTCTTCTAAGTGATGTATTAAAAACTCCATTACATCATAATTAATAGAGCTTCCCCCCAACATATTTACTAAAAAATATCATTCCATAATGTAAATTTTGATTAACAAATTTGAATTCCTAAAAATGATAATATGTAATTATACTAAATAATGTGGATAGTAGAAGCACTATATATTATTTTAATTTGAGAAGTCTCACAATGTGTTTATGTTGTATGTGTTAACTTTTTTTTACATTAAACTTTCCTATCTAATGTAATCCTATAAAAATATTTGGAGAATATAATATACATAAATTTTACTGTTGTTTTGAATATAAAAAGTTTTATCTTTGATAAACCTTATAGACCAAAACAACATAGAAAAATAAATAGAGAAATCGAGAAAGTTTTGACAAAATACCATAAAAAATCTATTAAATCATTCTAAACAATAGTTATAATAAGATAAATCAACAAACGAAAGTATTAAAAAAAAGATCCATCGATATTAGATAATAACCAAACTCAAAAGGCACAACATTACTAGAGTAATATCGAGGCTGGTAGTATAACTAAGATTATAGAAAAATAAGCCAAACAACACTCACTATCTAACTAACTAACTATAATTCGAACGTGATTCGTATCTTTCATAACCTCTTATGTAAGATCATGTCAACGTAATAAAAATATTTCATATAAAGTATTTTCTCTATACCAAACACAGTATGTGTATTTAACTTTTTACAATTAGGAAACTCTTTTTAGTAAAAGAACTTGTCTTTGAGTTATTATTAAGCAACTTGGTAAATACATATAGGACATAAATGTTAAATAAGGTCAACAAGTTAACTATTAAAGAGACATATTTATGTATAAACCTAATTTAAAATTACACATTATTTCAAATGATGTCATATAGATTGAAACAGAGCGCACCGAAGAATTCAGAGCATAACCTATTATTCATAGAATATATTACTTGTATCTAGTTCAAGACGATATATAAAGAAATATGCTAAATATCTGCTCATGAACTCAATTATTGTTATATATAATATCGTTATATAAAATCGCTAACTTCAAATTCTGAATCTCTCTTTGCCGATAAATAAGATAAGAAACCAACACCCACCAAAAAAAAATCACAACACCCACCAAAAAAAAATCACACTTGTACACACCAAATACAGGGCCATTTTCCAAATGCTTCAAGTTAAGGGCTAATTGGACCCCAAGAAATTGGTTCATGCATTACTACTATATAAGACAAGACAATGACAAGTTTATAGATCACAACATAGTACAATATATACATATAGCAATGTATATAGACAAATTTTACAAACCTATGAAAACTATATTTCACAAAAATCTACGAGGGAAATTTAACTCTACTTAATGTGCTACTTGCTACAAGTGGACCCTTGCCCTACCCCCTTTTAATAACTAGTTGCTAAGCTTTTGTCTCAACATCCCTAACATGGACCACATACAATTATTTGTTGGTTAAAATCATCAATGTCACCATCAAAGAGCATCACATTATTATGCCATTGCACAACATTGAGATCATCTTCCACTTGAAGCTATACGGGGTCGTTTGGTTTTCGGATTAAGTTATTTCAAAATTATAAATTTTTAACTAATCTCATTTCCAAACCAAAATAAAATGATACGAGTGTGAGGGATATTTATTATTCAAAATTAAATTTGAGATAAATTTTATTCTGAAATATCTCATCTTATCTTATCGCATGAACCAGACAACCAGATTGAGTTATTGGATATTTTCAAGCATTTATTAGACATATATCAAGTGGTAGCAGCCGCAAAAATCCAAAAGGCCCATAACTTTCATACTAGTGCCAAGGGAGACCTACATGTGTCTCACATATCCAGAAGCTTTTAATAAGCTAATTTATCTTATCCTATATATAAAAGATTTATTTTATTTTTATATAACAACTTTCCAATGTACTTTACCATTACTTTCATATGTGCGATTTTAATATTGCTTTTAAAGTTGGAGTCGAGATATAAGTTGATAATAACTTTGAAATTAAATATAAAATTATTTTATTTCTATTTGATTGAAGATATTAGATAGTCTTTAATTATTAATTGCATCATATATATCGTAAGATAAGCTAATTTATTCCTAACTAAACGATTTAATGTATATTAATTTATCGACCACCTATAAAAGAATATTTTAAAATATCCCCTCATAGAAAGAACTGTGGCTTTAATTTAATAATAAATTGAAAACCATATGATTATCTATGCAATTCTCCTGTTAAGTATGCTCCCCAACATAGACAATTCACATACAGTACAAAAACAAGTATCCACATACCACAATTGGATAAAAACTCATTATCATGATTTTTATATTGCAAAATCATTATGAGTAACGTGTAAATAAAATCACAATACATACATCTCTATATTATTTCTCAAAAACTCATGATAGAGGTTTGTTGTTTGCTAGATTAAACCATATTGAGTAATTTCCCTTAACCTTTCTTCCTTCTTACTATATAAGCCATAATTAAAATTTCGTGGGACTCTACAAAATCTGTTCGATTTCAATTAAAATTAAAATTTTGTGAAACTCTACAAAGTGTATTCAATTTTAATTATAATTTTTGAAGGTTACTTAACCCTAAACCGTAGTTTCTGTCAATATATATTTCTCAAATTCATGAAATATTCATAAAGAGATCAATTCAAATCATACTAGTTCGAGAAATATGCCACTAATGATTCGAGAGATCATATCATGAGAAAAGAATCAAGGTACCCACACGATTTATCAACAAAGTCATGTTTCTTCATATTTTATTTGTGATTGTAATTTATTTTTCTATCACTTTAAAGTTTATTACAAACACACATTTATCGCAAACAAACACACGAAGAAACCAAGAAATTCAACATCTCCTAGTTATATACATAAAAAGTAATGTATGCAGTCCAGCATTTCTTAGTATTAGCATATTTATATACTCTTGACTTTGTGGAAGTCTAAAGCACCATACCAGTAGTAGTATTAGTCATAATAGTATTAGTCTCTACTCATATAGTATTTGACTTTTGGTATTTGACTTTTGATATCTGTTATCATCTGTTGTTAACTATTTAGGTAATCACACCTTGCTTATGGTACAGTTCCTTGCATATATGCTCCCATAAGTGCTTTCCTAAGAATTTGTCATATTTTTCTTCACAATAATTCTCTACTTTGATTTGTTTCATGGCAAGAAAAACCCGCAATCGCTTGCAAACCACATAGGAGAGGTAACCCGCACCAGGCAAATTAAATCAGAGAAAGTACTATATCATTGGTGAATGGAACTGTTACCATGGACACTAGGGCACAATGAGTCAATAACGTTCCTAATAATGACTTATTATCTATAACGATTCATAGAAGAACCTAACCTGCAAAGCCCAGAAACGAATCCAAGATTTGAAACTTACAAGTTCTTATAACAAACTCAAGTTAATAATATAATAATAAAAGTTACACACTCATATTGTAGATATTTAATATTTTTTTAATATATATACATATATATAGAGAGAGAGAGAGTTTGGCAAAAGTTACTTAGGTTCGTGTGAACTAACAATAAACCCTCTAGATATGCCCCTCCCTGCAACCATAGATGAAAAAATCAAATCACTTTTTCCAGCATTTCACAACAGGCCACCAAATGCAAAAGTCTAGGATAGAAAAGGAAGTAAGAGACACTAACATGCAAATCATTGATCACCTTGAAAATTTCAGATTTGATTTTGGCCTCTATACGATAAAATTATCGATCATATGTTGTATAACATCAGCACCTTCGGCATCTATTTTTTGATCCTTCACCTGTAAGCATAATTAGCTAATTAGTTTAGCTCACGTATACCTTTACAATTCAATAGTTGATCCAAATATGTCCTTAATGTAACTTGAGCCCCTAACTAGCTAATTAATAAGCAATGAGGGGCCATCCGTACCCTTGGAAAATTGAAGGCTGAGATTTTGCGCGTTAGCGCTTATATTAGATAGTGAGTTCCCTTCCGGTCCACTAACACCAGAACCATGCTGCACAAACTTCATTTACTCTTTATATACTTTTAATAAAATTTAACTACAGAGTTTTTCGAGTGTCATAAATTACATTTAGTTACAGGGTTTATGAAGTAAATGGGAAACTGGATCAAGTTACAGGGTTTATTAAGTGAATGACAGACTGCATCTAGTCACGAAGTATAAAGTGAGAGAAAGATTCTACCCCAGCGAAGAGAACAGGATGAGAAAATACAAAGGAGAGAAAACTGAAGAGAGTGAGAAAAGTTGGAACTTCAGAGTTTGGTTAAAAGGAAAAACGGAAGCATATATTTGATTTGTCCTTGTTTGGGAAGACGAACTGTAAACCCAAGGAAGATATACTCGTTTTTTACTTTCACCATCTTTTCAACTATTACATACGGAAATTGACAGGAATATTATAAACTCTCTTCCTTTCAAATCACTATTCTCCTTTCTAAACAACCTATAAGATCAATAATACATAACTTTTCAGCTGAAGGGGGTTCGGATGACCCCCTACCTGGATCCACCCCTGCCCACATTGCATTTCAGCGCCTACAAGTATTACTTTTATTTACTGCTTTAAATTGTACTCCCTCTGTCCTATTTTATGTGACAGTTTTTGACTGTGTAGGGAGTTTAACAACAAAAGAAAGACTTTTGAAACATGTGGTCTAAACAAGCCATAGATATTTTCCGACATATATATCAATCTCATTAAGTTAAATAGTTTCTACAGACATAAATCAGTCTCATTAAGTTAAATAGTTTCTGAAGACATAAAGCTGTCCTTTTTTTTGGGACAAACTAAAAACGAAGTGAGTTAATAATGCTTCCTCCAGCTGGCTTACAAAGTGGACTAAATGAAATAAATAGTGGAAAATTTATCACACGCTACAAGGGTGTCAATATCATACACTAGCTCTCCCCACATTGCTACCACCACCACAACCACTTGGGCTGTAATAATGTTCTCATGTTTAGCACCACATACTCCTCCACTATGTTATCTACATGTCTAAAGTGGCAATGTCTTAGACTAGCTCTCCCACCGTTGCAAACATCACCTCAGCCACTTGGGCTATAATGATGTTCTCAGTTTTTAGCACCAGGCACTCCTCCATTATATCAACTATATGTCTAAAGTGACAAAGTGGTCCAGAAAGAGACATGGTTCAAGCCAAAATCTCTCACTTTTCTAGTAAACCGAGGTCAAATAGTGTTATACAGAAGATGTATGCACGAGAGTTAGGATAGAAGGAAATGGAATAGTAATACCCCTGCTTCAAAAACGCAAATTGTGGGTCAATGCAGTTTGTCGCCAAAACTAAAACCTTGTTTAATCTGCATTACTAGTTAATATTTTTTCAAACTAATTCTTGAGGCTATAAAATTGGCAAACACCAGGATGCAACACATGAACACACAGGACAAAGACATAAGTCTCATACATACTTTTTCAGTCGTAAATCTGTGAGGTAGATGAATGAAAGTTATCTTCTACACATTAAGCAAAATAGGTAGAGTTCATACTTCCATCAACTTAATTAAATGAGACTTGACTGTGGTTCAAGGAGAACCACTAAAATATCTAAAAATGCTCTGGGCAATCACGTTTGTAATTATCAGTAGTCAGGGGAGAGAAAGAGAGACCTGAATAACAGTGTGAGAAGCAAATCTACGCCTGCTCCTGTGAAAGCTAACGTCCACTTTATCCCACGACACTCTAGATAAACCAGTCACCAATTCTTCTGCGTAAGAGTCCAAACATGAGAACTGAAATATTTAGAAGCCAAGAAAGGCTATACACACATGCATACAATACAAAGGGCGAAATCAGAATTCAGTGGACCAAAACAAAATAATAAGCACTCAAACCAAAGAGTTCAGGGCAAGTTTGAAAACCTTGCTATGTTTGAAAAGGTTGAGGCCTGTCTTACACATGATGCAAGTATTTTTATGACTGCATGGAGCTTATTCTTCATAATATTTAGTGTATTTTGATGAAGTACTTACACCCAAGGTACACCTGCTTCCATCCGACACAGATTTGATAAAGGAAAATGAAGGACCTATGTGACACAGAGGGAGGCTAGATACCATCTCTATTTTACAAGCTTAATGCTCCCTCCGTTCTGATTTATTTAATTTGTTTAAGAAAGAATCCCACTTCTATATAATTAGTAAGCCTTTATTTGTAACATTCCCATTTTACCTTAATGACACTCCCTTATAGGAATGACTAGGCCTGTTTACAACCACAAGATTCAAAGGGTAATTTGGTATGCTATACACACCTTTTAGTTAATGACCAAAAAGTCAAAAGTCTTCCTTTTATGTTCTGAAACTTCGTGCCGCTTTCAAACTAAGACGAATTAAACAAAATCGCCAAGTGGCATAATATTTTAGGATCAACACATTGATTATTTCTTGTAACAGTGGTATGTACTAGAAAAACGATCCAAAATTAAAGTCAGTCATGCATGCATGTACAAGAGAGCAGCATTACAAATTATATCAAAGGCCCCAGAAGGGGGAGAGAGGATGGAACTAAAAGAACCAAGAAATGGTGTGACCTAAAGCCAACTTCTTTTTGTAAGGAAAGAGCAACAAACCTTCCAACTTGTCCAAAGAATCATCCTCCTTCACAACAGACTCACCCTGCTCACCCTCACATGCCTTGCAATGTTCTTCATACACAATGTGAGGATACTTCTCATTAAAGGAGTCTTCCCACTATAAACACCAAAACAGTTTTTCACATAAGATGTAATAGGTGGCAGCTAAAATACATACTACAGAATGATTGTACCTTGGGTAGTTCATTATTACGTCTAATAGATGATGTTCTCCAACCAACAACATCTAAAGAATTATTGTTAAAGAAAAATATTCTATTTCAGAAGTTAGGGTATCAAAATTGCTGAATGCCTGATTCAACAATGCAATAAGGATACGATCATAGCCAACATTTGAATATGCAACTCGGCGCTTGAAAGAACGCAACGCAGACCTACATGCATGATTTTTTTCAACCAATCAGCATCACTATAAAGTAATATTTACTACAGGTACCAGTAAACACAGGACCAATCAATCCTATATGTAATTTATTAATCTCTGTAACATACAAGAACTGTAGTTCACCCTTGTCTTCCACCATGCGTTTAAGTAATGGAGGCCTCCCTTCATCATTATCGCAAAGAAAAAGGTGCCTCCCTGTTCTTTTAAATATCAAATGGATTACATGGAAAGCAGCTTTCTCTAAGGCAGATACACCAAAAAGAAATGGCACCTGACAATACCTTAAAACATTAATATTATCAAAAGGTTCAACAGCTGACATAGCATATTTAATATTTTAGATAAGGAAGAAACCTCAAAATCATACAAATATGAACACACTTGAGAAAACAGGAACAATGCACTTCGACATACATCAGATATAGCAACAAATAGAATATGTTAAAGATTAGCAATCACCTCAATCCTTCCAAATAGTTTGATAAAAGAGCATATTTCCACGGTCATCCTGGGATCAAATTCTATGT
Organism: Solanum chmielewskii; assembly: GCA_027704785.1. Classification (NCBI taxonomy): domain Eukaryota; kingdom Viridiplantae; phylum Streptophyta; class Magnoliopsida; order Solanales; family Solanaceae; genus Solanum; species Solanum chmielewskii. Next base: position 57,655,999 of record JAKWIX010000322.1, on the reverse strand, counting down.
ACGTCTAACCACTATCACTTCCAGAAAACTAACTCTAAGCTATAACTCAGTAAACCAAACAAAAGGTACAATGCAGAACTGTCACTGATTTGCAGTTCTTAAAGAAGTTGAGTTGTGGAAGAACAGTGTTTATTACCAGAAAGTGCCTAGGTTAAAGAGTAAAGATCTTCTACGCTTTTAGAAACTCAGAAAACACAAACCTAAAGCACAACATATAGAGGGAGTCAGAGACTATAATGACAAGATCTAAGAGGTTCGCCAGTATGCAGATATATGATGTATGGCAGGATTAGAAGATTCATGTTGGGCAGCATTTAACGTACTTGGAATAGTTCAACTTGAAAGTAGATAAAACTATTCATGGATGGAGTTTGGATAAAGGTCTGTACTCCCACTACATAAGCAGGGAAAAAAGACTTTCTGGCACCCTCAAATGTAAATTGGAAGAAGGGCACTCTTTTTTTTTCATGGCTGCTCTTCTGCTTCCTTCACTCATGTGCCCCTCCAATGCTACTTCACCTTCCTTTGTCAAGTTCGTCTTCAACCCCCCACCAATGAAAAATTGAAGCTCCCTCTAACCACAAATGCTCTCCCCAACCTCTCTCTTGGACTCCCCGAACCTTGCATCAACCCATCCCTCCACCCATGAGTCTATTTCCCTCAACATCCTAACACACATAATCTCCCTTCCACCTTAACCCCACTTTGATCTCCTTTAACTGTCTCCTCCACATATCAGACGCTCTTCTTCGCCCTGGCCGTTTTTTCTAATTTGCTGCATTTTATTTGGTCTTTGTTGCTGTAGACCAAAAGCCTCCTTCATTGCAGTAACTTATCCAGATATCAATACTTTTGCATTAAGATTGCAACGAAAATGAAAGTAGATGGTCTAGAAAAACTAATGATTTTGAAATTAAAACCACCACTTCGTTTTCTTTTGGAAATCAGTACAAGTAAATTGACAAAGAAATATGAAAAAAATTAAATGTGTATCAAGGGTATTTAGAAATATGTTGACTAGACTTGATAAACAGGAGGATACCCCATCAAGAATCATGATAGGGTAATGGATAGCAATCGAATCTGAAAGGAAATTATATTGGCATGTCAGATGATCCTTAAACCCAGTCTATAGAAGTATCAAAATGTGGAGGTGTGAATCTATATCTTCTGCTCATAAGCATCATTTACCTATAACGAGACAAAGGCATATTGAAAGAGGATAAAAATCCATTTTCCTCAATCACAATAATATTACCTTAAGTATTTGATAAGATTTAAATAATAGCGCTGGTACCTGCTTGTTACCCCTAGAACCAAGATGAGGTGTGGCAACAGTGATAAAATTAACTGGTTCCAAACCAGCTATCGTGCAATCCTCCAACCCTTCTACACATGCATTGGCTGAAAAATCCTCAGTATTTTCTATTCTACGAGGTCTATATAACCTCCCAATGGCATATCTTGCCACCAACCCTCCAACAGAGTGTGAGACAAAAGAAATTTTCTTCAGACCTGGCTTTCTCTTGATCACTTCAAGAACCTAAATCCATCTCCACATTGTTAGTAGATTGGTAGACATACCAAGATCTGGAGAACATATTAGAAAAAGGATAGGATGGAAAGAAGCAAAAAATAAAAAATGAATGAATAGTATTAGAAGAAATTAACCTCCTCTGACAATCTCTCACCCATTACATCCACACCATCCAAAGTTAGTTTTCCAATATTACGTTCACTACCTGCAGAGAAGATCATTTTCTTTAGTCCTCCTTTTGGTATTCCATTTCTCTGTGCACTCATAACCAATAACCATAGGATACTGGACACATGTGGTAACTCAAGAAGAGAGATGCTACAAAAGTACAAATGTCCATACAATCTTGTGAGTAGCTAATTAGCACTCGGCTCAAAAACTACGCAAAATCAGAAAGATTTTGCAATTTCACTAGAAGAATCCGGTGAACACATCTTAATTAAAAAATGGGAAGGTGAGCAAATAAAGAAAACCTTAGTAGCACCCCATCCTCGTAAAAAATGATATCTACATCTTATGAAGAAAAAATATTGTCATTTAGCAGCTATAATACACCTCTGCACTTGGCAAATTTTAACAAGCATGACTCGTTTGTGGTATCACATTGACTTGCTTTACTCATATGGAAGTATCTACATGATGTAGAACTATAAATTAAAGTATCCCCTTTCTAATAACTTATACTTCTAGATGAGGCAGTTCATACACTTCAACACAGATGATAAAGCAGGCAAATTTATTGAATTCCAGCGTCACCACCACTCATCAACAAAATATGTTCACATACTTGGTTAAGAAATAAGAAGCATGTCAAAAATGAGGGCGGTGACGGAGCGAGGTTTTTATACACGTGGAATCTTTTTTCTATTTTTTGTTTGATAAGGTAAAGGCTGTGCTGATAGCCAACTTTACTGCTTAACAAAAGATACACATCCTAAGAGTAAATCTTTGTTCTTCTCACAGAGATTCAATGAAGCCTAACATAGGTTCTATGTCATTTACAAATCTCTTTACACCAAAACTAAGACAAATACAAGTGGATTCAAAAGATACAAGATTTCATTGTTCAGATTTGAACTTGTCAACTGAAGCAACTTTAAACCCCTCTACAACTACACTAGATTTTCCCCTTTACATAGGATTCAACCATTTATATATAAAAAAGAAGTCATTTTTTCCTTATTCACACAGTATAATTTTTTGACGACGGGGATTCAATTAAGCCCCTTCCTTCTTACAAGTTCCTCCACTACACGAGCCAACATGTTGTAGGCCTAAACTACATTCATTTACGTGTTTTATCTCTAAGTTAAAGAAATTAGTTCCATCAAGGCAATCAAATGATTACTAAAAGGTTGTATTAAGCAACATAAATGATATTTCAATTTTCATTTACCAAACAAAGAGTAAGATTCAGATGAATAACTTTGGCCTCCACCAGGAACAATAACCTCAATCTACAATCTAATTTGCAACGAAAATTTGCTGGAACACAATCAAATGTGACTGTACAGGAAAATGCAGTTCCTGTCGGGATGATTGCTTAATCCTCATGTATATGTATTTTACTTGGACTCGGAACAGATGATATACAATTAGGACAAGAGTGCAACAACTTATCAGACATATGAATGTAGAAGGCAGAGAATAATAAAAAGTATACCTGATATTTTTTTGACAAAGCAGCAAAATGGTAAGTGCAAGGGGGATGAACTGTAGAGGAATTTTACTATGCAGAAACGAGCATGTGAAAATAGAAATGCCACTCCGGATATATGCACTTACAATGAACAAAAACTTTGTCAGGAAACCTCCGAACAAACTGCTCAGCACCAAACTTCCAATCTGTAGTGCTGTTGAAATATATGGATTACAAAACCAAAGTATAAGTACCTTTGCTTTTTGTGATAACCAGAGAATTAATAGAAAATTGTTTCACGCAGTACGAATTCAAACAGCTAGCAACTAAGCATTCCAACTGAAGATAACCCCTCCGCAACAAGAGAAAAACTAATCAACACAGCATACAGTGTAAAAGCAGTTTTTTCTTTTATTGGCATGGAAATTTTTGTATGGTCCCGAAAATTGCAAAGATGAATATGATCTAGTCAACCAATTATGCGTAACAGGTTCTGAAAATTTCCTTGATAATGAAGCAATCCAAATCACTCCAATAAGTGCATACGAAAGTATCTAAATAAACAACTACTCCTGCTGTTTCAATGTACTTATTTTACTTCCCTTTTTAGTCCGTTTCAAAAAAAATGTCTCTTTCCCTATAGGGAAACTCTTCAATTTCAGCTTTCCATGTTACATGTAAAACACCATAACATTAAAGAATATTTTGATATATTCTACATATCTTTAATCAAAATCCGATAAAAAAATTGAAACAGAGAGAGTATTAACAAAATCTTAACAAATATCCTCTTTTCCATAGAACAGTAGACCTAAGATCAAAATCCCTAATTTCCCCCTTCTAATCAGATCATAAACTTCAATTTCATCAATAAACTACTTCAACTTCGATACTGCACAAATCAATGGCACAGTCGAACAGGAATACAAAACTCATATACACGCACCTTCCTAGAATACCGTGTACCATAATAACAAGATGATCAGCAGAGGAAGCACCGGATTTTTCGCAACTGAACACATCTTCGCCACCATTAACGGTTTCCGATGAACATACTCCTCCTCTTCCGTTCACTACTTCTCCGTTTTTCATTTCGTTTTTCTCAGTTCCTGGAAACTGAATTTTGGGATTCAGTACTAAAATTTTTCAGAAACGGAAAATCAAGTTAGGGGAAACTGATCGGAAATTTAGGTACTTCGCCGGAGTTGGGTCAACCGCTTTGAAGAAAGTCGGAGAAGAGAGAAGCTACCGGAGTTAAAGTTGTTAATTAAGGAAAATCACAACGTGGCGGGTACTGCGTCCTAACTGATCCTGAAAAGGGCTTCAATTTTTTTAATTTTATTTACGAGTTCGGCGTTTGATATTCGTATTCGATTCATTCAATATCATTATTATTTTTCATATTTATAGCTTGAATTTGAGATTTCAAATTAAAAGATTTGAATTTCTTACCCTTCGAATATATTTAACTTCCATATTTTTTTAGTATTCGTATTTAGTTAAGCAATTTAATAAGAAATATGTTACGTACTTCCTTCGTCTCATGAGACATTTTAGATTTTGAAATTCAAACAAGTCTATATTTGAAGATAATTTTTTTTATACATATTTTAAATATTTTTAATTATCAATAATTATAACTTATTTTTATGTAGTTTACAAATATATGAATTTCGTTTTTAAAAAATTGAAATTTCTGGTTAGACTTTAAACTGTTTGATTCTTGAAAAACAAAGTGTCACATAAAGTGACAGTTTTCATTTTTCAAAAGTCAAACATTTTAAGTTTAATCAAAAATTTGTACGTGAGATCTTCAATTTTTTAAATGAAATTTATATATTTATAAATTACGTAAAAAGTGTTATAAGTCGCAATAATTGACAATTCAAAATAGTTAAAAGTATATGAAAAATTTACGGTCAAAGATAGCCTTGTTTAAATTTCAAAATTTAAAAAATATCACATAAATTGAGACGAAAAGAGTACTTCTTTTTAATACACAAATTGATTTTTGTATACTCTTGTTTATGACAATTAATTGAGATTTATATATCAAAAATATCAATATGCATATATTACCACACCTTATTATACAAATCATGAAACATTGTTAATATAAAGAGGTTTACCCGTAACTCCAATTTTGAATTGGGGATACCTCAATTCAGTATCAATTGATAATTAAATTTAATATTGTACTTTGTGGATACTTGACACAAATATAATACGTAAATTTTGAAAATATCTTATATAATTGTTTATATTTATTGAAGTGTTTAACTGATATAATGAAGATAAATTATGGTATTTAGATTTTGAAGCGTTCATATAAATTAACACAAATTTCTAGTATATAGACATCTCAAGTTCTTTATAACTAAAAATTTATAACTAAAAATACTGAGAGATAAAAAAAACTCAATATATCACAAAGTTATAAAAGTATCGAGAGATAAAAAAATTCAATACATCACACGCTACACTAACAATTAAAAGAAATTGTTTTGGCATTTTTTATTTCAACATGTCAAAACATTAAAATATTTTCTATCACATTTTGAGTGAAATATCATGATTATGAGTTAGATTAATTAAGATAATCTAACATATATATTTATTCCTCAACAGTATAGTGCTTATGAGCAAAGCTTTTTAGTTATTCGTAGAACTAGTACTTTATCAATTGAGTATGAGATTTTGCCTTTAATTTTCTTTTGCTAATTTGATAAAGGTGTAATAATTTAAGGGTCAAATTCAATAATCATCGATTATTTTTATTTTTTTGCTTGGAATTTAGCCCAATATTTCACATGTCACACTAGCACTTGTAAAAATTTGTTAAGACATTTTTTATTTGTCATGTCAAATCATCAAAATATTATCACCTAAGTGACAAGTGAAATGTCAAATTTGATCTTGACTCTCAAGATGATAGAATTTTGATTTATTTATTTTGTGTAGTGTCCTATTGTATCAAAGAATTTAAAGGTAGAAAATGTATATGAATAGACATGTTATGTTATCATTTGATAGGTCTTGACATTAGATACTAGTAAGCTTTTAGTGAATATGAAATCATTACTAAATAGGATACTGATTATTTTAAAAAAATCAGTCCGAATATATGTTAGAATGCTTGATTATAGAAGTTATTCATCTCGTAAGAAGACTGATGGTGCAGTATATGGGAAGAGGGATGGACTCACATATGTTAATCGGTCTAAAAAACCTTATGGTAAAGTCCTAGGAGGTTTTATAGAGGTGCTTGGAGGCTAGAGGTGGATCTGTAATGCACACTAGGTCTATAAAAAAGGTGTACGATAGTGTTAAGACCCGAGTAAGAATAGTGGAAGGAGACTCTAGGTACTTTCCTGTGTTGATGATGTTGCACCACAAATCAACCCCTAGCACGTTTTTATTTTCCTTGGTGATACTGTATATCATTTGCGGATAAAATAATTTTGATTGACGTGATTCATAAAGGAGTTAATGTAAGTTGTGTTGGATTTTGAAAAGGTGTGAATGGAAAATGAAGAGTTGCGACTTTTATGAAGAGTTGTGACTTTTATGAAATGTTGCGACTTTTATGAAAAGTTGTGACTTTTATGAAAAGTTGTGACTTTTATGAAAGGTGACGACCTTTCTGAAAGATTGTGACTTTTCCAAAGGTTTGTGACCTTTCCGGTAAGGCACAATAAGAACTTTTTCGCACTACCCTTTGTTTTCTATAAATTGAGAACTTCCCTCTCATTTTAATATAGAATTCATGGACTTCTTCTTCAACTACTAAATCTAGTATTCTAAGTGTACTTTACTGTCGTTAAGTGGTTTGCTGACACCGGAGTTTTTGGTATCTATACTCTGGTGATTGAGATCATTTTATCCTGGGAGGTCATATTCCAAATCAAACCTCGGATACTAGAGGGGAATAATTTCCTTAAGGGGACACTGTGAATTCAGTGGACTTGATCTTTTTCCTATTAAAAAATTTTCAGATTTTGGTTTGTGTTTTACAAATTTTAGATTTGTGAATTAATTTCAGTTCTTCGATTTTTTTTCGTTCACTGGTTCATTAAACTTGGTAACTTCGTATTTTTGCAAAGTTTGTTGGAATCAGTAAGATTCTTTAGACACATATTAACAACAATTCTTATTTAAGAAAAATATTTCGTATATTTTTTTAAAATCTGTTTCTGATTCTAGTTTCGCTACTAGTTTAAATTTTCTAGTTTTGAAAATGTTCTTAAACTTTGTTGTCTTACAAAGTGTTCAAAGTTTGTTCTAAGTATGTTTGGAATATAAGATAAACAACAAGTTGTAGGTTTAGAGACAGATCATGGAATGTAGAGAGGAGAATATGATCAAAATTGTCCTTTATCTTTAAGTTAAGAGTCAAAATAATTCTTATCTTTTCACGTGGAGCACTAATAGTCTTCCATATTTCAACAATTGGTTATTCTCTAAAATATTCATCTAATTTGCTATTGTTTTTCATTTATTTATTGGTGTAGTTTTTGTGAAGATCTAGTTTTTTTTAGTGCAATTCTAGTGTTGTTTTAATGCTAATCTAGTGCAACTATTTAGGTGCAATTTTGGGATTATTTTTAGTGTTGTTTTTGTGCAATTTTAGTGTTGTACTGTTCTGTGTCCACTCTATCCTCCTCACACCTCACTATACGAGAATACACCATTAAAACGACAAATCATCTACCTCACCCTGTTGTCGTTATTTCTATTTGAAAGGAAATAAGATTCCCAAAAGAAAAAAAAGGCGAAAGAGAGGACACGCGGATGAATCTGCACCATTAAAACTGCAACACTAATGTGGTAAGCCATGGCGACGTGGTAGAATTAGAGAAGAGAGATTTGAAACCAAACTTCCTATATATACCTAAACTTTTTAGCAACAATTCACTCGCAATGCCTCAAAAGCCAATAAATGGTATTCTTATGCCGTCATTGCTCTCCATTTTTCTCTCTTAGCATTTCTCCCTCTTTCTTCAAACAAAACCTCTTAAATTTCAATTCTCCACTAATCAATGGTGAGATTTTACCTTAAATTTTATTTATAGATTTTTAGAATAACTTTTTTCTTGTGATTTTTTCTAATATTGTTAGAACATACCATTCCTTTTTCATTTGCCTCTAGTTAAGTTTTTTATATATGTCTCAATTTAATATTTTCATAAATTAACTAAAAAAATTTTCTTGTTGTTGGTTTCGTCTCTTTTGAATTTCCTTTTTTTTTAATCAAAACTTTTGAACTTAGTGATTTTAACTTTAAAAGAATCTTGTTTCATGTATTTTTTATTTTTTAAGGGAAAAGACACAAGTGCTTCCTAGACTATCACCAAAATCGCACAGAGACAAGACACACCTTAACTAAAGTAAGGTTCTATTACTCCCCTAATTCTTTTTTTTTTTTTTGTAATTTTATACACCTTTGGGCTTATGTGGCACACGACGTGACTCCACACAATTGAAGCGCATAAGAGATGTCTGGATGCCATATATGTCAAAATAATGTACAAAACTACAAAAAAAAAAAAAAGAGTTAGGGGAGTAATAGGACCTTATATAGTATAAGTGTGTTTCTGAGATACATTTTCCCTTTTTTATTTATAAAAATAGCACAATCCATTTTTCGATGATAAACACAAATAAATTTTTTACTTGAAATCCAAAATAGCATGGCCAAAAGATTATTTACAAAATAAATTATTTTAACTTTTGTAAATATTAAATTAGTATTTCATTGAAAAAACAAACCTAAACGATGTTTGTACTAGAATTCAAGTTTTGACTCTCTCATCTTGTAGGTATTCGGAACTCAAAATTCAGTTGCTCGAACATTATACTTTCATTCATGCTGATAGATACACTAAGGGGGATAAAATGGAATTACAAAAAGTTTTCCATTTCTATGACTTGGACTCGACACCTCTGGTTAATAGTGGAAGAGATTTTAATATCATTCCACACCCTTTGCTGGTAAGTTCTAATATCTCGATTGATTTATGTTTTATCAATTTGATATAAGTTGTTTTATTTTTTCCTTCACATACTTGTTTTATTAGTTTTTCTATGATTTATATGTTCATATCTAAATTATCTAAAAACAAATAAATCCAAAATATATGTTTCTTAACAGTGGGCTTTTTAAGGGTTCCCACTCATAAGTCAATTCATATATTTTTTGGCCCAATTTATTTTTGAATGCAGAAAAAACATATAAAACTCCATTATAAACTTATAACCATAATTTACTCTTATCAAACAAAATTTTGCTATCAACAAAGTTTATGGAATCTCCATTTAGATTATTATGCTATGATTTATTAGGAAGTATGTTATTATTATTATTGTTATTATTATACCTTCAAATAGAAGGAACATAACTAAATGATATACAATTAATAATTTGTTAAATTTGTAAAGTTTCGGAAGATAGAAAGCGTATATTCTAATTAATTAAAAGCTAAATGTGTTTAATGATATATTGCAAGGATTAAGACAAAAACTTATCGATATTTTGACGATTAGAACCATCAATTTCATTTCCCCCTTTTTTTAAATCAATAGGAACAAATGGCAAAATTTGTTTTGGTTTTTGTTTATTTATTTTGCTTTTTTATTAAGAGGAACAAATGGCAAAATTTGTTCAATATTCATGCAAAATATGACAACTCTAAAAATTGTATGACGTAATTTTCTTATCTTCATTTTTGGATTTTCGTTCATATAATTCCAAATTTAACCGCTGAACAGTTGTTACCTCACCTAAATTTGTTTGTATATTATCATCGGTTCAGGGTTCCACATAATTTTCTAACTCTCTTCTTCCGAATTTATCCTATTTTAGAATATATTTTTAATCATATCGACATAATAAAAATTGCAACTCAATAATAACTTTATTTTTAATCATATTGACACATTTTATTTTTTGTCCCAAAGAAAAATGTTAAAAAATGTAAATAGATGTCGAACCTCCTTCAGACTTGTTTGTCTGTTTTGTTAATATAATTATAATGAGATGAGGTTTTTTGATGGTGCAGAGTTTACACTTTTATACTCAAAACAATAGAGAGTTTGATGAATGTGATTGAATCTCCGAAGCGCCAAATTGAGGAAGAAAATGCAGCATTGAGGGCTGATGTTGATGATGGCAGCTTGGATGGAAACAGTGAGATTCTAGCTGATGAAGAAGGTGCAATATAATAGATTGCCCTAGTCCTTATTCTATTCGTACCATTTACGATAATTCAAAGATATATTTTTCATGAAATAATAAAAGTAAGAATATATTTACATAAAGTCATGCTAATTTCACATGAATATTCTCTCAAGTACCATTCCTTAAATTTCATGGTTTCGATCCGTCGAATTTGATTCTTATTTTTTATGACATTGGATACCTACCGCCAACAACAGGTACTACCATACTAGGTAAATCTATCCACGAGCCTCGGGTAGAGCTCAATGCTTTTAAATGTTAATATATCAAAATAATAGTGAAAATATTTTTTTATTGTTAAGGAAGACGAGCCTACAAACAAACAAACCGCATACACACACATCTACAACAACAACAAAAGCAAGTAGGTCTAGAGAGTACAAACCTTAACTATACCTTGAGAAAGTAGAGTGGTTGTATTTGATAGATGTTACCTCGACTCAAAAGAACAAGTAAAAATGAGGTTGTAGCGACAAGTGAAAACAACAAGATGATAAGATAACCGAAGCTAAAGGAGCATGGAGTAAAATAAATCTAAAAATAACGAAAGACAAGAACGATACTAAAATATAGAGAAATACAATCGACTACCTACTAATACACATGCATGCAATCTAAAATCAATGTATTGGATTGGAACATAAATTCCTGGAAAGAAAAAATGGTTCAAGGAAAAAGCTTTTACCATAGAAAGTATTGAATAAAATGTCTGTGCAGCCTATACACAAGAAAGCCCACACACATATCACCATTTGTTTGATTTTGTGTGGAAGTATGAACCTTGTGATCTTAAACATGTCTATGCCTATAAAATCATGCTATTAAGACAAATAAAATGTTTATATTATCAAGATATTAAAAAATGTCATTCTTTTTTTAAAAATATAGAAAAGAAGAGAGCATGTTATTAACCTTCGTATGACAATACTCAATGTATATACTCTCCAAGACTTTACAACCACAATTCTATCTCAAAGTATCCACATTCTAAGTTAATGCTAGCTTCCTACGACAAGATGCTCTTCCCGCTTAACAAATAGCTAAAATCAAATGATAATACAGCAACCCTTACGCGCACTACAACACTAAAAACTTAGTCCAGTACTGCTAAGGGAAAAAGTACTACACGACTCAAACAGTAAGCGTTTAATATTATCTCTTCTTACTCCCTAAGCTTTTCTTCTTACCCAGTTTGATGAGCTAAATTACCTCTCTTGGTGCTGGAATCTAGTCAAGTAAAGCCGACGAGGTTAAATTTAATACAACTATATATGAGGATAAGAAATTTTCTCAACACTCGGCCCAGAACAGGATTGCCCATTGCACTACAAGAATCTTTTCCTGTCACAAGACATCATCAGAATCAAATAACAAAGAAATAATCCGGAGACATGTGAACGTAATAGTCATACTATCAAGTCACATACCCTGAGGACCTTCACATCTTGAAGATGCACCTTCTGGAGAGAAATAGCAAAGGCAAGCATCAGGCTGCTGTCTGAATGTTATCTCATAGTTATATTAGTTCTAAAAACTAAGAGAGAAAACCAGCATACCAAAGAAAACAAAAATTGATAAGTAGTGAATGTCAGTCGAGGAAAAAAACACAACACAAACTGTTAGTGATCAGTCGTCAAGAAAATCCAACAGCATAATTCAATAAGTTTGAAATCATATGCTAGGCAGCTATGACAAAAGACGAATGTTCGGCATTTTTAATATCCATATGGCACCTAATTAGCTGCTCCAACACATGAGGAATGGACTGAACTCCTCATCTCTCTGCAAATATCATAATAGTACAGCACGGTTAAAGAAACAAGACATGGCAAGAGGTAAGAAATCATGTGAAGTGCTCCAACAAATCAGCCTGTCAAAACATGGCAACAAGGAGAAACGTTAAGACCAAATTAAAATAAAGCTTTAAAAAGAAAAAAAGAAATCTCTAAAGAAGTCAAATTCCAACAAGTGGAACATAAGGACCAAATTCTAGACAGATATACTTGTCCAGGTAGAAGTAGAACAAATGAAAATGGCTGACAAATTTGTTTATCTACACTCTAATTCCTCCTCGCCAACTCTTTTTTCTTTCTTGGGGAAGTTAGTGTAAATGGAAGAAACAGTGAGTTATCATCAGTTATGAGTTTGTGTATAATAAGACATAATTCTCCTTCAGCCCCAGGTATCATAAGATCGCAAGATGTCCCAGGGTAAGTGTGACTGTGACTGTGTGAGTATGAGTGTATACATAAGGCATGAAAAGTGCAAACCAAGATTGTACACCAAAACAAAAAGTTACAACTGTAACATTTCCATACCATGTACTACAAGCAAATACAAAGTTACCTGCATCATCATTTCATCTCTGACATGAACTTTTCATACTCTGCATCTGTACCATATGGAGGTTTCTCTGCAGATGGAGGAGGTGGAGGTGGAGGTGGAGATGCAGGTTCTGGTGGATTTGAGGCCCAAGGAACATTGCTCATACTCTGTGAATGATCTATACTGGACTGTGTCGCAGTTGGAGGAATAGGAGGTGGTGGTGCCATGCCATAATAAGAAGGATAACTGTATGAAGATGTTGGATATGCAGGTTGGGTATGGGGTGGCATTGCAGCGACGGAATTGCCATAGGCATAACTAGGAAGCGATTGAACAGGAGCACTATTATGAGATTGCACTCCGGGAGGATAACTTTGTTGTGTCTCACCAGAAGATGTATAATTTTGCTGGTTTTCGCCAGAAGAAACTGTCTGAGTAGGGACACCGGAAGATGGTGTTGGCATTGGTGGAGGATACTGTGCACCATATGGAGGTACAAATTGACCTGGAGGAGGAGGATACATGGTTGATCCAGGAGGCGGGTAAGAGGCATATGGTGGAGGCACAGGTGGTCCCCAAGGAACTGGAGTCCCAGCATAGCCACCCGGGGGACCAATGGGACCACCCGTTGCATACTGCTGAGACGGATAGACTCCGGATGCCTGATTAGGAACAGGATATGGGGGCATTGCTGGAGCAGGAGGGCTTGGAGGCACAGCAGGCTGAGGGGGTTTGCCGGCTACTCTCACAGCAATAGTTCTCCCATCAAGACAATGACCATTCATGCCAACAGTAGCACTATTAGCTTGTTGAACATCTGCATACTTAACAAAACCATAACCTTTACTCAGACCACTGAGACGATCCTTTATAACTTTAGCCATTATGATGGTACCAAAGGGAGAGAATAAATTGATCAACCCATCGTCATCAAGAGTAGGAGGAAGGTAACCAATATACAAGTTTGTCTCGTCAAATTCTTTTGGCTTCATTATATTTGACCCTAATCCAGGGTGTGAAGTGGTACCACCACCACTAGCACTATTACTGCTGGCCCAAGGAGGATTACTGCCTGTGCTTCCGGGACCAAGAGCAAGAGTTGCTGCATTCTGCTTAAGTGATGATTCAGGAACTGTCCCTCCCAATTCTGCCAAGAAGTTCTGATACTCATCATCCATTTTCTTTCCAGTAGTATTTTTCACTGGACAATCTATCGTGGGATGTCCTCCATCACCACATATTTTGCAAAGCACATCACTTTTAAATGTGGTGGTGCGAGAAGGACAAGCATATTGCCTATGACCTGGTTCACCACAAAGCCTACAAAACTCTTCATCTCTAATTGTTCCATTCAACGCAGCAAGTTCCTTGAGCTGCTGCCTCTTATGCTCATTAAGTACTTCATCGACAGGCTGCAAAAGCTTCTCCAACATAGCTGCAGCAGCCTCAAGTGACTCCTGAGTATCAGCTTCGACTAGGACATGTAAATCCTCATTCTCTGAGGGATCATGTTTCAAATTCCCTTTCTGTTGGAACCTCCCTTCTTTAATGGACCCTTTCCCTCGTATTACAATCTTTGCTCCAGTCTCCTTTTCCATTCTCTTCTGAGTATTCCCTCTGGGTCCAATTATAAGGCCGATAAAATTATAACCGGGGTACTCCTTCATTGGAATGTAAAGCTTTTTATGAAGCTTAGGAGGCCTATAATCTGCTGGTGGCTTAAAAGCTGGATTTTTCTTTATTATCTGTGATATAATCTCTTGTCTTTCTCTATTTAGTTTTTCTCGAGCACGATACTCCCTGGTATTTATACGTACACCCATATTATCATATATAGGTTCAGGGGAAGGGGATCGAGCTCCTTCAGGTCTATCATCTAAAGGCATACCAGATTGCAGTTTCCTACTAATTTCAAGTAATCTACTGTTAAGAGCTTGTACTTCAGGGTCAAATTCAATACCTCCAGCGAAATCCTTCATGAAATCAGGCAACTGAATCACTGGCTTCGGCTCATCATCAGCCCACCTCGATTTCCTCTTTCGTCCAGCTCCAGTGCCATCATTGCTCGAATCAGTCGGGGGTGGGTCCCATCGGCTTCTCCTCCTTCTTCTACTGGAAGTTTCTTCTTCACCACCTGACTCGGCACCACCGCTATGACTGCTAATCAACCCATTACCCGACAACAATGGCTGATTCGAATTCAAATCTGACATTTTGTTTTGAGCTGAATTATCACAAACACCTGGTGGGGGATCTTGACCTAGGGTTTGTGAAGGGTTTTGACAGTACAAATCTGAAGAACTTTGATACGAATTTAGGGCTTGTGATTGTTCTTGAAGTGGATGTGATTGGGAATCCATTGAAGATTTTCGAACAAAACTGGGATGAATGAATTTTGTATGTAGAAGACGAATTGTGTTTGTGTGCGTCTGTACACTCCGGTTTGGATATGATAAGTTGGGCTTAAACCAATTGGGCCAAACTTTTCCGAGACTTCTTAATTGGCTAGTTATACATAATCTTGGGTTATGCAACAAAGGATTGTTTCAAATCTAATTGTGATACGACGAGATAGAAACAAAGACAAGGAATAAGTTAGAAAAAACTACATAAAACTCAAAACATGTTCACCTCTCATCCAAAGTAATTCAAGAAATATTCATTCTCTAGATAGAATTACAGTCATATCCTTCATTCATTAAGGTTTGATAATTTTCGCTTAATTGATAAATTAATATCATATGATATATTGGTATCATTAAGGCTAATAATTTCACTTAGCTTAACTAAATCAATATATTTATATTGTATTTGTATATTTCACTATACATATACAAAAAAAAATTATTGTATAATTCACTATACATATACAAAAGAAAATAGTTATATAATCTGTTTCGATATACATATACAAAAACTCAGCTGTATAACATGTGTTTGTATAAAGAGAGAGAGATAAAGGCGAAAGAGAATTGGACAGGGAAATATTTGTATTATATAATTATAGGTGTATAGGGCGAATATATATTTATTTGCATATGTATATACAATTTTTCTCTGACTTTATACAAATAAAAATGCAATTTATGGCGAGGGAGAGACTAGTGAAATCTGAGAGAGTGGCGAGCGAGACCTGTTAAAGAATGACAAAAAGTCACACATCGTTGATTAATGAGATGGGTGGACTCCTTATAAGGCTTGGGCAATCATCCTCCCTTTGTGCTAGCTTTTGGGGTGTGAGTTAGGCCTAAGACCTAATTTCACATGGTATCAGAGCAGGGCCCGTCTCAACCGATGTTGGGGTCCCCAAAATTAAAATTGTCACGCACCAGATGCTAAGCACTGGGCGTGAGGTGGGATGTTAAAAAATGACAAAAGTCCCACATCGGTGATTAATGAGATGGGTGGACTCTCTACAAAGCTTAGGCGATCCTCCTCCCTTTGAGCTAGCTTTTGGGGTGTGAGCTAGGCCTCAGACCTAATTTCACAAGACCTGGGAGAGGAGAGAGAAGTAAACGAAAATATATGTATATATATGATTTTCTCTCGCTTTATACAAACACAAACACGTTTTCTACATTTGTGTTTGTATAAAAGCAAGATAGGTGAGGAAGAGACTGCCGAGAGTGGCGAGCGAGATTCACCTACAAAAAGATAGGCGAAAAAACTTAATTTACTACAGAGTACAATTAAATCAAACTGTAATTATAACATTTAATTTGAATTAATAATTTGTTATTATATATAATTTTCCCTATAATTAATGATAGATTATATTCATCTATCACAACCTTTAGTCATTACCCATGATGGAATACTGTTCATTCTCTTTATCTTTGTGATTAATATAATTTCAACAACAAAAAAGAGATCACAAAAAGATAGATAACATCGAGGTGGGAATCTATAATATGATACTAAAAAATGATCGAAACTATTTGTGTAGTTTATGATTGAATGTACTTAAAATCATTATCATAATTTTTTTTTGTTAAGTGCACATTTATATTTTGTATACATTGATCAAAAACACACACACACACACACACATATATATATATATATATGATTCATTTCAAATAAATATTCACTCACTTTTTCCTATAAACAATTAATTGATTCATATTACAAGAGATGAATAAGTTAGTGTATTCATATTACAATTGACACAATTGTACTTTAAGTTCTAAATTTGACTATGAAATTTTTACTAAGTGTAGCCACCCCAAACCTATCTGAAGAAGAAAGTTGTGATAAGTTGACAATCAACTTAAAAATAATTCAAAAAACTATATTGATTTCTCTAAATAATAGATTTCATATAGAGGGACTCAATTAATATAAAGAATTGAGGAATACGCTTGAGTTGATTGTCTACCATTTTATTTCAGGTTACGATACTTTAAAAAAAGGAAAAATTGTATATAATAGCAAACTAATAACCTAAATTAAATAGAATAGCTAGGGTTTGATTTAATTGTGCTCCATAGCAAACATTGACAAAAATTTGCCAGGCGTCTCTCTCCCAGAAGTCTCGCTCGCCACTCTCTCATTCTCGCCTCTCTCGCTTTATACACAAAAGTGTATAATTTCTGTTTCTGTTTTGTATAAAGCGAGAGAAAATTGTATATACACATGCAAAAATGTATATCTTCGTGTTATACACTTAATTATATAATTTACAAACATTTTACTTCAAATATTGCAGAGAAAAAGGCCAAAGAATTATACAATTGTGAATTATACAATTGCAGTGAAATACAATTTTTTCTAGCTTTATACAACAGAAGTGTATATATTGTGTTTCTGTTTTTGTATAAAGCGAGAAAAACATATATCTTCTTGCTATACACTAATAATTATGCAATATACATACATTTTAATTCGATTCAACTGTATGCAAAGCTAATTATACAATTGCAGCGAAATAGTCCAGCGAATTATACAATTTAGGCCAGCGAATTATACAATTTAGGCCTGCGAATTATACACTTGTATATGTATAGCGAATTATACAGTTTTTATGTTTGCTATGGAGTGCAATTATGCAAAGTTTGCTATATTATACAAATATGAATTTTTTGTTTGCTATATGTGAAAGTTGCCCTTAAAAAAATGGTTAAATAAATTTTTTATTTTTTAAAGAAAAATAAATGCAGTAAAAATAAGAAATTAAATGATTTTCTTAGTGGAAATAGGTGAAATAAGATTAGTAAACGGTATTTCGACTAAATTGTCTCTTCCCCGTCCTCTAAAACACCTCATTTCCACACTCACACACATAGCCCCGATTTCTACGCGAATTCAATCAAGTTCTATATGTACAGTAAAATTGTTTCTATCTATAAAAAAATTGACATTCTATTTGGGATTAAAAATAAATAAATTGGATAAACTTCGTATGTATAGTTAAAATAATTTCTACTCTTTAAAAAGATTGACATTCTCTTTGGGATCAAAAATAAATGTGTCACTTAAATTTGCTAAGAGGGCAAAATAGTTTTTCTTTTTTTTTAAAAAAATAAATAAATTATGCTTAGAGTAAGTAACATTTGGTTCTTCAAGCTATAATAACTCTATTATTCATCACCATTTTCGTGGTCAATTCTACTTCACTAAAAATTGTCTTTTTCTGTTTCAAGAAAGAAAATTCAAAGTTTTATTCCGATTGTTCTAAAGATCTTTCTTCTTCTTTTGTACTGTTAATTTTTTTGTTTGTTTGTGTAAAATCATATATTAACAAGTATATATTTTGTTGCATTTTATATGAATGAGTGCCATTTCAATTACTATTCATCAAATTTCATGAATTCATATTACATCGACCACTTTCAAAGGGTGGCATAATTTTACAGTTTGTTCCTCTTACTTTCCTCTGAGTGAATTCATGAATCATTTGTTTCAATACAATATATATACAATATTGGTATCATTAAAGTTTCCTGTTCAGACTTATTTATTTGTCAATGGTACCACAATAATATACGACTGTTTGGTGTAAGGGATAACATAAGTAGTCCTACGATAAAATTTAGATGTCTTGTTTGGTTGACATATTGGAGATAACTTATCTGACCATTTATGACATAGTGATGGAATAAGTTACCTCATATATATGATAAGATAAGTTATCTTATAATAACTAACCCCACGATAGTTAATTCTAGGATGACTAGTTCTCAACTAAATGACACTGATGAGTAATTTCAAATCAAGATACTAATACAGTATAAATGTATTGATTTAGTTAAGTAAAGTTATTAGCCTTAATGATACTAATACATCATATGATATTGATATATAAGTTAAATGAAAATTATCAGCCTTAATGGATGAAGGATATTATTTTTTTCTAGAGAAGAAATATTTCTTGAATTACTTTGGATGAGAGGTGAACATGTTTTGAGTTTTATGTAGTTTTTACTAACTTATTCCTTGTCTTTGTTTCTATCTCGTCGTATCACAACTAGATTTAAAATAATCTTTTGTTATATAACCGAAGATTATGTATAACTAGCCAATTAAGAAGTCTCGAAAAAGTTGGCCCAATTGGTTTAAGCCCAACTTATCATATCCAAACCGGAGTATACAGACGCACACAAACACAATTCGTCTTCTATATACAAAATTCATTCATCCCAGTTTTGTTCGAAAATCTTCAATGGATGCCCAATCACATCCAGTTCAAGAACCATCACAAACCCTAAATTCGTATCAAAGTTCTTCAGACTTGTACTGTCAAAACCCTTCACAAACCCTAGGTCAAGATCCCCCACCAGGTGCTTGTGATAATTCAGCTCAAAACAAAATGTCAGATTTGAATTCGAATCAGCCATTGTTGTCGGGTAATGGGTTGATTAGCAGTCATAGCGGTGGTGCCGAGTCAGGTGGTGAAGAAGAAACTTCCAGTAGAAGAAGGAGGAGAAGCCGATGGGACCCACCCCCGACTGATTCGAGCAATGATGGCACTGGAGCTGGACGGAAGAGGAAATCGAGGTGGGCAGATGATGAGCCGAAACCAGTGATTCAGTTGCCTAATTTCATGAAGGATTTCGCTGGAGGTATTGAATTTGATCCTGAAGTACAAGCTCTTAACAGTAGATTACTTGAAATTAGTAGGAAACTGCAATCTGGTATGCCTTTAGATGATAGACCTGAAGGAGCTCGATCCCCTTCGCCTGAACCTATATATGATAATATGGGTGTACGTATAAATACCAGGGAGTATCGTGCTCGAGAAAAACTAAATAGAGAAAGACAAGAGATTATATCACAGATAATAAAGAAAAATCCAGCTTTTAAGCCACCAGCAGATTATAGGCCTCCTAAGCTTCATAAAAAGCTTTACATTCCAATGAAGGAGTACCCCGGTTATAATTTTATCGGCCTTATAATTGGACCCAGAGGGAATACTCAGAAGAGAATGGAAAAGGAGACTGGAGCAAAGATTGTAATACGAGGGAAAGGGTCCATTAAAGAAGGGAGGTTCCAACAGAAAGGGAATTTGAAACATGATCCCTCAGAGAATGAGGATTTACATGTCCTAGTCGAAGCTGATACTCAGGAGTCACTTGAGGCTGCTGCAGCTATGTTGGAGAAGCTTTTGCAGCCTGTCGATGAAGTACTTAATGAGCATAAGAGGCAGCAGCTCAAGGAACTTGCTGCGTTGAATGGAACAATTAGAGATGAAGAGTTTTGTAGGCTTTGTGGTGAACCAGGTCATAGGCAATATGCGTGTCCTTCTCGCACCACCACATTTAAAAGTGATGTGCTTTGCAAAATATGTGGTGATGGAGGACATCCCACGATAGATTGTCCAGTGAAAAATACTACTGGAAAGAAAATGGATGATGAGTATCAGAACTTCTTGGCGGAATTGGGAGGGACAGTTCCTGAATCATCACTTAAGCAGAATGCAGCAACCCTTGCTCTTGGTCCCGGAAGCACAGGCAGTAATCCTCCTTGGGCCAGCAGTAATAGTGCAAGTGGTGGTGGTATCACTTCACACCCTGGATTAGGGTCAAATATAATGAAGCCAAAAGAATTTGACGAGACAAACTTGTATATTGGTTACCTTCCTCCTACTCTAGATGACGATGGGTTGATCAATTTATTCTCTCCCTTTGGTACCATCGTAATGGCTAAAGTTATAAAGGATCGTCTCAGTGGTCTGAGTAAAGGTTATGGTTTTGTTAAGTATGCAGATGTTCAACAAGCTAATAGTGCTACTGTTGGCATGAATGGTCATTGTCTTGATGGGAGAACTATTGCTGTGAGAGTAGCCGGCAAACCCCCTCAGCCTGCTGTGCCTCCAAGCCCTCCTGCTCCAGCAATGCCCCCATATCCTGTTCCTAATCAGGCATCCGGAGTCTATCCGTCTCAGCAGTATGCAACGGGTGGTCCCATTGGTCCCCCGGGTGGCTATGCTGGGACTCCAGTTCCTTGGGGACCACCTGTGCCTCCATTATATGCCTCTTACCCGCCTCCTGGATCAACCATGTATCCTCCTCCTCCAGGTCAATTTGTACCTCCATATGGTGCACAGTATCCTCCACCAATGCCAACACCATCTTCCGGTGTCCCTACTCAGACAGTTTCTTCTGGTGAAAACCAGCAAAATTATACATCTTCTGGTGAGACACAACAAAGTTATCCTCCCGGAGTGCAATCTCATAATAGTGCTCCTGTTCAATCGCTTCCCAGTTATGCCTATGGCAATTCCGTTGCTGCAATGCCACCCCATACCCAACCTGCATATCCAACATCTTCATACAGTTATCCTTCTTATTATGGCATGGCACCACCACCTCCTCTTCCTCCAACTGCAACACAGTCCAGTATAGATCATTCACAGAGTATTAGCAGTGTTCCTTGGGCCTCAAATCCACCAGAACCCGCATCTCCACCTCCACCATCTGCAGTCAAACCTCCATATGGTACAGATGCAAAGTATGAAAAGTTCATGTCGGAGATCAAATGATGATGCAGGTAACTTGTATTTGCTTGTAGTACATGGTATGGAAATGTTAGAGTTGTAGCCTTTTGTTTTGGTGTACAATCTTGGTTTGCACTTTTCATGCCTCATGTATACACTCATACTCACACTGTCACAGTCGCACTTACCCTGGGACATCTAGCGATCTTATGATACCTCACTGTTTTCCACCTTTAGTCCCCACCCACACACACTCTCTCCTTTTTTGAGGGATGGAGGTACTTATATATTAGGCATACTCATAGGTGCTTTCTGTATCTAACCTTTTCAGCATTTTTTGTGACCATTTCTTAACTATTCTTCCACTTCCACTAACATCCCCGAGAAAGAAAAAAGGTTTGGCGAGGAGGAATTTACAAATTTGTCAACCATTTTCATTTGTTTTCTACTTCTACCTGGACAAGTATCTATGTCTAGAATTTGGTCCTTGCTTTCCACTTTTTGGAATTTGACTTCTTTAGAGATTTCTTTTTCCTCTAGTTTGAAAAAGCTTTATTTCAATTTGGTCTTAACGTTTCTCCTTGTTGCCATGTTTTGACAGGCTGATTTGTTGGAGCACTTCACATGATTTCTTACCTCTTGCCATGTCTTACTTCTTTAACCGTGCTGTACTATTATGATATTTGCAGAGAGATGAGGAGTTGGTCGATTCCTCATGTGTTGGAGCAGCTAATTAGGTGCCATATGGATATTAATAATGCCGAACATTTGTCTTTTGTCATAGCTGCCTAGCATATGATTTCAAACTTATTGAATTATGCTGTTGGATTTTCTTTACGACTGATCACTAACAGTTTGTGTTGTGTTTTTTTCCTCGACTGACATTCACTACTTATCAATTTCTGTTTTCTTTGCTATACTGGTTTTCTCTCTTAGTTTTTAGAACTAATATAACTATGAGATAACATTCAGACAGCAGCCTGATGCTTGCCTTTGCTATTTCTCTCCAGAAGGTGCATCTTCAAGATGTGAAGGTCCTCAGGGTATGTGACTTGATAGTATGACTATTACGTTCACACGTCTCCGGATTATTTCTTTGTTATTTGATTCTGATGATGTCTTGTGACAGGAAAAGATTCTTGTAGTGCAATGGGCAATCCTGTTCTGGGCTGAGTGTTGAGAAATTTTCTTATCCTCATATATAGTTGTATTAAATTTAACCTTGTCGGCTTTACTTGGTTATTCTTTAGAACTAGGTTTCAGCACCAAGAGAGGTAATTCAGCTCATCAAAACTGGGTAAGAAGAAAAGCCTAGGGAGTAAGAAGAGAGAATATTAAATGCTTACTGTTTGATATGAAGATACCTCTGTCATATTTTTGAGACATTTTTGTCTTTACCGTTCTAAAAATTAAAGCATATATGCCTTTTAAGGGTCTTTATTGAATTTGAGATTCTTAAAAATGGTGGTTTTGGGGGATTTTTCTTATTAATATGAACATAATCAAACTTGGGATTTTTTGGAAGTAATTTTTCTTTGTATTGTGCAAGAATTGCAGTTGATGAATGCATATTCAATATGTCAACATATAGGTAAAGATTTATTAGGAAGTTTCATTATTTGATTAAGTTGACAATGACAAGCTCAGTGATATGAACAGATGAATAACTTTTTATTTTCTTAAAGAATTTTCTTGCTGAAGTATCATAATTTACAAGATGTGATTTATACAAATTTTGTTAACTTCTTATTTGTGTTGTAACAAAGTGGAGAAAAGCAATTAGGAGAACCTACACGGATGGGGCGTGTTGAAAATATAAAAAATTGTTATACGGAGTAGGTCAGGAGAGTTGAGTATGTTATAATGCATATTACATAGCTATTCATTGCTTCATAAACTAACGAAATATTAGAGATAATATTTTAGATGATCATTCAATTAAGATGTACAAATCTAATTTATTATAGGTGAATGAAAAAGGATTTTAAAAAGGGGAAATAATTCATTTTCAAATAGTCGAAAATATATTAAGGATCCAAATCATTGGAAAATGTTTTCTTTAATTTAAATAGCAAATTGCTATAATCATATCAACAACGACTCCGTGGCCCAATGGATAAGGCGCTGGTCTACGAAACCAGAGATTCTGGGTTCGATCCCCAGCGGAGTCGTCGCATATTTTTTTGTTTTTGCCATTTCTCTCTATTCGCTATCGTAATTCGTAGCCTTTATTATAATCGTTAGTCACCATTTACAATAATCACCATCGTACTTACTATCAATTACCGTTATATATCAAATATTACCAATCAACGTCATAAACTACTACTATTACACATTATAATTATGATCTATCAGACTGTCACCATCAATCACTACTATCAACCATCATCACTATTCTAGCTAAACGTCACCTTAATAAAAATATTAAATTATATATTTAAAAACTTCTAAATAAAAACAAATTTTATACATTCAGATATTAAGAAAATACACGTATAAATAGTCTTTCCTCTTATATCGGATTCAAAAAATACATATTACAGGAATGAGTAAGATTGAAATCACAAATCATAAATAAAAAAAAATATGGAAAGTCTTAAAGTTCCAGAATTGGTTCCTTCTGCAGCTGAGGATTCTCAACAACTAAGAAAAGCTTTTGTAGGTCTCTCTCTTTTACCTTCAGATCTATAATTAATTAGTTATGAAATTTATCGTTAATAGGTCATACCTAACGTGATTTTTTTTTATAATAATTTTATCCGTCGCTAATTCCTGTATATATTTTGTTTTGGTAGTGAATTGTATTATAATGGTTATGTAAATTATATTATGCATGAAGAAGCATGCATCCATTTGTGTTTTTTTTTTAAAAGTAATCATCGATCACTAGTTTAATTCTGATTTGATTTGCTATACAATTAGTAGTTGCATAACCATATAGACGGATCTAGGATTTGGACTTTATGAATTTGAGATCCTAGATGAACGTAACGATGACCTCAAATGCTTATACTTAATACATATTTAATTGATCTTTTTTATACACAAATACAGAGTTTGGACCAAAGTTATGGAACGAATGAACTTTTGAAATTATGAGTTGCTTGATTTCATATTTGTTGAAGATTTAGTAATGTTGTGCACACATAATATATCTGTATGCGCGTTCTGGCAAAAGTATTGGGTTCAGATGAACGTATTGATTCATGTCGCGACATTTGTTTGCCTCTGAGCTATGTTGATGAAACATTTGCAGGATGGGGAACAGATGAAGAGTGTATTATTCGGGTCTTAGGTCATCGAAATGCAGCTCAACGAAAGCTAATCAGAGAAACTTATGAAGTAGCTTATGAAAAAGATCTTCTCCAGGACTTGGCTGGAGAAATATCAGGTGACTTTCAGGTTCGTTTCGTTTTCTCCTTATAAACCAAAAACTGATTACTAATGTTTTGGTTCTTGACATGATTCGCGGAGTCACATTGGTCTAAGGGTGGTCAGTTGAATCCCCTACTCGTCCATTCCTATTTGTTATATTCTTTCTGCAACGGACTAAAATAGAAAGTGTGTCACGTAGACTGGAACAGAGGGAGTAGTATTGTGGTAGATATGACATTGTTTTTAGCATTTTTTTTGATCCACTCATCTACAATCCTGCATTGATATTGCAATCAAACTGGCGTTGCAGCGTGTAGTGCATTTGTGGACTATGGCTCCAGCTGAACGCGATGCATGTCTGGTTAACGAGGCTATCAAACATCTACCCGGTAGCAACTGCATTATCATGGAAATCGCGTGTGCTAGGTCTTCTGTTGATCTGTTTAAAGTGAGGCAGAACTACCAAGCTCGTTACAAGAAATCGCTTGAGGAAGATGTTGCTGATCACTCAACAGGGGATTTTCGTAAGGTACTTTCACATGTTGTGTAATTTTCCTCCATTTCGTAAACTAATCCCCAAACAGCTTTTGGTTTCTCTTGTAACTGCGTTAAGATATGAAGGAGAAGAAGTGAATATGGACTTAGCAAGTGATGAAGCAAAGATACTACATGAGAAGATCTCTGATAAGGCTTATAGTGATGATGAGCTCATCAGAATTCTATCGATTCGGAGTAAAACACAGCTCAATGCAACATTTAATCAGTACAATGATAAATTTGGTAATGCAATCAACAAGGTAGAGTTCAAAACATCACTCCATTGTCAAATTCTCTTACTTTTAAGTCTTGTTAGTGTTTTTTTGTGGGAGGGGGAGCCTTGGAGTAACAGTAAAGTTGTATCTGTGTGACCTCAGGAGTCACTAGTTCTAGTCGTAGAATCATGAGCCTTGTAAGGGTTACATCCATTGTCCAAAAGGGAGCCTTAAGTTGTTGCCACGTGACCTCCACGACAGCTATGGAAACAACCTCTTGCAGAAATGTAGGGTAAGGCAACGTACCATAGACCCTAGTGGTCCGACCCTTCCCAGACCCTATGCATTACAAGAACTTATTGCACCGCGCTTCCCTTTTTCTGAATATTTGTATATATGAACTTTGTTTGATCAAGTCATTGGGCTTACACAGGATCTGAGAGCCAATCCTAAGGATCAATACTTGACCTTACTGAGATCAGCAATAAAGTGTTTGATGGAACCTGAGAAGTACTTTGAGAAAGTTCTTCGATTAGCAATGAAGGGGATTGGCACAGATGAAGAGTCTCTTACTAGAGTTGTTGCAACTCGAGCTGAAGTCGATATGGAACTCATCAAAGAGAAGTACTACAAGAGGAACAGTGTGACTCTGGAGAGTGCAATTTCTGATGACACTTCAGGAGACTATGAAAAAATGCTTTTAGCCTTAATTGGCCATGGAAATCTTTGAATTATGTTGTAGAATATGAGATGCGTTCCCTAAATTCTGCAGTTTTTATGTCCCATAAGAGTTAGCTTCTTGTCATAAAACACAATATTCCGAACCATTTTATTTGTCACATTTTTACTTTTACTTTAACACGTCCAGTAAGAAACAGTCTTTTTGACTTTCGTATTTATCATCTTTAATCATTCAAAACGTTAATCTTATGTACTATTCACTTAGGTTTTCTGTGCTAATTAGTCAATGTATTCGATTTTATCTTAAACTATCTATTTTTAGTAAGAATGACAAGTAAAGTTGTATGAAAGGAGTAACAACAATGCCTCATTTCTTGTATACATTTACATAATTTTTTCCCAAAGTTAACGAGTACACGTGCTAACACCTCTGATAATACTAGTCAATCAACTATAATGAATACTATCCAGAAAAGTAGTACTCCAGTAGGATAATATTCCTGTATTTTGAATCAAAATGAGGGTGTAAATATCGTCTATATGACACTTTAAAATTTACAATCCTCATTCCTAACCACATTGCGTAGAAGGTTTTAATAGACAGATGCAGAGATGAAGTGTTTGCATTTACAGGTTAACATAAGTATCGCGCAGTATGATGTGATCGTTTACTTAAAATAATCTGATGCTGCTCTCTCCACCTGGTGGTTTACGAACGCCACCATAGCAAACTCTGGATTCAGCTTTACCATCGGAGAATATATCGCTACCACTCATTTCTCTAAGCTTAGACCTGCTCAGCGACTTCTCGGAAGATCCAGGAGGAGTGACAGCGTCTCCCTTGAAGATGCCATTGCCGTTCAACTCTGCAACTTTCTGGTTATGTATTTTCTTTACTGGCTCCACAACAGGCTCACCGCCAAACAAGATACTACTTTGACCACCAGAAGGCTGCACATGCATAAGAGGAAATGAGATTTATAATAGTTCAAATGGCAAAACACGGAAAATAAAACGTGAGAAATGAGATCCATAGTAGTTCAAAGAGCAAAATACATAGAGGAGACCTTAACTTAGCCTCAACTGACAGCTAAATACTTCAACTTTGAGAATGAACATCTAGTAGACACCTCAACTCGTCCCCACTGTGTCCCGTGGACAGCCAATGCTGACGCAGTTCATAAATTTTGGAAGTGTCTAGATGATCGTTTTGTAACTTGGAGTGTTCAAGTGACACAATGGAGACGTGTTGAGATGTCTAGATGTTCATCCTCCTCAAGTTTAATGTATTTAGCTGTCAGTTACAGTGTCTACATATGTATTACGCCTTTTTCTTTTGTCAACTTTATCTACCTGAAGGATTTATACTATGGTAAAACCGAAAAAGCGATTCCTTATATCTAATATCATTTTCACGAGATTATCACATTGAATGCTCAACTCTATTTGAGAAAGAAGATAGTGGGAAGAGACTGAGAAGATGAGTTGGGATGGGAGAGTGGTGCAGTCGAGGCTGGAGTGAGAAATTTGAAACAGAAACAAGTCTCAGTAGGCAACTTACATTAGAAACCTTGACAGATGTGCGCACAACTCGTGGAGCAGGTTCACCCATGTCTTTGCTTTCTTCGGGTTGCAATGAACGTGCAACTTTCGATGATCTTGGAGGAACTTCTATGGGAGGTCCAAAGATGTTACTTCCACTAAGTTCCTTGCTCTTTGCTTCCGACAACTGCTTCTTCACCTTGCTACGAATCTTGCTTTCTTGATTTCCACTCAGCTCATGTTGCTTTTCCACTTCTGTTAGAGTGATAGGCATTTCCTCGGAGATATTTTCTACAGTACTTAATGAAAGGCTATCTGTCTTGTTCTCTTGGTCTCCACTCAGCTCGTCCTGCTTTTCTACTTCAGTAGGCGTCTTCTGGGAGATCTTCTCTTCAGTACCAAAAGAAATCTGGCTTTTCCCATTTGCACCTTGCTACAATGGCATCGTAAAATTCGATCAAAGTGCTATTCACCGATTTCCTAATTATGTAGCCTGCTCGTACTCCTAGTCTGATGCGGTAATAAATTTTCTTAAATAAGAGGAAACTGGTACCTGAACGATCCGCACGGATGTTCTGATGTTAGCATTACCGTTAACAGGTCCAGGTTCTGATGCAACATCCTTACCACCAGCAGAAAATATATTGCTGCCGTTCATCTCCTTCAGTTTATACCCTGAAGAAGGTCTCCTGAAGATAGCAAATTTCAACAGGAATAAGTTCTAGAAAGAAGAGTACATAAACTCAAAGCCATTGTCATTTACTTAATTTTCATTTTCTTTCCAAACAATAGGAACTTCTTTGTCTACTAACATGAGTTGCAACGACACGGGAACATAATCCCGATGACCCTCCGGATTTTGGTTCCACTAGTCACAAGTCGCGTGAGAAAACAATTACCACTCAACTATTGAAGTGCTTAGACTAGGCTTTCATTAAGCTAGTCATCAACCTACCCGCAAAGCTCCACCTTCATCATTATATCTACAAATATTTCCTCGAAGTCCAAAGACATCCATACAATAAAGATCTAATTAACTCTATACGATCCTTATGGCTGTAATTTCTAACACCAGACATCCACAAAATAGCATCCTAATTACATAAAATGCTACTATAAAGAATTACTTCAATTTCCCAGTATGATTAACAATCCTCCTAATGCAAAGGGTATCCTAAGATATAAAATGGTTGGTCAGTTACGAAATCGAATGTTACAAAAACATATCAATGATGAGCAGCATCAAATCTACATTTTCAATCATATACAACAAATGGTGGGACAGATCAAAAACACAAAAGCATTAGAACTAAATTAAAGATCATTGAAAGGCATGAACATCCTGAACAATGAAAAGGAAAAGCAACGGAGAATAACACCTGCACTCTATCGTACATTTAAAACAAAACGGCGATCAGCTTTACTAGGAAAAGAAACAGGGAACAACAACTTTTTTTTAAAATCATCTTTATTAAATAGCGGAATAAAGTTGAAAAAGAAACCCTGAATGCGCACATAACTTCTATATGAAACATAATTGTAAATAAAAAATAAGAAAATATGATATTTCAGGCAAAATTCTGGAGATTGAAATGAACAATGCAGCATTACACAATAGAACATATTAAGTTAACATGCAATACAAGAAGATAAAAGATTTATAAAAGAATCAAATAATAATGAAATATCAAAAAAAAATAAAAATCTCTTACGCTTCAATTCCAAATTATTAATTAACATATGCTATATAATATTATCTTTTTCTAATCATTCATTTTCACGCTCATTTCATTCAAATACCAAATATTAAACGAAAAAGCATAAAAATGTCCTAAATTATGTGAAATGGAACAAACATTAATAATTTGGCCTAAAAATGCTCACGTCGTTAATAATTTGGCTCAAAAATATTCATAAAGTCATTTCTGAGCCAGCTTTCACGCACCTCAACTAACCTTATGGGATACTGTCACATCCCACAACTAATGAGGACATTTTTCCATCCGAACTATTAATATAGCGAATATTTTTGGATCAAACTATTACAATTTGTTCAATTTCACATAATTTAATGAAATTTTTACCGTTTCGAATTTTAAACAAATTCAAAAAGCTTCACCTTTTATACAAGCTTTCAGCTTCCTCATCAGAAACATCTCCTCCAAACAACACCTTACCGATTCCATTAGAAGGCTGCAAACCACAGAAAAAAAAAACAAAAATGACAAAATTAACCCTCAACACCTCGCTCTACGGCGAAACAACGGCAAAAAAAATACCTGACGAGAACGAGAAACGGACGACGGCGGCGGAGCCTCCGACGACCAATTCAGCAGATCCGCCGTGCATGTTCTCGAATTCCGTGCAGGTGTTGATTTCTCCATTGTTAATTTTTTATTTTGTTTTTACGGCCACCGAGTTTTAACAGAACAACTCGGTGAGTCGATACGTTTTTGGAGTTTTTGAATGAATTAATTTCAGCTTTTTTTTTTCTCTCTGAATGTTTTCTATTTTTCAAATGCTATTTGTTGGTCACGTTTTTTATATTTGTTGTTTGCTCAAAAAAAATTTGTGCGGGGCCCCTTTGCATGGGTGTAGAATTTTGACACGTGGATTATGAATCCATGTAAAGTGGAGATTTTAATTATTTTTTCTAAAAATGATCATAAGCTAAAATAGAAAGAAATTTGTTATTACTCAAAAATTTTCTAGAAGAAAAATCTAAAATTGACTCTTGTATTTTTAATAAACTATGTATTATTTAAGATCTTATTTATTTGTAAGGAATGTAGTTTTAAATTTTGATTGTTTATCTTAATTATTTAGTTGATTTGTTTTATATTCTTAATCTAAATTATTACATGTGTTTATTATTGTAATTTTATGATTAGTTAAATAAATTTGATTAGTAATTTTGAAAAATATAGTTTGTATCTTTAAAGAATAGCAATTTGTATTCGACTAATCAATTTATCTTTTTCAAAAAAAATATGAATTCAGCTCCCAAAATGATTTTCTTTATACTTAGAGCTCAAACTCGTGATCTCTGAAAAATGCAACATAAAAATTAAAAATAGACGAAAGAAGTAAGAGATAATGTTCTTCTTTTGTTTGTTTATAGAAACATGGCGAAAATAAATGTTGGAGGCCTATTAGAAGATTTTGATTAAGATGGTTAATTCACCACTATTATGATTCAAAGACAAAAATGAAACTTCTTAATGATTAACGAAATAGTAAATAAATATTTTTATTTTGTTTTAGAGTTGAATTCTGAAAATTATATTTGATCATAAAAAAAAGTATTTTTGTTTTTTGTTCAAAATCTCGTGGTTTGACATTATAATTTAATTTAATTAAAGTTTTCTTTTATGTTTAGCCTCTAATATTATATATTTTAAATATTATCAATTTTACTTGCTGCATTTTCTTTGTATTTTCTTGTTATTTCATTGTTATATTTTCTTGCATTTTTGTTCCTATAATATATCATTCCTTTAGACATACAAAGTTTCTGCCTACAATGATAAAAGTTATAAAGTCTATGTTACATTCTATGATTTCTTCAAATCCCGCTTGTGAAATTACTCTATAGGTTATTATCTGATAGAAAATCCGGGAAAATAGACTTTTAATTCCTTGGATACAACTGGAATGCTTAATATATCATGGGAAAAGTTGAATTTGTGTGTGATAATTTTCTTGGAAAAAAATATTTATCAAAACAATAGTACACTTTTTTATTCTTTATGTAAATTTTATTACATAGATATCACATCCTAGGATCCGTGGCGCAATGGTAGCGCGTCTGACTCCAGATCAGAAGGTTGCGTGTTCGATTCACGTCGGGTTCAATCCCCCGATTATATAATTGGATCCACTTTTTTTTTCCGTTTTTTCAATCACAATCGATTATTCATGTGTTATTTTTTTTTTAATCGCAATCGATTATTCATGTGTTATTTTGTTTTTTTAATCACAATCAATTACTCATGTGTTATTATGTTTTTCTTAATCAGAATCGATTACTCATGTGTTATGTTAAACTTCATGTGTTACTACATATATTAATCGTGTGTTTTGTTAAACTTCGCGTGTTACTACATATATTACTCATGTGTTATGTTAAGCTACACGTGTTTTCAACATATTTCCACTAATACACTAATAAATTGTGAGTTTCAACAAGAAAAATATACTTTGTTTAGCCTCTTTTTCTTCTTCTGTTTTAGTGCTTTGAACCACAATGGCACCACATGTTGCGTTCCTTCCATACAACATGATGAGCCATTTAACTTGCATTGGTACAAATAGCTCGACTCTTCGCCTTCTACGGCCTTTGAGTCACTATCATTAGTGTCTGGATGCAGATACTGCGTCCAGACACTAAGGTTTCCCTCAGGTAAGTTCACCTGAGCGAATTAAAAATCCGAGCAAATGTTAAGTTGATGGCAGAGATGATACTGCTGAATGCCACTGAATAAGAGGGTTCCTCTCATACACATCTCATCGCGTTGATTGAGGAAATCGAGTAATGTGCTTTAGAAAGACGTGGTATTTACTTAATATTCATGTTTCATTTT
Source organism: Solanum chmielewskii (assembly GCA_027704785.1). Taxonomy (NCBI): domain Eukaryota; kingdom Viridiplantae; phylum Streptophyta; class Magnoliopsida; order Solanales; family Solanaceae; genus Solanum; species Solanum chmielewskii. Next base: position 57,623,390 of record JAKWIX010000322.1, on the reverse strand, counting down.
GTTACTTTCCCTTTATTATGTGTTTTGATTTCAATAATACAAACAACATATGAAGAAGTAAGTTTGTTACTAACTACATTGCTGAATGAATTCTGCCCTCATCGTGCTCGAGTAAGGGCTGTTGTTCTTTGGATGGAGAGTTGTCTGTTTCTTCAATCATCTGCAACCGGACTCGATCCCTATCTTGTGGATATGTGCAATATAGGAAGGAATAGATTATGCAACAGATGACCATTGGAATGCCTATTGCAGTGTACAATGCCTTAGCAAGTGATACAGCATTTTGTCTATCTGTTTCAATTTCTTGTGAGCCTGTTGATCCCTCCGCGATTGGCTTATAACCAAAAACTTGTTGAGCTAACATACCAACCACCAATGGAGCAAAAGACGATATTATGGTCTCAAAAGATCGATCCAGAGCATATATGCTTGTTCGAGCTCTCTCAGGAACTATCTCAGCAAATATTGGACTACAAACATGTCAAGGGTTTAACATTTTAGTAGTTATCTATAATTATAAGACCACAAGATTGAAAAGTCTATTTTACTTTCTTAAACTCTGTATCAAGTCAAAAGCAGACAAACAGAATGGAAATGGAGATCATGAATTAGGAAAACGATCATGAAAAAGAATCTGTGGAGTGTACTGACAAATAATATATATTTGATGAGAAGAGGACGTACTTGTTTGTCGCTGGACCACACCATGATATGATTGATCCCGTGATGAACAAGACTATACCGTGCAACGTAGCTGTTTTAGGATCATTAGGCAATAGCAGCAGCAAAATTGCAGCTAAAGGTATTGCTGATCCAGTGCTAATCTGAGAGAGTATAATCCTACCAGAATTAGGCAAACGCTTAGCCAATACATCCCCCATGAATCCTCCAAACAACGCGCCAAGTGACTGAGAAACTTGAAACAAAATACTGAGAAGTGCTGTCGTCTTGTGAGAGAATCCGATAAGCTCCAACCACATTGTGGCAAATGACAATGCTGACCAGGGGAACATCCCGGAAACCCCTTGAGCGATAAGTATTTGAAACGATGGAACTTTTATAACTGCTTTCGCTTCTTTTATCAGTTCACTAATTTCTTCCTGAAATGGTTTTACTATAGGCTGATTTTTCTTACTTCCAACGTATCGTGGATCGTTGGCAAAGAAATAGACCAGCAAACCGACAAGAACACTAATAACACCAACCAGATGAAAGGAGATTCTCCAGCCCGCGATTCCCATGAATGATGTTTCAGCAATCAGCACAGACATAGTCCCACCAACGATAGATCCAAAACTTGATGTTAGTTCTAACCATCCGAAAGCAGTACCACGTTTACTTTCGTGAGTTGAATCAGCAACCAAAGATTGAATTGCTGGTGTGACTATTGCAAGTCCTATTCCATTCAATCCTCTCGATATCGCTATCTGTTAAACAACATCTGTTAGATTTGCTTAAATTCAAGTAGTATGATAAAAAAGTAAACACGTGAAAAAGTCAACATCTGTTATCTATACATAAAAAACATACATAAACAGTATACTACAAGCATAAGTGAACAACAGATAGATAGAGAGACTGTTTCTGATAAACCTTTTACTCAAGACAAATAAACAACATGATATATGCGACATAAATTGAATAACCTGAGTGAAGGTGGAAGAGATGGCAACAAGGAAAGTTGCAGCAGACCATAGAAAAGCACCAAAAGCAATGACGTGAGCTCTGTTACGACGAGTAGAAAGATACGCAGCTAATGGATAACAAAGACATTGAACTAATGATCTAAACAGAGTAAGAGAACCAAGACCAGTTGGATCAGTATGCAAATCTTTGCCAATTTCTGTATAAACATTAGGTAACAAAGCTTCATCAGCTTTCTCCATTATACCAGCTATATTAACCAATACAAGAGTTAACTTATCCGATCTTATCTTCTCCATAGGAGCAATTTGGATAAATAAAAAGAGTTAATGCAATTTGGAATTTTGGATACTCAACTTCTAAAATGTAGCTCTGTTTCTCTGCTTTAGAGCTTTAACAGAAAATATTACACTAACCAACAAAGTGAAAATCCAGATAATCAATATTCAAGCGTCGATAAGTTTCTTCCTAGATTTCTTTTTCTTCTTTGTTTGGGTATCTATCTATGAGAATTGAGATAATCACGAAGAATTAAAATGTCTCTAATTGCAAATTTAGTTTTTTTACGAGTATGTAATAAATAATTACTTACATGTGCTCACATGCCTTATATGGCTACTTAATTTATTATTAATGTAAATGTAGATGTAGATGTAGTTTATAACATAAAATTATGATGCAGTTGCCATAATTATAGCGAGCTTTATTATTTTTATTGTTGGGCATCTATTTTATTTGTTGACTATTATTTTTTAAAAATGTCACCTGCCTTTTTTTTGTGTGTGTGTGTATATTTTGATTTGTCTAAAGTAGTTTAAAATCTAAATAGAATATTTGCTATTGTGATAAACAAGAAGATTAAAATTTAATTTTTCAACCCTTAATCATGATTAATTGATATAGTTTTTTTACCTCATTAAACCACTTAGTTTTAAAAAATCAATGTGATTTGATGTAAATATCTGAAGGGAGAGGTAAGAATCATTTCAAATTTAATTGTTACACTAAAAGCTAGTTTATTATCGCGAGTTAAAATCATTGATATATTTCTACTCTTATATAGTTGGTACAAACAACTAAGTTCAGATGAAATTAAGAGAATTTGACATAATCCTTACATATCTCCCATTTGAAAATAGTAAGCAATTACTACTAAAAAATAATTCACATTTTTAGTAGAAGAAATGATCAATGATTCATTGCTAATTCAGTAGTTAATGTTATTGTATATATATATAAAAAAAAAAAAAAAACTATGGAAATCGACATAAATTATGATTGGCTACTAAAAGTATATATATGATCCATTGCAAAAAATAACATAAAAAGGCATTTAAATTTGCCTTTTATTCACCATTTTGAGCTTTGTTAATGTAGCTAACATAATAATAACATACTTTAATCATGCTTAATTAATATAGATTTTCATCTCATTAAATCACTTAACTATACCAATTTATATCATTTAATGTAAACATCTGATGCGAGTAAGTATTTAGAAGAAAATTTATTCCAAAGTTTTGCTTCTTTCACAAAACTTTAACTACTGAATTTTACAATGAATTTACTGAAAGAAGTCTGTGCTCATCGTGCTCGAGTAAGGGCTGTTGTTCTTCATATGGAAGATTGCGCGATTCATGAATCTGTTGCAACAGAACACGATCCCTATCTCGTGGATATGTGAAGTACAGGAAGGAGTAAATAGAGCAACAAATAACCATTGGAATGCCTATTGCAGTGTACATTGCTTTGGCAAGTGATGCAGCATTTTGTCTGTCTGTTTCGATTTCCCCTGAAGTCGAAGATCCCTCAGTGATTGGCTTATAACCGAACACTCGTTGAGCTAAAGTGCCAACTAGAAGAGGAGCAAATGATGCTAACAGGGTCTCAAAACATCGATCCAGAGCATAAATGCTTGTCCGAGCTCTCTCAGGAACTATCTCAGCAAATATTGGACTACAAAACATCAAAGTCCATCTTTGATCAATGCAATGATGGTTACTGAAATCGAAGGACAAGAAACTACTGGAGCAATACTACGACTACTAATATGAATGTACCTAACATGTGCTTCTTAAAACATTTCAACTGCATATATATGCCTGTGTGTGAGTATGCAAGTGGAAAGAGTAGACATACCTGTTTGTTGCTGGACCGCTCCATGATGCGCAAAATCCCAATATAAACAAGACTAAACCATGCAACAGAGCTGTGGAAGGATCTATAGGCGATAGCAGAAGCAGAATTGCAGCTAAGGGAACAGCTGAACCAGTGCTTATCTGAGAGACGATGATCCTACCAGAATTAGGCAAGTGCTTCGCCAATACATCCCCTATGAATCCTCCAAAAACCGCGCCACATGACAGAGAAACTACAAACAAACTCAAGATGAGTGCTGTTGTCTTGTGAGAGAATCCAACAAGCTCCAACCACATAGTAGTAAATGATAGTGATGTCCCAAGGAATGATCCGAAAACCCCTTGTGCAACAATTATCTTGAAGGAAGGTACTTTGATAACCGATTTTGCTTCTTTCAACAGTTCTCTCAGTTGTTCTTGAAATGGTTCCGCGAGAGGTAGATCTTTTGCATTGACATCTCTGTCAAGAAAACGGGGATCTTCCGCGAAGAAATAGACTAAAAGACCAACAAGAACACTTATAATACCAACCAAATGAAAGGAGATTCTCCAGCCCGGAATTCCCATAAATGACATTTCCGCAATCAGCACAGACATAGTCCCACCAACAACTGCACCAGAGCTTCCTGTTAATGCTAACCATCCAAAAGCTGTACCGCGATTACTCTCATGAGTTGAATCAGCAACTAGAGATAGGATTGCTGGTGTGACAATTGCAAGTCCTATTCCATTCAATCCTCTCGAAATTGCTATCTGTGTTAAACAACATCAAACAAGATAACACTTTCATTCTTGTCAACTACACGAACAAACCACAAATACAACACTATTTGAAAAAACAGAGGAATGAAGCAGAGACCTCAGCAAAGGTGGAGGAGATGGCAACAAGGAACGTGGCACCGGACCAAAGAAAAGCCCCGAGAGTAATGACATTAGCACGATTATGACGAGCAGCAAGGAATGCAGCAATGGGATAACAAAGACATTGAACTAATGATCTGTAAAGACTAAGTGAACCAAGACCAGCAGGATCAATGTTCAAGTCCTTGCCAACTTCTTTATAAGCTCCAGGTAACAGAGTTTGATCAGCCATTTCCATTATAGAAGCAATATTTATCAATATAAGTGTCAACTTGTTCTTAAGCTTTTTCATCACCATTAATATCTCAATTAGCAAAACCTTTTTGTTGGGAATAAATCCGTAACAGAAATAATATTTGCGGTAATAAAGGCAACAAATGCGGAACACAACAATGCGGTTAAACAACGAGAATAAAAGAGAAATAATGACACCAAGATTTTACGTGGAAACCCTTCTAAATAAGGGAAAAACCACGACCCGAGAGGAGCAACGAATATCACTATAGTAAGGATTTACACTTGTATGTCTGAGTAAAACTCCAAAGACCACTACACATTCAAAAGAAATAACACTCTTTTGATTTTTTCACCTCACTACAATATAGCTCACACTCTCTATTTTTCCTCACAGATTATTTTCCTCTGTGATGCCTCACTCTTCTTTCTCTCCTTTGTAATTCTTTTTGGTGTACTTAGAATGAAGAATTCTCCTCCCTTTTATAGAGAACAAATACACTACCCTCCAAATGTGCTATAGAAGAAAAACATTTTTTTTCTTCTTCATAGCTTACCTACTCTACCAAACTTTGAAATTGGCACAAAACAAGTTTTTTCTTCTTTATAGATTACCAACTCTACCAAACTTTGAAATTGGCACAAAGTTATTCAAAGTTTGGTACATGGGGATGGACCTCACAATCTCCCCCTCCAGACCCATGCACCTGAAGGAGGTAGCTCCAGGTTTCTAGCTTGAGTACATGCCGACAAGTTCTTTGCATAGCTCAAACTTGTCCCTTGATACCACCTTGGTCAGCATATCTGAAGGGTTTTCAGTAGTAGGGATCTTCATGACCTGCATAGATCCGTCCTCTATCTTTTCACGAATCCAGTGATATCTCACGTCGATATGCTTCGTCCTTGCATGATACATGGTGTTCTTGCTCAAGTCTATTGCACTCTGACTGTCACAATAGACGACATACTCCTTCTGATGCAATCCAAGTTCTTGAAGAAATCGTTTCAGCCATACCATCTCTTTGCCAGCTTCAGTAGCTGCAATATATTCTGCCTCAGTTGTAGAGAGTGCGACACACTTCTGCAACTTTGACTGCCATGATATAGCTCCCCCTGAAAATGTAAACAAATATCCAGTAGTGGATTTTCTATTATCGAGGTCACCTGCCATATCAGCATCAGTATAGCCTTTCAAGATTGGATCAGATCCTTTAAAACACAAGCAATCTCTTGTGGTACCTCTTAGGTACCTGAGTATCCACTTAACTGCCTCCCAGTGTTCTTTTCCAGGATTTTCAAGGAATCTGCTAACAACACCAACTGCATGAGCAATATCAGGTCTTGTACACACCATCGCATACATCAAACTCCCCACTGCTGAAGAATAAGGAATTTTAGTCATTCCCTCTTTCTCCTCTTTTGTTATAGGACACATCTGTTTGCTCAACTTCAGATGACTCGCAAGAGGCGTGCTAACAGGTTTAGCACTTTTCATGTTGAAGCGTTCTAGTACACGTTCAATGTACTTCTCTTGAGATAGCCACAACTTTCTTTTTGTTCGTTCTCGAACAATCTTCATTCCTAGAATTTGTTGTGCTGGGCCCAAGTCTTTCATGTCAAATGACTTGGACAAATCTTTCTTCAACTTTGCAATCAGCTCTTTGTCTTGTCCTACAATTAACATGTCATCCACATATAACAACAAAATAATAAAATTGTTGTCAGAAAATCTTTTGAAGTATACACATGGATCAGAATAGGTCTTTGTGTACGTTTGACTTTTCATGAAAGAGTCAAACTTTTGTACCATTGCCTTGGGGCCTGTTTCAACCCATAAAGACTCTTATTCAATTTGCACACCATGTGTTTCTTTCCAGATACTTCAAATCCCTCTGGTTGCTCCATATAAATCTCTTCTTCCAAATCTCCGTGAAGAAATGCAGTTTTCACGTCCAATTGCTCCAGTTCAAGATCTAGACTAGCTGCTATGCTCAAAATAGTTCGAATAGAAGTCATTTTGACAACAGGTGAAAAAATTTCATCAAAATCAATACCTTTCTTTTGTTCGAAGCCTTTTACAACCAATCGAGCTTTGTACCTCACCAACTTGCCATTTCCATCTTTCTTGAGTTTAAAGACCCACTTGCACTTGAGTGGTCTTTTTCCTTTTGGAAGTTCAACTAGCTGGTATGTGCCATTTTTCTGTAGAGATCCCATCTCTTCGTGCATGGCTTTCATCCATTGGCTCTTTTCTGGATGAGACAACACCTCCTTAAGACTTTCTGGCTCACCTTCATCATTGATAAGGACATACTCTGAGGAAGGGTATTTGGTTGATTCTACCCTTTGTCTTTCTGATCTCCTCAGAGGTTGAGATTGTTCTTCTTCTGGGTACTCCATTTGCTCGGTATTATCACCAAGTTGCTCCCCCTGCTCAACAATCTCATCGGGTTGCTCTTCATGCTCAGCAACTTCATCAATCATACTTTCTGCACTTATGGGATGGTTAGAAGAAGAAGGAATGGTAACAAGATTAGGGACTATACCATTCTTTTTCTTGGCCTTCTCGGATAGATCATCAGCAGTTCCAACTTCACTTTCTCGAAAGATTACATCTCTACTTCTGATGACCTTCTTCTTCACAAGATCCCATAGTCTGTACCCGAACTCTTCATCTCCATATCCGATGAATATGCAAGGAACTGATTTATCATCTAGCTTGGTTCTTTGCTCCTTCGGTACATGTGCAAAAGCTTTGCAACCGAACACCTTTAGGTGCGAGTAAGACATCTCTTTGTTGGTCCAAACTCTCTCCGGAATGTCAAACTCCAACGGAACTGATGGACTACGATTGATAAGATAACACGCTGTCCGAACTGCTTCACCCCAGAATGTCTTGGGTAATTTAGCCATTCTGAGCATGCTTCTCACCTTCTCAACAATGGTGCGATTCATTCTCTCAGCTACACCATTGTGTTGTGGGGTTCCAGGAACTGTCTTTTCATGTCTGATTCCATGGTTTGAACAGTACTCTTCAAATTCTCTTGAAGTGTACTCACCTCTATTGTCGGTTCGGAGACGTTTTAGCTTTCGACCTGTCTCTCTTTCTATCAGAGCATGAAACTTTTGAAATACTTGAAACACCTGATCTTTGGTTCTCAAGATATAAACCCACAATTTTCGAGAAGCATCATCAATAAAGGTAACAAAGTATTTATTACCTCCTATCGATTCTATCTCCATTGGACCACAAACATCAGAATATACCAAATCAAGTATATTCGACTTTCTTTCAGATGATGTCTTAAATGAGACTCTATGTTGTTTACCAAATAAACAGTAGTTACAAGATTTTATCGTTGTACCTTTGGCAAAAGAGATGAGTGACTTTTTGGAAAGAATTTGCAATCCTTTCTCGCTCATATGACCCATTCTTTTATGCCATAAATCTGCAGAATTTTCTTCGTGAGCCGCATTTAATTCACCTTGACATATTTCTGCATTTGTCCTGTATAACGTGCCACGAGCAACTCCTTTTGCAATCACCAATGCCCCTTTGGTGAGTCTCCAATTTTTATTTGCAAAGTAGTTCTCATATCCATCTTGGTCCAAAGCAATTCCCGAGATCAAGTTCATCCGCAAATCAGGTACGTGGCGCACATCTTTCAACAGTAATGTGCATCCAACATTTGTTTTTAAGCAAATGTCTCCGATCCCCGCAATCTTTGAGTAACTTGTGTTACCCATTTTCACATTGCCATAATCACCGGCTACATATCTGCAAAAAAGATCTCTTACCGGTGTGGCATGATAAGATGCTGCTGTGTCGACCACCCATTCGAACTCTATACCTGCCAAGTGCATGCATTCTTCTTCCTCATTTATGAGGAGAACAACATCGTCATTATTTTGCACCATGGCAGCTGTGTTGTCATCATTCTTTTGGCCGCTGCTTTCCCCTTTGCCCCTTTTTAGATTTGGACAATCTCTTTTGAAGTGTCCTGGTTGATCGCAATTGTAGCAATTTCTGGCCTTTGATTTTGATCGGACTTTGGACTTTCCACGAGCTCCGGATCTACCATAGTTACTTGAGCTCCTTTGGTAATTTCTGCCTCTACTTTCCGTGATGAGAGCCTGTCCGTGATTTTCAGGCCTTTTTCTCATCTTCTCATTAAGCAAAAGGGCTGATGTGACATCCTTCAACTCAATAGAGTCCTTGCCATGTAAAATGGTTGTTGATAAAGTATCGTAGGAAGATGGCAACGAGTTTAGGAGCACTATGGCTTTATCTTCATCCTCGATCTTTACTCCGAGGTTTGCTAGCTGCGTGATTAGTCCATTAAGTACATTTAAATGAGACAAAAAATTTGTACCTTCATCCATATGTAGTGCATATAACTGTTTCTTTAGGTACAATTTATTTGTCAGCGTTTTGGACATGTATAGATTTTCTAACTTTGTCCAAATGCCACATGCACTCTCTTCATCGACGATGTTATTAACTACATCATCTGTTAAGTGCAATCTGATTGCACTAGCAGCCTTTTCATCCAATTCTTCCCAATCCTCAAGTTTCATGGATTCGGGCTTTTTGGATTTGCCGCCTAGTGCCTTATGCAAACCCTGTTGGATGAGCAAGTCTTTCATCCTTCTCTGCCACATTGAGAAACCGCTATCACCGTTGAATTTTGCTACCTCGTACTTTACTCCAGACATTTTTTTTTATTGAGTATAGTACAATGAGCTGCAAAAAATATTTCTGTAAATGAGCAGAACCTGTGCTCTGATACCAATTGTTGGGAATAAATCCGTAACAGAAATAATATTTGCGGTAATAAAGGCAACAAATGCGGAACACAACAATGCGGTTAAACAACGAGAATAAAAGAGAAATAATGACACCAAGATTTTACGTGGAAACCCTTCTAAATAAGGGAAAAACCACGACCCGAGAGGAGCAACGAATATCACTATAGTAAGGATTTACACTTGTATGTCTGAGTAAAACTCCAAAGACCACTACACATTCAAAAGAAATAACACTCTTTTGATTTTTTCACCTCACTACAATATAGCTCACACTCTCTATTTTTCCTCACAGATTATTTTCCTCTGTGATGCCTCACTCTTCTTTCTCTCCTTTGTAATTCTTTTTGGTGTACTTAGAATGAAGAATTCTCCTCCCTTTTATAGAGAACAAATACACTACCCTCCAAATGTGCTATAGAAGAAAAACATTTTTTTTCTTCTTCATAGCTTACCTACTCTACCAAACTTTGAAATTGGCACAAAACAAGTTTTTCTTCTTTATAGATTACCAACTCTACCAAACTTTGAAATTGGCACAAAGTTATTCAAAGTTTGGTACATGGGGATGGACCTCACACTTTTTCCTTTTTTTGTTTTGAAATTCAGTGTTTACATATAGTACATCCCTCCATCCTCTATTAGTTGTCTACTTTCCTGATTACACACGACTTTAGAAATTATAAATAACAAGAATCATTTTACTAATTTATACTCGGTATTTGTTCAAAACCTAACTGTAACCGATAATAGGTTATCCAATTTAAGGTTGATGAACAAATTAAAAGATTATAATTAACGTTTTATAAATGCAGAGATCTATTACTCAATTTTAATACTATTTATATTCTTTGCTTCAATTATCACATTGTTTTCAACCGTGAATGATTATATCACTGTATATACTCAGTCTTATGTGCTTTACTAATACATAAAATTTTATTATTTTTATTTTTTAAAGGAAAAATGTATAAGTAGTACCATAGACTATAATCAAAATCTTAGAGACACACCTTAACTAATCTATAGTCCTAAAACTTTTTTTTTTTTTAATTTCATACACATTCTGTCTTACGTGACAAATTTTGTGATTCCATACAATTAAGACGCATGAGAGATATTTAAATGTCACGTTAGTAAAAGATACATAAAATTACAAAAATAAATTTAGTTAAAATGTGTCTTTAAAATTTCAGTTATAATCTAGAGATTACTTGTTTATTTTTTCCTATTTAAAAGAAAAGGAATCATTACTCTAAATACTGAATAATTATAGTAATTGACGGACCGAATCATCTTATCAATAGGCTCCTCTGATAGTGGAGAAAAAATAAAAATAAAGTGAAAGCAATAAAATAAAATTACTTTGGGAATTAGTTTATTTAAATAAGATTATAAAATATAGTTTTTTAAAATTGAATCTAAAATGTATCATTATCTTTTCTCCACTATAAAACTTGTGGAAGATAATGAAAGAATAAAACAAGATACTAATAAACCCAAAGTTCGTATCAACTTATGCGTGTTTTGACTAAATTCATAAAAAAAATTATTTTTATTTTTGGTAACCACTGGTAGTTACCATTATCAAACGAAAAATAAATAAATCTTAAGAGGACTCAATTTCCTAATTACAATCTAAGAAGGTTAGAAGACAATTAGATACATAAAAAATAATTGTTTTCTGTTAATAAATAATGAGATAGATGAATTTTTTCTCAAAAGTGAAATAAAATAAAGAAATTAATTTTTTAACGAATAATATAAATTGATGTTTACTCTAAAAAAATAAATATATTTCAGTCTTTTCCCCTTAAATTTATTAAGAACGCGTTTGAATATAATAATATATTTTTTTCGTAGTTCACTCTTTCATTTACTGCATTCCAATCAACCAACCTATCAAATGATAAATTATTCCTATTTTGATACTTTTAGCTTAAATTTTAATATAAAAAAAAAAAGATTTGTATGTTTGATTTGATGTTTATAATAAAAAAATATCTACCGTGAAGCCCGATCGCAATATATTCTAATGTGTATGTAAATTAAATTTATGACAAATTATTACTGATAAAATTGTTTATTTACACCAAAGGTGTTTGAAATTAAATAGATTAACTTTCACATATAGCAAACATAAAATTTATATTTGTTTGTTATATTAAAATTTATATAATTGTGCTCCATAGCAAACATAAATATGTATATTTTGCTATACAACAGTTGTATAATTCGCTATACATATACAAAGAAAGCAATTGTATAATTCGGTATATATATACAAAAAAAAACAGTTGTATACAAAAGATCAATTGTATAATCCGTATAGATATAAAACGAGAAAGAGAGAAAGACAAAAGAAAACTGGCAGGAGGATATCTGTATTGTGTAATTATAAGTGTATAGGACGAAGATATATGTATTTGCATGTGTATATACAATTTTCTCTTGCTTTATATATACAAACAGAAATACAATTTGTACATTTCTTTTTCGTTTGTATAAGCGAGAGAGGTGAAGGTGGCGAGCGAGATTCAAGAGAATCACGATCGAGATCTGGGAGAGGGGAACGAAAATATATGTATTTGTACAATCTTCTCTCGCTTTATACAAACACAAACACATTTTATACATTTGTGTTTGTATAAAAAGAGAGAGAGGCGAGTAAGACTTCCACCAAATGAGAATGACGAACAAGATTCCACTAGGGAGAGTGGCGAAAATAGCAATAGTTTGTCATAGAATACAATTAAATCAAAATATATTTATAACATTTAATTTAAATTAATAATTTAATATTACATATAATTTTCTCAATTAAAGAACCTTGAATTTTTGGCCTTGCTTGCTCTCGGAGAGACTTTTTAATTATTATATTATATATAATTTAGAATTATTATATATTATAGATAGGCACAACGGGAGACACGTTCACTGCCCAAAACTAGCCGAAATTAATTTAATAATAAAATTCCATGCATATGTGGGACCGAATCATGTTTCTATAAAATATAATAAAAACACTGTTATTGTTCACTGTCATTTATTTTTAACACATAAATTTTTATTTTTATTGTTATTTTGTTATATCAAAAAAATATAATAATTATTTTTTATATTTATCCTCAATATTAAATATTTATTTTTCAAAGTATTATTTAACAAGAAATAATTTAGTAAGGCCAAATTTGAAGATTTTGATGAGTCTACTTAGCATGAGAGACAAATTCAAATTTGAAGATTTTAATGCATCAATACTATCTTAATTTAGGTAGTTGACGAAATTTTTACTATAATTAACGAATACTGTAGTATTTGATTGGTAACTAAGTCGCTCGAATATGATTATAAGCTAAACTCAAAATAAAATAATGAAATAAGACTGAACTATATTCTCGCGAGTGGTTCCTTTTACTTGTACCTACTAAACAAGGGCACCCCTGCGCTTCTTATGGTGCACTGTTGATTATATGCTACTTTATGTCAGTTACTCACGATATATATATACACGTATTTTTTTGAAGTTAACGGATGCACATGCACCCCTATAAAATTATGTAGGTCCGCCTCTGCTTGACACCAGTGACTCTAAAATTTAGATCTGCTTTTGAGCAACTACACAATAAATTTCAACTGCCAATAATGGAGTCCAAATTTTTACTAAGAAATTAAAAAAAATAAAGGTAAAACTCATATTTCTGTGATTAGGTTTAGGTTAGGTAAAACTCATATTTCTTGGTCAATAACCTATTAACAATACATACAAGAAAATAGCTTCTCATATTTACTAAAGTTAACCGCACTAAATATTTACAATAAATTAATTACTGACATATCTTTGTACAGCAATTTATATGACGTAAACATCTTGTGCGAATAAGTACTTAGAGGATATTCATTCCAAGTTTTGCTTCTTTCACAAAAACTTTAACTACAACTAATTTACTGAAAGAAGTCTCTGCTCATTGTTGCTCGAGTAAGGGCTGTTGCTCTTAATATGGAAGATTGCGTGATTCATCAATCTGTTGCAACAGAACACGATCCCTATCTCGTGGATACGTGAAATACAGGAAGGAGTAGATGAAGCAACAAATAACCATTGAAATGCCTATTGCAGTGTACATTGCTTTGGCAAGTGATGCAGCATTTTGTCTATCTGTTTCGATTTCCCCTGAGGTCGAAGATCCCTCAGGGACTGGCTTATAACCGAACACTCGTTGAGCTAAAGAACCAACCAGCATAGGAACAAATGATGCTATGATGGTCTCGTGAGATCGATCCAGATCATAAATGCTCGTTCGAGCTCTCTCAGGAACTATCTCAGCAAATATTGGACTACATAAAAAAGGCATTTTGAGCTTTATGAATGTACCTAACATAATAACAATAGCATACACAGTAAGTAGGGTCTGGAAAGGTTAGAGTGTACACAGATCTTATCTCTATCTCAGAGGAAGAGAAATTATTTGCAATAGACCCTCGCCTCAAGAAAACCAACAGATAGTAACAAAACAATATGATAAGATAATATAGATATACCTGTTTGTTGCTGGACTTGTCCATGATGTGCAAAATCCCAATATAAACAGGAATAAACCATGCAACAAAGCTGTTTTAGGATCATTAGGCAATAGCAGCAGCAGAACTGCAGCTAATTAGGGAATAGCTGAACCAGTGCTTATCTGAGAAACGATGATCCTACCTGTATTAGGGAAGTGTTTAGCCCAGACATCACCCATGAATCCACAAGAAACCGCGCCAATAGACATAGAAACAACAAAGAAAGTCGAGATAAGTGCTGTCGTCTTGTGAGAGAATCCAACAAGCTCCAACCACATAGTTGTAAATCTCAGTGATGTCCCATGGAATGAACCGAAAAAACCCTTGTGCAACAATTATCTTGAAGGAAGGTACTTCTATAACTGCTTTTGCTTCTTTTAACAGTTCTCTCAGTTGTTCTTGAAATGGTTTCGGAGAAGGCTGATCATTTGCATTAACATCTCTGTCAAGAAAACAGGTATCTTTTTCGCGAAGAGATAGACTGAAAGATCAACAAGAACACTTATAATACCAACCTAATAAAAGGAGATCATTCTCCAGCCCGGGATTCCCACGAATGATGTTTCAGCAATCACAGTCCCACTAATGATTGCACCACAACATCCTGTTAATGATAACCATCCAAAAGCTGTACCGCGATTAGTCTCATGAGTTGAATCAGCAACTAGAGATAGGATTGCTGGTTTGACAATCGCAAGTCCTATTCCATTCAATCCTCTCGAAATCGCTATCTGTTAAACAACATCAACAAAATAACACTTTCATTCTCGTCATTAAGAGAAAGATAAATAACACAAAAACCAAAGTTTATATAATCGAATTGATAACTCTTAAGAAAAACATATAATCCATTTATCAAGCGTATGCAGATAGACTCTCAGCTCAAGAAAAAACAGTTGGAAGTAGTATATAGAGAAAGAAACTACCATCTACAGAGTAATGAAGCAGAGACCTCAGCAAAGGTAGAGGAGATGGCAACAAGGAACGTAGCACCGGACCAAAGAAAAGCCCCGAGAGCAATGTCATTGGCACGATTATGACGAGCAGCAAGAAATGCAGCAAGAGGGTAACAAAGACATTGAACTAATGATCTGTAAAGACTAAGTGAGCTAAGACCAGCAGGATCAATGCGCAAATCCTTTCCGACTTCTTTATAAACTCCAGGTAACAGAGTTTCATCAGCCATTTCCATTATAGCAGCAAAATTTATCAATATAAGTGTCAAGTTGTTCTTGAGCTTCATCATCACCATTATTATCTCAATTAGCAAAGTTTTTTTTTCATCTTTTTGAAATTAATGTTAAACATAGATATATATGAGGAACTCGAGAAAAAGTTATTGGAACTATAAATATAAGTATTATATAGTAGGATTTAATTAAAGGCCAAATACATAGATAAGTAGGATTCAATTATCATAGTATTTTTGTCATTTACTACAACAAAAGTAGTTTTTGGCGGGCAGTAAATATGCACATTAACAAAGAGTGATAAAGTCTTTATCGGCATTAGTTTATTGTCATTGGATCATGTATAGCTATAGGTTTAAGGGACATTTACACAAGAGTGTTAAATGCAGCTAAAAATATGTTTTACTGATTCTCTTCTTTACTATATAATACTTTTTCATAATGTAAGCTTAATGTTTAAAAACATCTATACTGCAATAATACAATTAACAATAGCAAGAAGTGAGATTGTGCTTGTTGGATTTTATGTACATACAACCTAAAATTTCAACTAATTCTGTGTTCATCATGCTCGAGTAAGGGCTGTTGTTCTTCGGATGGAGAATTATCTGTTTCTTCAATCAGCTGCAACCGGACACGATCTCTATCTCGTGGATATGTGAAATACAGGAAAGAGTAGATAGAGCAAGAAATGACCATTGGAATGCCTATTGCAGTGTACAATGCCTTAGCAAGTGATGCAGCATTTTGTCTATCTGTTTCAATCTCTTGTGAGCCTGTTGATCCCTCTGCGATTGGCTTATAACCAAAAACTTGTTGAGCTAAAATACCAACCACCAATGGAGCAAAAGACGATATTATGGTCTCAAAAGATCGATCCAGAGCATATATGCTTGTCCGAGCTCTCTCTGGTACTATCTCAGCAAATATTGGACTGCAAACATGTCAATAGTGAGATATTTTAGTCTAAGTCAGAACAGGAAAAATGTGCTAAACATTCTAAAAAATGATAGACGTACTTGTTTGTCGCTGAACCACACCATGATATGATTGATCCCATGATGAACAAGACTAAACCGTGCAACATAGCAGTTTTAGGATCATTAGGCAATAGCAGCAGCAAAATTGCAGCTAAAGGTATTGCTGATCCAGTGCTAATCTGAGAGAGTATAATCCTACCAGAATTGGGCAAGTGCTTAGCCAATACATCCCCCATGAATCCTCCAAACAACGAACCAATTGAGTCAGCAACTCGAAACAAAGTCCATAGAACTGCTGTTGTCTTGTGAGAGAATCCTACAAGCTCCAACCACATTGCGGCAAATGACAATGCTGACCAGGGGAACGTCCCGGAAACCCCTTGGGCTATAAGTATTTGAAAAGAGGGCACTTTGATAACCGCTTTTGCTTCTTTTAGCAGTTCACTAACTTCTTCTTGAAATGATTTTAGTTTAAGTTGATCTCTTTCTTTATCAGCCTTACTTCCAAGATATCGTGGATCGTTGGCAAAGAGACGGACTAAAAAACCAACGAGAACACTTACAATACCAACAAGATGAAAAGAGAGTCTCCATCCAGGGATCCCCATGAATGATGTTTCAGCTATCAGCACAGACAAAAGCCCACCAAGGATTGAGCCAAAACTTGATGTTAATGCTAACAATCCGAAAGCAGTACCGCGATTACTTTCATTAGTTGAGTCAGCAACTAAAGATTGAATTGCTGGTGTGACTATTGCAAGTCCTATTCCATTCAATCCTCTCGAAATTGCTATCTGTTAAGCATCATCGATGTGAGACTCAAGTCCCATACTTTGTTATAGGATCATAACATATACATACAAAAAAATCATTTTCACCCTATTTATACAACACGATTTTTAAAAATGAAGGAGATTCAATTGAGCTCCTCCCTTGGTTTTGACTCCGTCAATGTTCAAACAAGGACGGAGCCACAACACAAGTTATTGTTTGTTGTGTCAACTAACACCACATTGGAAGTTGAAAAGAAGAGTAAGCTACTTATAAGGTGTTGAATACTCAGTCTTTTTGGGAAAATCAAATAAAACTTAATCTAAAGCAAACATATCACACTGCGAACCCATCAACAACATAACCAGTGTAATCCCACAACTACAACTTTCATTAACAGGGTTCAAAATATGAAAAAAGTAAACACTTAGGGTTCAATATCTACTATATATATATATATATATACATAAAAATAATTTTAACCATACATAAACTGTATAATTTTCAGCTAATAGCTCGGCCCTATGACCACAAATGGACAAAATTTACTCTTATTTAGTACAGTTAGAGAGATTGTTTCTGACACACCCTACACTCGACAAATATGAACAGTATAATTTTCTACCGAATACCCTTACTAGCTCGGCCCCTACAACCACAAGTAAACAAAATTAATCCTGAAAGAGACTGTTTCTGACAGACCCTCAAATGAAGACAAACATAAACACAACATATATGGAAACACAAAAAAGTAACAACAACATGATATACGCGACGTAAATTAAATAACCTGAGTGAAGGTGGAAGAGATGGCAACAAGAAAAGTTGCAGCAGACCATAGAAAAGCACCAAAAGCAATGACATGAGCTCTGTTACGACGAGTAGAAAGATACGCAGCTAATGGATAACAAAGACATTGAACTAATGATCTAAACAGAGTAAGAGAACCAAGACCAGTTGGATCAGTATGCAAATCTTTGCCAATTTCTGTATAAACATTAGGTAACAAAGTTTCATCAGCTTTCTCCATTATACCAGCTATATTCACTAATACTAGAGTCAACTTATCTGATCTGATCTTCTCCATGACTTCTACTACCATTATGATCTTGCTAAGAAAATAATGGTTTAAACATTTTGGTTATACATTGTGTATTTATAATTGAATTATATTTCGAAACTATAGAGGGTGTTTGACTAATGACCTTTGTTTCTCTGTTTTAGAGCTAGTGTACACATAACTTCGAAAATATATCAATTTCATATTACTCGACTCATATTGAGCTGTTGATATATTTGTTAAAGAAAATTTTAACTAATGTTATGAATGATAGGAGAAGAAAAAAGTAATGGAAATTTACTTTGATTTATTAAAATGAAGCATTTATTTTTTCATGTCCATTAAAAATGGGTGGGAAAATACACAAGTAACTTCTCAATCTATGTCTGAAATCTTAGAAATATACTTATATTATGTTAAAGTTCTATTACCTCTTAACTTATCTTATAAGTAATTTTTTACCCCTTTTCGACCTACGTGGCACTAGCTTAAAAAAAGTCATATCATCGTTGGATCCACAAGATAATGCCACGTAAGTCGAAAAATAATAGAAAATTATTAATAAAATAAATTAAGAGAGTAATAGAACCTTAGTATAGTATAAATGTGTGTCTAAGATTTCGAACATATGTTGAAGAGTACTCGTACATTATAAAAAAAAATAAAGAATACTTCTTTTGTTTTAAAATAGTTGTTGTCCTAGCTAAGAAAATTTGTTATTTCAGAAGTCAATGCAAAATTATTTATTAATTTATTTTATTCTATTTAAAGCAGTAATTGTTATTGAAGACTAAAGTCATCTCAATTATGACACATAAATAAAGTAAAAATTAAGTATCTTTATTTTAATCTACTTATTTTATTGATATATGTGAGTATTTTCTTCGTTCATATTTATATGTCGTCCTCACTGAAAATATATGTTTCTTAATATTGTAACTTCACAAAATTTAATGAACAAATGAGAGTATTCGTTTTATATTTTACGTCTGCGAGTTAT
The DNA here is from genome assembly GCA_027704785.1 of Solanum chmielewskii. Lineage (NCBI taxonomy): Eukaryota > Viridiplantae > Streptophyta > Magnoliopsida > Solanales > Solanaceae > Solanum > Solanum chmielewskii. The sequence goes on along the minus strand of JAKWIX010000322.1, from coordinate 57,604,143 downwards.
TAGTCTTGAAAGTATATTTTTAACCAATAAAGAAAAACTAAGTGATTAACTCATATTATTGATCGACTTAATTAATTAAAATAAGTTAATTCGTTTATTGATTGAAAACTTAATTTTAAGAGAATATTAAACAAGAGTACAATAACGAACTTATCTAATTTCTTAAGAAAAATGTGACCCCTCAATCTATGCCTGAAATTTCAGAGACACACTTATACTATATTAAGGTCCTATTACCCCTGAACTTATTTTATTATTAATTTTCTACCACTTTTCGATCTACGTGACACTAGCTTTAAAAAAAGTCAACCAGCATTGGACCCACAAGATAGTGCCACGTAGACCGAAAAGGGGTAGAAAATCATTAATAAATTAAGTTCAGGGATAGTATAGTATAAATGTGTCTCTGAAATTTTGAACATAAATTGAAGGGATACTTGTGCATTATCCCAATTTCTTAAGGAATATAAAATCTAGAACGTGACAAGACAATTAAATAAAAACGGAGGAGTAACATCTTTGACTTTAAAAATTCATGATCATTCGAAATCACTTATTTTCAAGATTATTGCGTGTAATTACATACGATAAAATTACGACATGTATAACGGGAGACACGCTAGATGCTCAAAACTTGAAAAATGTATTATGTGGGACCAAATTAAGTTCCCAAAAAAGCGTTGAAAATTAGATGATGAGGATACACCAACCTAGAAAATTTTGGATAGTTTGTCAAATATATTTTTTTTCTTTATTTTATTCGTATTATTTGGGGTCGTATGTTCGGAGTATGTATTAAAGTCTCGATAAAATTTGATTATATATTGCACGAGCTTAAATTCGAGACTTTTGATTAAGGGTGGATCAGTCCCACTACTACGCACCAACTCATATTTATGGCTTATTTTCTTTTACTTCCTAAGTCAAAATTCGAGATATTTAGGTATTAAATATTTATGGGTTATTTTCTTTTACTTCCTAAGTCAAAATTCGAGATATTTAGGTTTTAATTATAAATATTTGAAAATAAAATTATATATTTAATTTTTTTATAAAAAAATATTACAAATCAATGAAACTAATGATTTAAAAGAAATTAAGAAAATTATAATAAAAGATTTATTTTTAAAAAATATTAATTTCCTCACGTGAAATGGAAAGAATAATAATACTTCTTCGTTGTTTTTGCTTTATTAGGAAGCAAATTAGAAGAATTAGCGTTTACGTGAAGATAACAATTTATGAAAATATGTAAGCAAGATCCCAATTGAAAAAAAGATAAATAAAATAGAAGTAGAATAGCGTGAGCAATTAGACATAAGATATCAATTATCAAGATTTATAGAGTAATGAAATATACCTAAATCATTTTATTGAGTATTTATCTGTAATTTTTTTACTTAAATAATCACTCGATGATTAGTGAAACACATCTAGATATTAACTAGATCAAATGTTTGTCTAGAAATACTTTTAGGCATGTTAATTTACTATAAAATCTTCAATCTACTTAGCATATATAACTGTTTTATTAATCGATCACATACTAATATTTTAAAATATATTTTTAATTGACTTTTTTAAAAGCTCTAAACTTTTCTTTTTCAAGTCAGAGATATAGATACCATAATAGAGACGAGAACACGGCTAAAAAGGTGAAGAAAAAGATGATGGATGTGTAGAGTTGAAATAAATTAATTTATTTCAATAATAGTTTTAATCTTTAATTTTAATTTTTAATCTAATATTAATTATTTAGATTTGTCATAGTTAAAATTATTATCTTTACACACGTGGAGTGTCACATGGCAGTTTTTTAAGCAAAAGAGCAAGTGTACACACATTATTAAAAATTAGACGACGTATGTTTCAATAACTATTGTATCATAATTCATGTAAAAAATTCACATTATCAATAGGTTTTGTTCAAATTCAACAAATTGACACAATTTAAATATATTTTTATCCATTAACTTTTTGAATTATGATAATTTAATACAATTCAATATAAATAATAAATATTCATATAAGTTAATTTTCATTCGATGTAAACGTTAGGCATGTATAAGTTTTTTTTATTGACCCCTATATTTAATTTTTGTCCTTCTGTTTTCCCCTCTTTTTAGGAAGAGGTTGGGGGGGGGGGGGGTTATGGATAAGGTTCTTCCTAAACCCTATATTGATTCTTTTAAGGGCAACTTTCACGTATAATAAATAAAAAATTTATATTTGTATTCTATAGCAAAGTTTGCATAATTGCGCTCAATAGCAAACATAAAACTGTATAATTCGCTATACATATACAATTGTATAATTCGCTGGTCTAAATTGTATAATTCGCTGGCCTATTTCGCTGCAATTGTATAATTTTTTTTGCATACAGTTGAATCGAATTAAAATGTATGTATATTGCATAATTATAAGTGCATAGCAAGAAGATATATGTTTTTCTCGCTTAATACAAAAACAGAAACACAATATATACACTTCTGTTGTATAAAGCTAGAGAAAATTATATTTCACTGCAATTGTATAATTCACAATTGTATAATTCATTGGTCTTTTTCTCTGTAATATTTGAAGTAAAATGTTTGTAAATTGTATAATTAAGTGTATAACACGAAGATATACATTTTTGCATGTGTATATACAATTTTCTCTCGCTTTATACAAAATAGAAACAGAATTATACACTTCTGTGTATAAAGCGAGAGAGTCGAGCGAGAATGGAGAGTGGTGAGCGAGATTTTTGGGAGAGAGACGCTGGCAAATTTTAGCTAATGTTTGCTATGAAGCACAATTAAATCAAACCCTAGCTATTTCATTTAATTTAGGTTATTAGCTTGCTATTATATACAATAACTTTCACATATAGCAAACAAAAAAATTTATATTTGTATGTTATAGCAAAGTTTGCATAATTGCGCTCCATAGCAAACATAAATCTGTATAATTCGCTATACATATACAATTGTATAATTCGCTGGCCTAAATTGTATAATTCGCTGGCCTATTTCGCTGCAATTGTATAATTTGTTTTGCATACAGTTGAATCGAATTAAAATGTATGTATATTGCATAATTATAAGTGTATAGCAAAAAGATATATGTTTTCTCGCTTTATACAAAAACAGAAACACAATATATACACTTCTGTTGTATAAAGCTAGAGAAAATTGTATTTCACCACAATTGTATAATTCACAATTGTATAATTCATTGGTCTTTTTTTCTGTAATATTTGAAGTAAAATGTTTGTAAATTGTATAATTAAGTGTATAACACGAAGATATACATTTTTGCATGTGTATATACAATTTTCTCTCGCTTTATACAAAACAGAAACAAAATTATACACTTCTGTGTATAAAGCGAGAGAGTCGAGCGAGAATGGAGAGTGGTGAGCGAGATTTTTGGAAGAGAGACGCTGTCAAATTTTAGCTAATGTTTGCTATGAAGCACAATTAAATCAAACCCTAGCTATTCCATTTAATTTAGGTTATTAGCTTGCTATTATATACAATAACTTCACATATAGCAAACAAAAAAATTCATAATTGTATGCTATAACAAAGTTTGTATAATTGCGCTCCATAGCAAACATAAATCTGTATAATTCGCTATACATGTACAATTGTATAATTCGCTGGCCTATTTCGCTGCAATTGTATAATTCGCTAGCCTATTTCGCTGCAATTGTATAATTCGCTATCCTATTTCACTGCAATTGTATAATGCACAATTGTATAAATCACTGCCTATTTCGCTGCAATATTTTTATAAATTTGCTTTGCATACAATTGAATCGAATTAAAATGTATGTATATTGCATAATTATAAGTGTATAGCAATAAGATATATATTTTTCTCTCGCTTTATACAAAAACAGAAACACAATATATATACTTCTGTTGTATAAAGCTAGAGAAAATTGTATTTCACTGCAATTATATAATTGGCAATTGTATAATTCGTTGACCTTTTTCTCTGCAATATTTGTATAAAATTTGTATTTGTCTACAATTGAATTGAAGTAAAATGTTTGTAAATTGTATAATTAAGTGTATAATACGAAGATATATGTTTTTACATCTGTATATACACTTTTCTCTCGCTTTATACAAAACGGAAACAGAAATTATACACTTCTGTGTATTAAGCGAGAGAGGCGAGAATGAGAGAGTGGCGAGTGAGACTTTTGGGAGAGAGGCGCCTCGCAAATTTTGGCTAACGTTTGCTATGGAGCACAATTAAATCAAACCCTAGCTACTCCATTTATTTTAGGTTATTAATTTGTTATTATATACAATTTTCCCTTCTTTTAATAATAATAATATGAATAATTAAAAAAAATGAAAAATAATGTATAATTATTGCTTACCGTATTCTTGGCGTTATAATTTTTCCAATTATTTATTGAAAAATGAAGTTTTACAAAATCAATACGAGGAAAATGAACAATCCAAAATACATATATGTTCTAATTGTATAGTTTTTTTTAATCCTGATATCGTCTTACTTATTAATTTATTATATCGTGTTTTCGCATAAAAAATATAAATGATTGAAGAAATAATATTAACTTTGTGATAAAATCGTTCATAACTCCAATATGATATTATTGTACCAAATCAAAGTTTAATTTATCATTTCCAAAATTGTTAAACCGAAATTAAAAAAATTAATATGTTTGATATCTACTTTTAACTATCAATTATCAAATTACCAAACTCAAAATTTTATAAAACCCGAACCAAATACTGAGCGTCCACTCCTACCTAAACCCAAATATAAATCAATCTTATTTAATTATTGGACATCATTAGATATGTTTGACAAAAAACAACCTAGCTTTTGCAAATTAAGAATATTCAAAAGCAAAAGTCATTTTCTCAAGGAAGAACCATTCTCACACGCAACGAGGAACCTGATAGAGTGTTGTAACATATTAAGTTAGAGTTTTTCGCTAAAAACATCTTTTAACGATATCCCAAATTTAAACTATATCCTTAAATATTATTTTTAGCCGAAAACATCCTTTAACTATATCTCAAACTTAAACTACATCTTTAAAGTATCATTTTTATTGGAAAACATCCTTAAAATTTCTTAAAGTAAACAATTTTCATCTTTCTACTTAAATTTATCAGAAAACTAAATATCCCACAAGAATTAAATCGTCCCTTCATAATTAGTATTTTTAGATATGCCAAGAATATTATCGTGAACTTTTTCGTAATTGAATTAAGAATTATGCACAATCTTTTAATTTGATCGTTTTTTCATTCATTTTTATGTAATTTATTTGAAAATATTACTAGTTTAAATATGTTTCTTCTCAATTGTATATCCTAAAAGCGACATTTGTTGGAGACTTCTGCTTCTAATAATGTAGAATGAAACTCAAGTACAAGACATAATTAATATTTTGGTCACTTTGATATTAGATTGACCGAAAAATCTATTAATTTAATTGGTTAAGAAAAAGGTAAAATTAGTTAATCTCCAACTTCTTTACGTTACGAAAAAGGCAAATCATGTACACTCTTACGTTCCAATCATTTTTAGTTTCCACAAGCAACAGTGTCTAAGATTTTTTAAATATTTTTAAAGAACTTCTTGTAGAAAGTAATGAAATTTTATAGAATAACTTTTGTTGATAGTCACGTTAACTACTCATATTTTCGTAAGATCCTTTAACTTTTTTGACTATATCTAACAAAAGGATGAAAATTGTTTACTACGTCTAACAAAAGCTGTACCTCGATTAGTATCATCAGTTGATCAGCAACTAGAGATAGGATTGCTGGTGTGACAATTGCAAGTCCTATTCCATTCAATGCTCTTGAAATTGCTATCTGTTAAACAGCATAACACACTAACAAAACACTCAAACTTGAAGACAGCTGACAAGTAAATACTCCGACTTTGAGTATGCACATCAAAATACCTCAACTCATCTTTACTGTATTAGTTGAACGCTCCAACTTACAAAATGATAATCTAGACACCTCCAAAACTTATGTGTCACAACATCGAGTGCCCGCGAGACACAATGAGGATGAGTTGGAGTGTTTAGTTGTCAGTTGAGACCGAACTAAGATGTCTTACATATATTCAGAGATCAGTATATCTTATAGACCATTCCTCAATGACTACTAATTAAACAAGTCCACGCTTAAAACCAAGTTCTTTAATTCAATTACTATTAATTTATGTTCGTGGATCGAAGGGTAGAGCATTCAAACCCCTTTGTCTCACAAAATTACACTGTATATTGGTGAAAATCTTGTCTCTGCCACTACACGGATCTACACAAACAAACCAAGTAAACCACTAAAACAACACGACTTTCATGAACTAAAATTCGACTTGTTTCTATATTTGAAAAACACCATCTACAGAGGAATGAAGCAAAGACCTCAGCAAATGCATACTTGCTCCGTTCTATATTAGTTGTCTACTTTCTTGTTTATACGTTCCTTAAGAAATCATAATTAACAAGGATAGTTTTACTAATTCAAACTAAGTGTATGCTTTACATACTTGGTCATTTTATATGCTTTACTTGAGCCGAAAGTCTATTAGAAATACTCTCTATCACGACACAGGAATAAAACTACACCATTTCTAGACCGAACAGTAGAATTACACTGAATACGATGTTGTTAATGTTGTGTAAAATCAAACACACCCCTAAATAAATGTATATTGAAGGGTCACATGTTTGTGTAGAGTAAAGTAAGTACAAACAACAGAACAAGGAAGTGAGTTTGTCCTTGTTAGATTCTATGAATTTCAACTAATTTGCTGAAAGAAGTCTGTGCTCATTGTGCTCGAGTAAGAGCTGTTGTTCTTCGGATGGAAAATTCCTCGTTTCATCAATCTGTTGCAACCGGACACGATCCCTGTCTCGTGGATATGTGAAATACAGGAAGGAGTAGATAGAGCAACAAATGACCATTGGAATGCCTATTGCAGTGTACATTGCTTTGGCAAGTGATGCAGCATTTTGTCTATCTGTTTCGATTTCCCCTGAGGTTGAAGATCCCTCTGGAATTGGCTTATAGTCGAAAACTTGTTGAGCTAAAGTACCAACTAGAAGAGGAGCAAATGATGCTAACAAGGTCTCGAAACATCGATCCAGAGCATAAATGCTAGTTCGAGCTCTCTCAGGAACTATCTCAGCAAATATTGGACTACAAACATGTCAAAAGAAGCAAAATATCTAAGATCAGTGCAAAAAACATAAAAAGGCATTTTAATTTGTGCATCATTTGAATGTACGTAACATAACAACAACAACAACATCATACACAGTGTAGTTCCACAAAGGGTCTGGAGAGAGTAGAGCATAGAGCAGACCTTGCCCCTACCTCAGGGACACAGAGGTTCTTTCCGATAGACCCCGATTCAAGAAAAAACAGTCTAAATTAATCCATAATAGAAAAATGGAAGTACAAGAAACCAACAGAAAATAACAAAAGCAGCAGATAGTAACAGATTAGAAACTAAAACAAATCAATACAATAATCTAGTTATAAATAATCAACAGATACTAACAGAAATTGAAGGACAAGAAACTATTGGAGCAATACTACGACTACTAACATGAATGTACCTAACATGTGCTTCTTAAAACATTTCAAGTGCATACATATGCCTGTGTGTGCGTATGCAAGAAGAAAGAGTGAACAAGGCGGCATGAAGAGAAAGAAGTGATAAGCAGTCTCTTACATTGGTCTATACAAGGTAAGAGTTTGGATATAATTGGAGATTAACGGGGAAAACGAACTTGAAAAATCTGTCAAGTGTTTGAAACAAATGATATATTGGATCTGAGTAGATATACCTGTTTGCTGCTGGACCGGTCCATGATGCGCAAAATCCCAATATAAACAGGACTAAACCATGCAACAAAGCTGTTTTAGGATCATTAGGCAATAGCAGCAGCAGAATTGCAGCTAAGGGAATAGCTGAACCAGTGCTTATCTGAGAGACGATGATCCTACCAGAATTAGGCAAGCGCTTGGCCCAGACATCTCCCATGAATCCTCCAAAAACCGCGCCAAATGACAGAGAAACTACAAACAAACTAGTGATGAGTGCTGTTGTCTTGTGGGAGAATCCAACAAGCTCCAACCACATAGTGGAAAATGACAGTGATGTCCCAAGGAATGACCCGAAAACCCCTTGTGCAACAATTATCTTGAAGGAAGGTACTTTGATGACTGTTTTTGCTTCTTTTAACAGTTCTCTCAGTTGTTCTTGAAATGGTTCCGCGGGAGGTAGATCTTTTGCATTGACATCTCTGTCAAGAAAACGGGGATCTTCCGCGAAGAAATAGACTAAAAGACCAATAAGAACACTTATAATACCAACCAAATGAAAGGAGATTCTCCAGCCAGTAATTCCCATAAATGATGTTTCAGCAATCATCACAGACATAGTCCCACCAATAATTGCACCCAAACTTCCTGTTAATGCTAACCATCCAAAAGCTGTACCTCGATTACTCTCATGAGTTGAATCAGCAACTAGAGATAGGATTGCCGGTGTGACAATTGCAAGTCCTATTCCATTCAATCCTCTCGAAATCGCTATCTGTGTTAAACAACATCAAACAAGATAACACTTTCATTCTTGTCATTAAGAACAAGACAAATAACACAAAACTAAAGTTTATATAATCCAATTGATAACTCTTAAGAAAAACATATAAATCCATTTATCACCACTACCTCAGAGGTAGAGGGTTTGTTCCTGATAGACCCTCAGCTCAAGCAAAAACAATGCAAAGTAGTATATAGAGAAAGAAACTACCATCTACAGAGTAATGAAACAGAGACCTCAGCAAAGGTAGAGGATATGGCAACAAGGAACGTAGCACCGGACCAAAGAAAAGCCCCGAGAGCAATGACATTGGCACGATTATGACGAGCAGCAAGGAATGCAGCAATGGGGTAACAAAGACATTGAACTAATGATCTGTAAAGACTAAGTGAACCAAGACCAGCAGGATCAATGTTCAAATCCTTGCCAACTTCTTTATAAACTCCAGGTAACAGAGTTTCATCAGCCATTTCCATTATAGCAGCAACATTTATCAATACAAGTGTCAATGTATCTGATCTCAAGTAGTTCTTCAGCTTCATCATCACCATTGCCTAAGTTTTTTTTTGAAGTCAATGTTAACATTTAGGACATGTACCTATTATGTATCTCGAGAAAAAGTTATTGAAACTATAAAACAACTATAAATATATAGTAAGGCCTAATACATAGACAACTACTGAAGTTGTCATGATTTCTAAATTCAATTTCACTTATTCCATCTGTACTATATTACTTGTCTATTTTCGTATTTACACACATTTTTAGAAATTATAAATAATAAGAATAGTTTTACTAGCGATTGTTCAAAATCAAACCTAACCGATAATTCAATTGCAAATTAAATTCATTAGGTTTTCGGTTTAAAAAACGATTGGTGAAGGAATTAAAATATTATTTAGTTTTATTAGAATGGGGACTGATTACTCAATTGTTTGCTTTTCAGTTATCATATTATTTTGTCATTGTTTATTCAATCTATTGGGTTCATTTCATATTAGTTGTTCATTATATTAAGTCCACTTTATCAAATCAAAGAAGATTTGATTAAACTTTTTCTATATTACTCGTGCAATTAATTTTTTGAGTAATATTTTGTTCTTTATTATTTTTAACATGACTTCGTATCCTTTACATACTTGATCCTTTTATATGCTTCACTTGGAGCTGAGGATGTTAAAAATAATCTCTTTATTTTAACAAGATAAGAATAAACTTACATACACTCTACCATTTCTAAACTCTATTTTAATATTACATTAAATTTAATATTGTTGTTATTGTTAATGTTGTGTAACTTCAAATACACTCCTAAGCAAACTTACAATTTATCTTCGAATAATTATAAAATTGGTCTAAGTAAATACTTATTCGCATTCCTAAATGTCTATTCAAGTCACGTAAAAGCTTATTATAATAATATAATTTAAGAGAATCTTACATAAATCTCAATACATAGATCCTAATTACTAGAATTTTAATAATTTATAATATTACTTTTTATATCATATTTTTACTTCAAAATACATGTTTCATTAATGACACGTAACATTTTAAATTATTAAAAGTTTAGAATATAACTTATCATAGCTTCACAAACTAATCTTATCCACTATGCCAACTGTATAGGTCCTACATATCCAACAACAATATCATAATAATAATAAAATATACACATATTTCAATCTTATATTGAAAATGAAAACGAAAGAAACTATTTCTCATAGATTCGGCTCAAAAAAGAATTAAATAAATTTGTACATAAATAGAGTAAAAATATATTACCAATAAAATTTAAAATATAATATTTTTTATCAATAATATGATTATCCTAGCTCCGCCTCTGATCCATATATATCCATATCTCCACGTGGAGTTCCTTTTCAAAGATTCTTTTTTTAAAACTTAACGCCTTCGTCGTTGCAAAATAAAATTAGTCAAACAATTTCCATCGGCCAAAAACAATTTTAGTTCTTTTTTTCTTCGAACTCCGATCACCGGAAAAAATGGTGGAGCTGAAGAATCTGCGATCAAATACGTTGACTCTTGTATTGGTGAATATAGCTGGTATAATGGAGAAAGCTGATGAAACTTTGTTACCTGGTGTTTATAAAGAAGTTGGTGAAGATTTGCATACTGATCCAACTGGTCTTGGTTCTCTTACGCTTTTTCGATCGTTAGTTCAATGTCTTTGTTATCCATTAGCTGCGTATCTTTCTTCTCGTCATAACAGAGCTCACGTCATTGCTCTTGGTGCTTTTCTATGGTCTGCTGCTACTTTCCTTGTTGCCGTCTCCGCTAATTTTACTCAGGTCTCTGCTTCAATCCTTCTTATTATTCACCAATTTTGGGGGTTTTCTGAAAAAAATGGGGATAGAGGAAGGGGAAGGGGGAAATGGGGCAGGGATTACACGGGTGACTCGATAGTGTTAAAAAAAAAGGTATTATATCTTATAAAAAATCATTTAAAATAAGAATGATTATATTATCAGATGAAAACTGAAAGAAATTAATTATATAAAAGTTATTAATTTATGTTAATGTTCAATGCCTGGTTCGATTTTTGCTGTAGGCCACTAATATGTTTGAGCTACACCTGGGATTACAGGGTGGGTAATTGAAATTTCAGCAATGAAGTGAAAGTTCTGGTAATTAATTAATCATTAATCAACTGAGTTACTAAGATTCTTGTGTTAAAGAAGATGTGATTTATGCAGTTTGGGGTGTATGGGAGTTAGAAACATGTTGAATTTGGGGAGTTACAGAAACTGGGTATATTTTTTATTTAGAAATGGGAAGTTGATTGTTTTATTGTAGTTTCTGTTATGTTATGTTATTATCTGTTACTTGCTTTTTGGGGATTGGTTTGGACTGGTTTTCGTTGAGTTGAGGGTGTATCGGAAACAACATGTCTATTTTCAAGGCGAGGCAGGGGTAAGGTCTGTGTACATTCTATCCTTCCAGAATCCCATTTTGCGGTACTGGAGTGGGTTGGTGTTGTTGGGGAGTTTGTGGGGAGGGGGTAAATGTGAGAGATGTAAGAGATTCTATGCTTGGAGCGATTTTGATAACATCATAATAATTGGATGATAGAAACTTTGGTTTGTATTATTCGTCGTTTTCAATTGTGTATCTTGTTTATTAGTAGGGGCTAATGACAACAAGACTGTTGAATTCAACAAGAGATTTTGAAAATGAGGAATTCGAAAATTCGAAAAGAAAATTGAAGTTTTTTTTTTTTATCTTTTGCGAACTGGTATGGTTGGGAAGTAGAAGTTTGATTCGATTGAACTAAAAACTTCTTGTTGCTTTTCGCTTTATATGATATATGATATGATAGTAGTCTCCACGACTCCACCTATTATCATTTTGTTGCCCTTGTAGTTTGCTGCTCTGAATTGAACAACGATGATAGAAGTGTTATCTTTCTTGTATTCGAGTTGTATGGTTACACTCTTGCAATCTCATGTTGTTTGACAGATAGCTATTTCGAGAGGTTTGAATGGAATAGGACTTGCAATAGTCACTCCAGCAATCCAATCTCTAGTTGCTGACTCGACTAATGATAGTAACCGCGGTACAGCTTTTGGATGGTTACAACTAACAACAAATTTTGGTTCCACCCTTGGAGGGCTTATATCTGTGTTGTTAGCCGAAACATCGTTCATGGGGATACCAGGCTGGAGAATCTCGTTCCATTTGGTCGGTATGATAAGTGTTGCTGTTGGAATTTCGGTCAGTTTCTTAGCCAACGATCCCCGTTTTGTTGACAGTGATGGCAATGCAAAAGATCAACCTCCACCGCCACCATTTCAAGAAGAAGTGAGACAATTGCTTAAAGAAGCAAAAGAAGTGATGAAAGTACCTTCCTTTCAATTACTTATTGCTCAAGGGATTTCGGGGTCATTCCCTTGGTCGGCATTGTCATTCGCCCCTATGTGGTTGGAGCTTATTGGCTTCTCTCACAAATCAACAGCCCTCTTGTGGACTTTGTTTAATGTTGCTCAATCACTTGGTGCGTTATTCGGAGGTACAATGGGTGACGTCCTAGCCAAGCATTTGCCTAATTCTGGTAGAATTATTCTAGCTCAGATAAGCTCTGGTTCCGCAGTTCCTTTAGCTGCAATTCTGCTTCTGCTATTGCCTTATGATCCTTCAACAACTTTGATACATGGTTTGGTCATGTTTATCATGGGATTATGCGTATCGTGGAATGCTCCAGCAACTAACAAGTATGTCTCCTTGTGTCCACTGTATCATCTGTTAGAACATTTTACTTATATGGCTAACAGCAAACATGACTCTTAGTTGATTTACGTCATTACTATATCTGTTTGTGAAATCTTACTAAAAGTTCTCGTACGTATGCAGTCCAATATTTGCAGAGATTGTTCCAGAGAGAGCTCGAACAAGCATTTATGCTCTGGATCGTTCTTTCGAGTCAATTATATCATCATTTGCTCCTCCACTGGTTGGCATTTTGGCTCAACACGTTTTCGGTTTTAAACCAATTCCAGAGGGATCAACAGGCTCAGAGGAAATCAAAACAGATAGACAGAATGCTGCCTCACTTGCCAAGGCACTTTACACTGCAATAGGCATTCCAATCGCGATTTGCTGCTTCTTCTACTCCTTCCTCTATTGCACGTATCCACGAGACAGGGATCGTGCCAGGTTGCAACAGACTGAAGAAACAGGCAATGCTTCATCTGAAGAACGACAGGCCTTACTCGAGAACGATGACGAAAGACTTCTTTTGGTTAGTTGAATGTTCCAACAAAAAATATCAGATATAAGTATTACAACAGAATTTGAAGTGTTCTGTTGAATTCTTTGTTCAAAGATATATGATATATAGTGTTCTGAAATGTATTACAACAAATTAGTTGATTGTGTAGTATCTAGAATGCACCATTTTGGACAAGTATATTTTATTAATCATCATCAAAAACATACTCAACAAAAAATTATGTTTTATTTGGTCTTCTTCACTTATTTAGATACTCATTCAAACTTAACTTATTTTAAATACAAAACGTGTGAAACAAAAAATTGAAATCAAAAATAAAAAGAAAAGACAAAGAAAATACAGGTATTTTCAAGAGTTATTTGTATTAACTTAATTTAAATACAAGATAAAAAAAATATTTACACACGTGGCAGCATGTGTTGTACCGACAAAACCCGGTTACTTAGCACAAAAGGTGCACGGAAATACTAAAAATGTGTTGAAATTTCAGTCAGCATTTGAAGGTACTTATGCATCATCTCATTATTCAATAATAAGTAAAGATAAAATGAGATTAATAAATCACGGTATAACAATGTGATTATACCGAAACGATCGTTACATAAATTGAGATTTTTCATCATTACTAACAATAAATTTAAATAATACAATATAATAAAACTTAAATAACAATCAAACTAATAATACAATATAATAATGACATTAACTAAATTACCGCTTAATGCTTATAAATATTATATCATAGTGGTATTACTAATGTCAAAATGTTATCGTGAGTCATTGGTGACTCAATAAAGTGCAAAAAAATAGGACAAGAAAAAAATGTTGCACCACCATTAATATTTTTCTCTCTCTTTCTTTTATCTATAAAATAATAACAACAATAATTAAAAAAAATGTTTTTCTTTATAGAAACACCAAAATCGACCTTCTATCTCTATGGCCAACTCCAAATTTCTATGCATGTAACCATAAATATTCTTATATCGTCACTTTTTTTTTTTTTCTTGTTCTTCGATTTCTATTACGTCCACCCCTCCTCTCCTTTGACATGGAAGGGCGGACCCCACTCTCCGGGAACGGAAAAAAAAGCATTAACAAACTTTCTTCGGCAACATCCCTCCGTTTAGCTTCCCCTTCTGATCGATCATCAGATACTTTCGTTGTTCAAATCCCTAAAGATCAAGTTTATCGTGTGCCACCACCTGAAAATGCAACAATTGTGGAAAATCGTACACCTAAGGATAATGTTCAAAGCAAGAGAAAAATTGGACGACGTTGTTGTTGGACCTTATTGGTTATATTAATATTCGGTATCATTATAGGTATCATCATCGCGATTATTCACATGTTGTATATACCTAAATGTCCTAAATTTTCCGTTGCGAGTGTCCATTTCAAGAATGTCACGGACCCTAATAATCGCGATCAAGGACAAAGAAATCAATATCCAAAATTCGAGTTTGGTTTGAAAGTGAATAATGTGAATGAAAGAGTGGATGTTTCATTTGGTGATGGAAAAACAAATTTTGTTTACAAGAAATATGATATTGGACAAGGGAAATATCCATCAAATTCACAAAAAGGTTTGGGTACAAATAATATTCATCTTAATCTTGATGTTGGTTCAAATGGGAAATTGCCTAGTGATTTGTTAAAAGCACTTGAAGATGAGAACAAGAAAATAGTAATAATGTCATTGATTATTCATGTGCCAATGGAAATTAAAAGTTGGGTCAAAAATTTGAACAAAGATTTGACAATTACTTGTGATTTTGATGTGGAAGATTTGACAAAGAAATCCAAGATTATGCCTAATGAGTGTATAACGGATTTCTAAAAAAAGTATAGAGATATGTTTTTGGCATATCTATCAATCGAATCACAGGTTGAGCTCTTGTCGACAGACCTAATAAAAAGTGTATAATGTATTTCACCTTATTTCTAGATTTACTAGATAATGTTTATTGCTTTTGAAGCATAGTATTTTTATTCGTCAAAGAATTGATCATTTGACAATAGGGTCGCGGAGTTAGGGGCACAAGGAGGTTCATCGAAATACTCCTTTCATTTTCATCGTATATAAAATTAAATTTATATTATATATATTTGTATAATGGATATTAAAGCTTTTGTATTTACTTTTTTATATTTTTTGAATTTCAAAGACATTGTGCATATGCTTTCCTTCATTGCATTATTTATTTAATTTCTTCAAAATTTTCTATCATTTTAAAAATTATAATTTTTTTTTTACTCTTTTCTATTCTCGAATACATTACCTGGTGAAGGCCCAGATTAATAATAGATGAAAAGGAAAGAAAACTCAGCTCTTTTTTGAGATGTTATTCAGTTATTGTGGCTACCATTTAAAAAGTATTCAAAGAAATGATTTTTAATAAAGTAAGCAATAAATATATTATTTCATTAACTAAAATAATTTTATAGAATAAATGAGACTAGACAACCAATTAATCAACAATCATCCATTGGCCTTGGTGGTCATAATTGGAATCAACCCTCTTTAGACTCATACATATACAACATTTCTAAAGGGTCTATTGGTTGAATGTGTGGGCTTCTTACACATGTTATATTCTTCTCGAATCATCGATTTCGTACCAAATTCCATTATTCAAATCATTAACTATGAGCTATTTTTTTTTCTCCAATTAGTGTTTGATATTCATATTAGGATCTAATTAAAATTATAATCATATATAGTGCATATGATATATTTTCCGAGGGCAACGCTTCAATAGAATGCTTTTATTCTCAATGACTCAAATTTGAAAACTCTAGTGAAGTATGTTTTTACTTTATTGCTTCTTATGGTACGGTCCAAAATATGAATCACTAAAATAATTTGATATTAAATATTTAATATTTTCTTAAATACTGTTTCAAGTTAAACACGCTCGTATAAAACTAGGAATTGGAACGTGACACTAAAAAGATTGGAATAGATGCTTACATACATAAACACAAACACATAGGTAGCATAAGAATTAATACTCATCCAATGAATGATTGAGAATTTTTTGTCATTTAAGTCGAATATCTACCATTCTTTTTCTTTAAAGGATCTAGGGCACTTGAAGAAGCCTTTATTTTCCAATTGATTCATTTTAGATTTCAACTTCTTTTATTTAATCTTTTGTATAGACAACTAGCTAGAGTTCTAACTACCAAACTACCTAAATTTCCTCAAAGGAGTGTTAAAAGTGGGATCTAATGACTGTGAAGCAGCGGTGGAGTCAGAATTTTTTATATATAAGGGAGTTCAAAAATTTTAAGAAGTAGACACACGAAATAGCTGAAGCGGGTACGACATATACTATACATAACCATTTATAAAATAATATAATTTTAGAGAAAAGGATTTGAACGAACCACATAACTATAAGGTGGCTCCGCCACTAATGTAAAGGACGGATCGGAAAGATGGACTAACAGACTTCTAGGCGGATAAAATTTCAAAGAGGGGTGCATAAACTCATATTGATATGGAAAAGAAAAGTGAAGAATTCGATAACGCATAATACAAGCTTTAGACGATGTGTTTTTTTTAATTTGACGATAAAAGTAGTCCATAAGATATATCGTAAGGTCTAAACTATATATAAAACTAAAACGACAAATAATATATATACATGTCATAAACTTCGATCGTGACACTGAGGCTTGCATAAACGAAACAACTATGAGAGACAAAGTTTATACTTCATTGGCTAACATCTTGTTTGGGAAATATCTAATAATATTCCATTATTGTACTACAAGCTATGTTTGTTACTCTAAATTTCTAATACTAAGAATATGATAACATAAAGTTTTAAGAATCAAATCAAAGATTTATTAGCTTTCTAATATCACATTAAACTTCACTTTTTGGACATAAAGTTGGTTTATTCTTAATTTTGCCTTCTTTTTTTTTTTGGCTTATCACACTATAGTAAATTAAGTGACTGCTACATAATTTTTCATAATTGAATGATTATTAAGAAATTTATTCTCAATTTAACTAATAATTTAAGATAAATTAACATTTGATTTAATTTACTAAATATTTTAAAAGCGTAAATTAAAATATTCAAAAGTCATAAATTAATTCTCATTCTTCTCATAGCATATAAAATAAAAATTTTCAATATTAATAAAAAAAAGTATAAATTATATTTCAAAAAGCCAAAAATAACCTACAATTTTGTGACCAAAAAAAGTATAATTCTGTTGAATATTTCAAAGAGTTGTGTCCAATTATTTTTTGGGGGGAGGGAAGCTTGACTATCACAGTTTCTAGAATCAATTTGGCAATTTTATATTATTTTGGCGTTTTAATTTTTCTTCTTCATAATATAAATTTTTTTTGCATATATTCCTTTCCATTAAATAATGATTCATAACGACGAATAAAAATTACGAGAGTAAAATGCGACTCAATATAAGTAGTTATTTTTACTAATAAGCTGAGAAATACTAACTTTCACATATAGTCACATAAAATAATTAATTACTCTCTACAGTTATAGCTTGATAATTACATTTTGTATCTACATGTTACATGGAGGAGAGAGGCGAGTGAGCCTGGGAGAGAGAGGAGAGAGGAGAGAGGGGGAAAAGAGTGAGAGAAAAGTGAATTGTATATATATATATATATATATATATATTGGTTAGATAATTGTATATTATACATATGTAATTGTATATATGGAAAGAGAGACTGCGAGAGGGAGGAGAGAGGCAAGCGAGATCGAGAGAGGGAGGAGAGAGGCAAGAGAGAGAGGGGAGAGAGTGGGAGAGAGGTGAATTATATGTGTATATAACTGTATATTAGACATATAAATTTGTATAAATGGCAAGCGAAATTGGGAGAAGGAGGAGAGAGGCGAGCGAGAGAGGGCAAAGAGTGGAGAGAGGTGAATTGTATATGTATATAAGCTAAAAAATTGTATATTATACATATATATTTGTATATCCCTTTCGAATTATATATATACAAACATGACTCAAACTCAAAGTGAGCCCACGTAATTAATGTATAATGTTAGTCGCGAGTGGCAAATTATAGCTGTGATGAGTAATTAAATAGTATAAATCTGCTGATACGCGTAATTTTCCCAACAATATAATGTGAATAATTTTCAAAACTACCTAATATTATTCATTATATTATAATATAAGCTTTTTAACTTGTATATTCAAACATTGGAAAGGAATTTTTAAGTATATATGAACTATAATTTTATAAATTAGGTAATCGAATTTTTTTGAAAGAAATTTCTTTTACTAATATTTAGTTAAGATTTAATTTGCTTTTTATTACTCACTATTTCCCAAATTATATGACACCGTTTGATTTTGAAAGTTAATTTTTTTAAAATTTTAATTACTAATTCAGATATAGTATCTTCATGATTTTTTAAAATAAAATTTGCCTCTGTAAAATAACTTAAAAGATATTATTATATGTCACCATAATTAATTATCTTAATATTTAAAATACATAATCGTGATAAAAACGTAAAAGATATTATATGTCACCATAATTAATTATCTTAATATTTAAAATACATAATCGTGATAAAAAATATATCTAACTTTTCAAAATTAAAAAGTGTTACAAAAATTAGAAAAAAAAAACACTTTTTGCTTCTAGAAACAACAAAACCAATAATCTCGTCATGAATGTTATCTATAAATAAAAAATAAAAACAAAGAAGGATATATATTAAGGAATTTTTCAAAAAAGTTGGTTATTCTTTTCAAATAAAACATAAAAATAGTTGCAAAGCAATATGTGAGAAATTCCAGACATGAAGACTAAATATTGTTATTGCAAGAATCTCATACTTTGTTGGTGGGGGTGGGGGTGGGGGGTGGGGGTGGGGGGAATAATGGTATAGAAATAAACAATTGTTAGAATGACTAACTTTTATGTTGGGATTCTTGTCTGTTATATATAAATATTTTGAATATGGAGTCGTCTTTATTAGTAAATATTTTATTTTGAAAAAATTATTTATATAAGTGTTTTTTAATAAATTATTACTGATTTTAGTGATATTTTTTATTTATTATCATATATAGTAATATTATATGAAATCGGCAATATATATTAAAAGTGAATTAAGTTTGCAATATATATGTATTGTAATTGTTTTTAAAAATATATTAGACTTGTTTGATAAGAAGTTGACATATTGTATTATATGTGTGTTAAAATATGTGACAAATGTATTATCCATCAATAAAATTTGTATTTATATGAATAATAAATTGTTTTTTGTAATATGAATTAAAGGTGTATTATAAATATATTAAAAGTGATCAAATGAAAAAAAATGGTACTGCTATAAATGATAAATATTTTTTATTTATTGTATATTTATGTAAGTTTCCCAAGGTATAGAAAAATTTATATTCGAGTTTTAAGTGAAACAATGCATAATCATTAAGGTTTCTTATTAAGAAATCATTCAATAGTCCATGATACTATAAGAGTATATATGTATACTCTGAGTAATTTCTGAACAAAAAACATTAATGATACCATAAAAATATACATATATTTTTACAATATTATTCACTAATGAGTAATTTATGAATAAGAAACATTAATGATACCATATACTGATCTAGTATGATTGACTAATGAGTAATTTTTTAACAAGAAACATTAATGATACCACAACGATATATGTGTACTCTTACAGTATCACTAACTAATGTCTAATTTCTTAATAAGAAACATTAATGATACCACAACAATATACATATACTCTTATTTATCATTGACTAATGAGTAATTTCTAAATAAGAAACATTAATGATATCAATACAATACCGTATATCAATTAAGTGATATTATCAGTCTTAATTATATTAATACAGTAACTGATACTTATTTTATATCAGTTAAGCGAAAATTATCAACCGAGAGGGGAGGAGAAGGGGGCATATGTGCTATAATTATTTATGAGAGAACGAGTATTTCTTGAATTATTACTTTGGATTGGATATGAACATTTAATTATTTTAAATTTAATGGCCCATTTATGTAGTTTACTATAATTTTAATAATTTTAAAAAAAATTTACTTATGAATTATGTGTCTCTAGCATGTTCAATCTTTTGTATTATGTAGGAGAGATACGATTGGAAGGAGCTAATTCAAATATCTCCAAAAAAAATCATATAATTAATATATGTATCATTAATATCTGCATCATTCTAATCTGAACGATCCCATAATATCTAGTTACAACTATAAAATAACTAAAAATCACCCCAAATCTCTCTCACACACTCTCTTTCTCTCACCTCTTTGCTATTCTTGTTCAAGAATCACAATTGCTCTGAAGTTCCACTCATCTTTTGTTCAACAAATTTAGGTAAAAAAATGAAATGTTTTTTTTCTACTTGATAGATTTTTATGGGTTTTTTTTTTTTAAAAAAAATGATCCTTTTTTCATTATATTCTTGTTTTTGAATGTGTAGGTAGCTATAATAATGACTAAACAAAATTTATATGATGCTAAATCCTGTGTCAATTCCACCATGTTCGTGGTGGAGGTGGACCGCCGCCGCCACGGGGAAGTTGCATCAATAATATTTCAAGAAAAACACTTGTTGAAATAAATGGTGATCCAAAGATAATGAAATCTTGGATTGATTCAATGAGAGCTTCATCTCCTACTCATCACATGTCCACAACTCTCTATGAACACAAGACTTCTTGGATGGTGAACATTTCTATTATCTGTCGTGAATTCTAAAAATAATTATTTTTATCATTTTAAATATTTAAACTATTTTTTCCCTTTTAATTTTAGTACCTTAGTAATGAGGTGATGTTATGATAGTTCAAACACCAATGAGGGTTACAATAGTTTAAAAGAACGTCCCTTCTAATTAATGTTTTTTAAGGGTGTGTTAAAAAACAGGTCGGCACATAATTTTAGACAGAGAGAATTATATGTTCAAAATACACTGATAGCATAAAAATTAGAGACGAAACTAGAGTTTTAACCAAAGTTTGGTTGATTTATTCTTTTTTTTTACTTAACATATATAAATGATTTATCCATAATTCAATAAGCTATCGTTTCTCAAATTTAAAACCTTTAAACTTAAAATTTTGTATTAGTCGATAAAAAATTAATTATGGCATTTTAAATCCTAAAAGAAAATTATGACTACTACATGTGTTTTTATATTATATATATTTTTTTTACATTATGTTGTTTTATTACCTAATGATGTAATAGATGTGGACATTTTGAGATCATCAAGATTAAAAAAAAAATTAAATTATTGGTGTGTTAATAAATGAAACAGGTGCATCATCCATCAGCAGTTGACATGTTTGAAGATATAATAAGTGTTTCTAAAGGGAAGAAAATTGTAATGTTTTTAGACTATGATGGTACCCTTTCTCCCATTGTTGATGACCCTGATCAAGCTTTCATGTCTCATGATGTAAGTATGTTTAGTATTTTTCGAAAATTGACTTGTCCAAAATGTTTTTGATAAATTTCTCCCGTTGATAAGTCTTTAGTAACGAGTCAATTCCCATTGGAACGATATCCATTGAAAATTATGTGAAATAGGTCTTAGGCCTAACTCACACCCCAGAAGCCTTTTATAACAAGTTCATCCATCTCATTAAACACTGATGTTGGACTTTTGTCATTCTTTAACACCCCACCTCACGCCCAGTGCTTAGAATCTGGTACTTGACAATTTTTGATTCCGGGGGTCCCAACATCGGGTGAGACGGGCCCTGCTCTGATACCATGTGAAATTAGGTCTTCGGCCTAACTCACACACCAAAAGCTAGCTCAAAAGGGAGGAAGATTGCCCAAGTCTTATAACGAGTCCACCCATCTCATTAACCATCGATGTAGACTTTTGTAATTCTTTAACAAATTAAGAGTGCTCCTTGTGTTTTAACTGACTTGATTGTGTAAATATATTATCAGTATATGTTGAATCGTGTGATATTTGATCTCATTTATAAATTTATATGTTAGAATTGACCAGTAGCTAAAGAGAATATATCTTTATTTACTTAATTATGTATTCGATATGCTCTTTACTGATACATTCTTTTCGCGCATGACTTAAGCACAATAAATTTCTTTTTATTACTAATAATGAATAGCGATAGCCGATAAGACTCGAACTTATGACTTTTTTTTTGTCATGATGTCATATTTAAGGGTGTGAGTATAGTCATTTCATTTAAAAATGTAAAGTGTTAAAAATTAAACTTTTATTTATTCGATTATATTTTCAACCTAACGCGCACACATGCAACTTAAAATCTTCAATTCTCTTCAAGCACTTTTAGTACTACGAGAAACTTAGGGAATTAGCGATAAATAAAATTTAATAGTTAAATAATAGAATTTCCACGTGCTAGTAACGTTAAGCTATAGATTAGCACAAAATTATATGAATATCCAATAAACATGAGCGATTTAATGATGAGTTAACTAGAGATTATCGATAAATTTTATAGCTAATTTCATATTTTCTAACCGCGTTTATTCCATTCTCAGATGAGAGGAACAGTGAGAAAACTTGCTAGATATTTCCCTACTGCTATAGTTAGTGGGAGGTGCAGAGACAAGGTATACATTTTTTTTCTATTTTTTGAAGGTTTATATAGTTTTTTTAATTTATTTATTTATATATATTCTGAATTTTGAATAATTATAGGTATACAATTTTGTACAATTATCAGAGTTGTACTATGCTGGAAGCCATGGGATGGATATAAAAGGACCATCAAAAGGTTCTAAATACAGTAAGAAAGTGAGTAAATTTAATTACTATTATTTTTTTATCGATTCAATCCAAATATTTATGAAAATATCAATAAAAAAAAATCGATTGAAAATTTTTAATGGAAAAATAGTTAGAGGATTGGTTACCAATTACCATTCACATAAGCCTAATAAATTTTATTTGACTATAAATTTGCCCTATATTATAACATTAAATTTAAATTATTATAAAAATTTATAAATTTCAAATTTTAAATCTGTGTCATTCGATTATTAGCGTGTTCTTAATCATTGATATCTTATCCTTTTTTTGGGTTTATAATTCTCTACTTATGATGGACTATTACTTATTGTTATTTTTAGTTATCTATTTATTCTTATGGTATAGATTATTTTTTACACTATCAAAATATTAATGTATAAAAATTAAAATCTAGTTAATATATATTTTTCATTTTCATGTTTGAAATTTTAGGGAACTCAAGCTATTCTTTTCCAACCAGCAAGTAAATTTCTTCCAATGATTATTGAGGTTAGTCTAGCTCCATCAAAGATTTAGCGTTTGATTATGTTTCATTATAAAATCAAAATAAATAAAAATTTAATTTTAAAGTAAAAAATGATATTTAAAAATTAAGAGTTCGATTTCAAAAAAAAAAAAAAAAGGCAAAAAAATTACAACGTTTATTTATAATATTTGTTTCAGGTTTACAAAGAATTATTGGACAAAACAAAGTGTATTGAAGGTGTTAGAGTGGAGAATAATAAGTTTTGTGTGTCTGTGCATTTCCGTTGCGTCGATGAAAAGGTATCAACAAATTTCACATATTATTTTTCGAAAATATTCTTATACAACTGACACAAAGTAAATCTCTTAATATAAATATTAATAACGAATAACCTAGTAAAAATGATAACTAACTTGTAATAATTACAAGTTAAAATTCAAACTTCGTATTTTAAAAGAAATCGTAAAAATAGTTTACTAACACTTTTCAACATTGTTGGTAAAAGAAAGTCAATATCTTGAATTACGACTGAAATTAACCTCCATGACTATATATATATATGTATCTCACGTAGTACTTAAAACTTTAATATAATAACTGTTTTTCAATTACAAAACCTAAAAAAGACGATCATTTTGTGAATTTTACTCCAAAAAAATTCAGTGCATTCTCTTTGTATATTAATAATAATAATCCATATTCGTTGTACATTTAAAAGAAAATTAAACAAAATTAAGCTTCATCATTTTCTTATTCTTATAGTTTAGACAAAGCATATATAATAATATATAAAGCACAAATAATAATCTTAAGGTTTTGTCTTTTAAAAAGACTTGCAACTTTAAAAAAAAGTTAAAAGAAAATATTTTATTTAATTTTATAATGAATTATTTATTATTTTATTATTTTTAAAACAGAAATGGGGTGAATTATCACAAGAAGTAAGGTTAGTGTTAAAAGAATATCCAAAGCTTAAATTATGTCAAGGAAGAAAAGTATTAGAGATCCGTCCTATTATTAAATGGGACAAAGGAAAAGCTCTTCAATTTTTGCTTCAATCACTTGGTGAGAATATTCTACTTTTAAAATTTTTAATAATTATTTTTTTATCATCACTAAAATAAAATATTGAGAAGAATTACATTAATTGTTTAATGTTAATAATTTGATGATTATTAATCTTTGTTGACACCCAATTTTGACCCGCGTCGGTGTAAATTAATTATCGAGCTTCGTGAATTTTTCAAATTATTTAAATTGATTAGTTTTATAATTTTGCGAAAATATAACGATATAATGTTTACATAGTTGTGTATATAGCCGGTATATCCTGTGTATATTCAAGCCCATTTACCCTTTTCAGCCCCAACACTTAGGCCCAACACCCATCCCATTTCTATTACTATAACTAGCCCACATCTCCCTCAACCCAACCCAATACTTTTTTTAAACATCCAACCCAACCCGTCCTACCCGACCCAAACTCGTTTCCCTTCCCTCTTCCCCTGCAAATTCCCAGAACAGATCCCAAAAGAACCCAGACGGGACCCCCCAACGGAAATCCCGTCCCTTCACGCGTCTCTCCCCACGCTCCCTCACGTTCTCTCCCCATCTCCCCTTCTCCCTCACGCTCTCTCCCTTCCCCACGCGACCCCTGCGCCATTTTCGGAAGAAACAGAAGAAACAACAAAATTCCCTCCCCCGCGCGAAATCTCTTCCTCACGCTATTTCCAGGTGGAGAAAACAACCCCCCAGACGCGATAGAAACCCAGGAACGCCAACATCCCCGCGTCTCTCCACGCGTCTCGTCTCTCTCATCGCGCGTGGGCATGAGGGATCAGCAACGAAAACCTGAGGTAGCAGTTGTTTCTTGTCGTTTCTCCCGAAACGTCCCTCTCAAAATGGGGGATGGAATCTCGATTTTACCCCAAGCCTTTTCCTTTTTTCCCCCGCCCTCCAACGTTGGTAGCCCTAATCCCTGGCTATATAAACTCGTTTTCTTTCCGTGTAAGGAGAGGAGTTTTGGCTAAAAATTTCTGAAAAAAAATAAATAACATTCTGTTCTTTGAGTGTTCTGTCGGTTTCCGAGGGAGATTTTGGGAGGGAGAAAATTTTTTGGCTGCTGTTTGAATTTTGTTGGAAGAACTTTGTTTGTTCTGTCTGTTTTCCGAGTTGGATTCAGGGGGTGGTGAGAAATTCTTGGTTAGGAAGTTTTGAAGAATTTTTGTGTTCTGTCCGTTGCCGAAGAACAATCCCAGTTCTTCAACTGTTTCTGCGTATTTCGGAGAAACTAACCGATTCATCGGCTTCCGACGTCATTCGGGTGTTCGTGTTTCCGTTTACGGTGGAACTTCGCCCACACCAGCTCGTCGTCGTCCCCAGTTGTTTCTTGTTGTTTCTCTGAAGATTACTGTTAGCATTTTGCTGTGAATTCGAGTCTAAATGTGTTGTTTATACGAGTAGTGTGAGCATATGCTTGATAATTCTTCTTCAAATTGTATTTTTTTTTTTTTTTTATTTTGCTCCATCTTGCTATTTTCGTGTTGGTTATTAACTAATATACTATGAATCCTACGTGATCACAAAATATGTCTTGTTTATTTTGTTCTCTTTATTTATGTTATTTGGACTATGTAATTAATTCCGTTTATATATTTTGTTGCATGTGAAACACGTTCGAGGTCATTGTGGACCTCCGCATCCCCTCTCTTTGCATTTTCGAGAAAGCCATAAAGGCTTAATTTCCTCTATCAAGTCAGGCCACAAAATTAGGCGGACAGATTCCCGAAGTGGAGCTAATTTGAAGAAGCGAAGGAATTAGAAGAAGAAGGATTGGAAGATTTTCTTTTTATTATTTAATTTATTTTGTATATTTGTTTTTGTAATGGGCGCAAGCCCTCGTCGCTTTTCTTTCTCGCATTTATTCTCGTACGTTTAGAGTATGACAGGTGAATGGGTCAAAAACCCAAAAGAAAACAGGTGGGTCCAAAATTCGGTCAAGGCGAACAGGACCCGAGTTTGGACTCAAATCTCTCCCCCCCCCCCTCTCTCTCTCTTCCGTTTTACTACTTGTTTATATTGTGTTTTAAATGCCTCTTAGTCTAGGGTTAGAATAACTCCAAACCCCCTTCGAAACGCCTATCTATTTTATCAAACCTAAGAGGTTTAACTAAAACGGAATCTCAAAGCGGTAAATAATTTCAACTTGTAATTTTGTCTAAATTTCTGATAAGTTCCAACATAAAGACTTGTAAAGGTTAAAACAAAATAGTCAAATAAGTTAATCGCCGGAAAACCGTATTTAACGGAGTGTCTTAGGTGCCTTAAACACCTTCCTAAGACGCTAATAGGAATCCCGAATCCTTTAAATGTTTTTCTAAACAATTTTTTCTGTTTAAGTTGTTAAGAAAACAAGTTTTCTTAATTTTTCTTAAAAATTAAGTGGCGACTCCAAAAAAGTCAAAAATACCAAAAATAAAACAAACTCTTTTCGAAAATCATCTTTTTCGATAAAACAATCTTACTTCAACAGGATATGCTAAATGTAATGATGTCTTTCCTATTTATATTGGTGATGATCGAACAGATGAAGATGCTTTCAAGGTTTAATATATTTTTTTTTACCCTTTTATAATTATAAAATTTTAATTATAATTTTTAATGGTTGTTGATTTTTCTTATTTTTTAAGTAACTAAGATGAATATTAAGGATTTAAGTTATACCATTACTAGAAATATAAGTTTAATTCATCGGGAAATAAAAAAAAAATTTGTATGATAAAACATAATTTATACGTCTAGCCAGTTCATTGAAAACTGCATGATGGAGAACAGATTTTCATTTAAATATTGGAAAACTTTCTAATTATACATATGAAAATATTATTATTATTTTTTGTTTCATCGATTCCATTAAAATATCACTGATAAAATCCAGTGGATAATCTTTAGAGGAAAAATTCAATGGAAAGATGATTATTTTTTAATAGTGTACACACTAATAATGTAATGATTTATTTATATTATCAGTAAATTTTAGTTTGTGATAGCAATTTCGTTTATTCTTTTTATCATATTATCGATTAGTGTTTATCTATAGATTTATTTGTAATAACATAAGAAGATAACATGATTGTATAATTATAAGTTCACTATTACTAAATATAATTTAAACTCTATTTATTTTATAATTGTAAATATATTTGATAACTATTATACAAAATTATTTTATTACTATGAGAAGTTAAACTATTTCTTAATTATTGAACCAATTATATGTTGTATAATAGGTACTTAGAGAAAGAAGGCAAGGTTTAGGCATTCTTGTTTCAAAAACTCCAAAAGAAACACATGCATCATATTCTTTACAAGAACCTTCTGAGGTGAGAATCTTTAAACATTAAGTTTCTTTTTGGACCATCAAACAAAGTAGATTAATCCCTCATTTGTTTGCATTTAACGAAAGTCTGAATTTTAATCATTTAGATTCAGCTTATTATGTACATTTGGTTTTTAGGTCTGAATCTGAATGATTCAGATTCAACCCATTAAGTTCATTTGTTTTATTTTTTTAAAAAACTCTTAATGGATCTGAACGAATTAGATTTGTAGGAGACTCTTAACAACATTCAGAATCATTTAATAAGTTATTAAATAATAAAAATAATAAATCATAGTTTTTCTGCTTTGGGCATGCCTTTTTGTCTCATAGCAATAATATTTTTGGTGTATTGTTGTTTATCAAGGTTTTTGAATGAAAAAATAGTACTTCAAATCATGATTATTAAAACTTTAATAACATTAATTATATAGTAATTTGGAATACTATTTTTTCATTCAAAAAAAAAGTTTTAAAAGTTTTAATAGTAATGATTCAGAGTATTATTTTCTCATTCAAAAACCTTGTTCAGAATTAGAGACCACATCTTAATATTCATATGTGTATTCAGATTAAAACACCCAGATCTTAATACAAATCTTAATATTCAAATGTGTATTTATATTCATACCTCTTAATTTTTAATAAAAACAAACAAGGCCTAAATCTTAGTATAAATTAATAGAGGGGGCCTTTAGTACTCATTTTGTTTTTGTTAAGAGGTCATCATTTTTGCAAACTTATGGACATTGGATGAAGTGATCATTAATAATATTGCTTAACTTTTAAGCAACTATATTTGGTATCTAAATTATCCCTTTTAACATTCTTCTTAATTCATATGCGAGTCTAATTATTTTTCATGAAACAAGTATATACGTCGTCTTTTTGATAATGGATGACGTATTATTACTCAAACTTAGAACTTTCCATCTTTATGATTTAATTATACTGTAAAACTTTAATATCATAATTTTAATACATGTAATTGTGATCCTTCTTCGAATCCTATTATAACACATGATGTTTTGCGCATAATACCTTTTTTTTTTTACTTTGGCAGGTTATGAAATTTCTATTACTCTTGGTAGAGTGGAAAATGTTGTCTTTAAGGAGACAATCTAAAATCCAAAAACAACTTGAAGAGATAAAATCATCTCTAAATTATTGAAAAAAATCTAGCTAGTACATACATATGTATATGCCTTTTTTGTATATAAATAATATAACTAAAAAGGTTAGAGAAAGCAAAAAAAAAAAAAAAACAAGAAATAGAAAAAAGTATATATGTATTTATCTAAGAGCAGCTTAAATCTCATGTATATACTCTTTATTAGATTTTATAAAATGTCATATTTTTTATGTAAGAAGAGTTAAGTCTTTTCAATTTTTTTTATTCCAAAGGATAGATCATACACATATCTTGCAAGAAGAGGAATTTTTTTGCTTCGACATTTAGACTAGACGAGCTAATTAGTAATTATGTAAAATAAAAAGAAAAATAGCATGAACAAGGAAAAAAAACGAAAAATATCACACATTATTTTTTATTTATGTTCATAGCTTTATTTATCGAAAAAGAAATATAGATTGATAATTAACCAAAGAAACGCGATGAAATTTAGATGACATGATCTCTCTCATCAACAAATCAAATCCCATAGAGAAATTTGCAACTTCATGATTTAGAACATCTTGTGATGAAGTTTCATTTTGATGAGTATTTCAAGTTCTTATTAGTTGTTGCATCATAATTCAACTCTTTAATATTTGTGCATGATGTCTTGTTGGATAGTGATTTTCCATTTCTTCTTGTGGCTTTTTTTGTTTCTCCAATCAAGCTAGAGAAGTTGTCATAGGCACTTTCTTGGTTATTTTGATATCACTTTTAACTTTACCATAAGAGCAACTTGACTCATGTTCAATTCTTAAATTCTTGTCCACAAATCCCAAGCCTAATTCACTTTGTGGACAATTCATGTTTTGGGATGTATACACTACATCCTCCATATTAACATCATGATCAAAGATAATGGACTTCCTCTTGTCATCTTTTGTCAACATTTTGGGGACAAAAGTTAAATCTAATTGATCTTCTTTATCCTTATTTACTTCTCCTTTGGATGTTGAAATCTTGAGAGACCTAGTCAACTTGAGAAGGGCTTCTTCTTGGTTAACAACTTTAGACCAAGTTGATGTTTCTTTGGCTGTCATCTTGTTTTGTATGTTCTTGGATTGATTCACCAATCTCCTCATCCTCCCTAAATCAGGACATATGTGTTTGATAATTGCAGCTAAAACACTTACTTTCCATGCCTTCTTCAAACCATGGGGCTTCCTATAAGGTGGTGGACCTTGTTCTTGGGACAACCCTTGATCACCCCACCAAAGTTCATTCCCTATCACGTCAACAGACAGATGATTCAGAATTTAAACTTTATGAGTTGATTAATGTTACTAATTTTCCAAAATCATGAGTTATTCAAAACTAACATTTATATAATACTTCTTTATCCCAATTTAATCTTTACTTTGTCTCTATATTTAAAAATAATTTCAACTTTAAATTTTCTATTTTACCTTTAATAAGATGATTTATAACTATAAAATCTGTAGTTGTTTTAGATCACAAGTTCCGAAAGCCTTTATTTCATTCTTAAGCTTTGCGCTCTATCAAAGTGTATCATATAAATTGAGACGGAAGACCGAGGGACTAACACTTTTTCAAGAAATTTGACGTATCTAAATACTCTCACTATATCATTTGTGTGTCTTGTTTCCTTTTTAATTTTCCGAAAATATGTCACTCGCTACATTTAATATCTCTTTAATTAACTCTGGCATCGGCTACATGTTTAAGACCATGAGATTCAATGTCATTTTTTATTCGTTACACATATTTTAATTAATTTAATAGCACAAGAATGAAAAGATCTATTTGTACTAAGTTAAACTAAGACATATAAATTGAGACGGAAATAGAGTGATGGTATAGCTACCTGTTGGCCACCAAGGTGGGGCTAAACCTCTATCCAAAGGGAACCTCCTTTGTGGAGGGATACAATGTTGCATTAGAGCTGAAAGTATTGAGCTTAGAGTAGTGTCTTGCAATTCTTCAAGAAGACACATAAATGAGGAATCAGGATCCAACATGTTCTCCTCCTCTACTAATTTGGGCAAGGATTTAGCAATGGCAATAGGAGCATTTTGGTCAAATCTTACTTTCTCCATCCACCATTGTTGTAAATTATCTGAACAGCCACTCACCAACTTCCCCTTCTCTGATACAATCCCATACACAAAGCCTTGACCCTTGCAAACCTCCATGATTTTTACCTGTTAATCAAACAAGAAATGGCTTTGAATGACTATGTGTGTATTAATGGTAAGTTGGAGTGTTCAACTGACATCCTAGATATAAATTAGGATGTACGTCTTGATGTAAATATTTAAAGTTGGAGTATTTACTTGTCAGTTAAGCCAATTTCGAATATCTATATATGTATTACGTTATAAGTTGAAGTGTTTAACTGAAATCATGAAAATAAGCTAAGGTATACGTCTAATGTGCATATTCAAAGTTGGAGTTTTTACTTCCCAACTGAGGCAAAATTTGGATATATATATATATATATATATATATATATATATATATATATATATATATATATTATTTTGTAAGTTAGAGTATTCAATTGACATAATGAAAATAAATTAAGATGTATGTCTACATGTACATATTCAAGTGTTTTAGTTGTCAGCCGAGACAATGTTTGAATATCTATATATATATGTATTCTTTTTTTAAGTTCATGTTATATCAACTGACACAATGAAGACAAGTTAAGGTATATGTCTAGATGTGCATACTCAAAGTACGTTATGGAGTGTTTACTTGTCATTTGAGCCAAAGTTTGAATATTTATACATGTATTATTTTGTAAGTTTGTGTTCATATATCAACTGACACAATGAAAACAAGCTAAAATACGCATACTCAAAGCTGGAGTTTACTTTTGAGTTTTAAATGTTTATACATATATTATGCATATAATAAATAAAAGCATAATATATATGGCAACATTACCATGTACTTGAGAATAGAATCTTGAGCTTTAGACATCTTTTTCCTTCTACATAAATATTGTTCTTGAGCTTTAGACTCATCAATCTCTTCTTCTTCAAATAATAATTTGTTTTCTCCCTTCTTCTTGAACCTATGCAAACGCATCCTGTCCTTCCACATTCTCTTCTTGAGTTCATCATAGCTTAATTCTTCTTCCTCCATATTTTTTCATACAAAAATATATATATATAAAAGGGGAATATAGTGATTGGTGAGTGTAACAATTAGTAACAAGGAACATATATATTTATATGTTAGTTATATGTGCATGTATATATATTAAATGGAAATGCTAATATTGGTGTAAATTGGCGGTGAGAAAATGCACAAAATTTAGTGTCTATAATGATCTTCCCAAGAGTAAAAGAGGATTTTGGATGTAAGCTTTACAATAAGAGAGCCACATCTTCACTTTGCATGCAAGTGAGTTGGGTTGGTCATTGATCTGTCCATTTATTAGTTTATTAAAAAATTGAGTATTGATTATTAACGATCATATATTGTTCAGTTCGCTATTATCATAATCGTCATTACTATTACCAGTCGCATCGATCATTACAGTTATTACATACCAACCATTGCTATCATTACAATTACTATCATCATTATCACAAGTCACTACTTAACACCAACCATTAATTACCACCGTCACTAGTGAATGTAATTATTTTATTTTTTTAATCAAACAATAATCTTTATTTCATTAAATTAATATTTTATATAATAGTATATTAATTTTTTATTTAATTTTATATATTTGTTATGTTTATAAATAAATAAATCATGCATATTCAGATATTAAAAAAAATTATTCAATATTCAAATTTAAAAATAATGTCTTAATCATTTAAATGAACATTCAAATATCTTAATTTTAATAAAAATAGATGAGACCTTAAATGTTAAATAAGAAAATAGGACACCCTAAAAAATTTCCAATGCCAAATGAAATTACTGAGCTAAAGGCCGAAATCAGTAATTGGTCCAATTACTCTAAAGTAAAGGCATAACAACAACAACAACAACAACAACAACAACAACAACAACAACAACAACAACAACAACAACACCAATAATAATAATAATAATAATAATAATAATTTAATAATAACAACAACAACAATAATAATAATTTAATAATAATAATAATAATAATAATAATAACAATAACAATAATAATAATAATAATAATAATTTAATAATAACAACAACAACAACAACAACAACAACAATAATAATAATAATAATAATAATAATAATTTAAAATTGATCTTCTGAAAATTCATATTGTTTGAGGATTTTTGTGCAACTAGCAAGAGGCTCATTATAAAGGAATCCTATGGAATTAGCGAAGCGAGTATTAGATACCATGCCATTGTTGCTAGTGAGGACAACACGGGCGCGATCACGGCCCGTGTTGGGTTCCGCGCACATTGGATCAGAGCTTCTAACGAGGACGACATCGCAAAATTCATCGCGACGATCACTATTCACAAGTATCTTATATTCTCCTTTAGAGTTTGTAACACCTTCAACAGTGTATGCCAAATCGTTAGTGTCCCTATTCTTGCACTCGATTCTAACCCTCGATCCTACAAAAGTACATTCAACAATTAATAAATAAAAGTGTATTGTATAACAATATAATAGGCTTGACTTGTCATTTTTTTTTAGAAAAATATAATGTTTATTTCCATGGTAATGATATATTAAACAGAGAAGTATTGAAAATATCTCTGAACTTTATGCAAGTTATTAGTTTCATTCTAGAATTATTGACAGTCTTAAAAACACGTATCTACTTGACTAACTAAATTTATTATTTGTAATTTTATTCATCAATATAAATGTCTCACCACCACATGGCGATAATTTTTTTTAAGAAAACTAAACTTATTAGATACTCCCCAATCTAATACATGACATAGTAAGTGGTCTCCAACTACTGTAGGAGCATGGACTATTAATAAAAAAACCGAGAAAACTATTGAAACACCTTTAAACTTGTTGAGAATTTAGGGTTATATCACTCAGATTGCAAAATCAATGGCCTGTTTAAGTTCAGTCAAAGTATATTTTTAAGGCTGTCAATAATTCGAGAATGAAACTATAAATTCACGCCAAATTTAGAGATATTTACCATACTTCTCTCATATATTAATCAAAAAAAGAATTGTGTCAAATAGTGATATCGTACGTTCAAAATATTAAATAAGAAATGTAGAAGAACTAGAATATTAATCCGAGCTCATAAGTTGCTTGTATGTCCTTAAGAAATCATAACTCGCTTCCTACTTCTTAAAGTTTTAAATTACTTCCTCTCAAGATAAAACAATAAGACTCGAAAAATATATAATATATTCTAGAAATTCAAAACTCCAAAATAGTTAAAAGTAGACAAATACATTGGATTTGCAAAAATGCGCACAAAATTACACAAAAAGATGAGACACTCCCACGATTCTTGCACGCGGAGTGACGAGATCCAACCACAAATTCAAGTGAACTCAATGAATTTGGTCGAACCTTATAATATGTTCAATTTTACTTATTCAGTTTGGATTACTCACGATATTTAAAAAAAAATTGATATAAATAATTTACTACTATCAAACTATTTTGATTGTCATGTATTTTGAATGTTATATTCTTATTTATCACTCCATCTTTAATCATTTTGAATATTAATTTCTCTTCAATAAATAATAATAAAAAATCAATCCACACAAATTACAATATTGAGGTATGTGTATATATTCTTCATTTATGTTTTTTAGGTTAATTATTCAATATTTATTACTTCTAACAATAATTATTCTTAAGTCAAAAAATGTACTCAACTATATCTTAGATGTTTTAAAATGACAATTACTTTAGACCATCTATTCTTAATAAGGCTAAGAAAATAAAATTATTGGAGTAAAATATCACAATATTCAAATTAATTGATGTTTTATCTTAAGTATCTCAAAACTCACTCTCTTATTTTAAAATCCAACACATCTAAATATTGATTACAAATTCTACCAAATCACTATTTCTAATCTGAATTTCATACCCTCAATGCGAAATATAATTTATAAATAAAATTATAATTGATACGAACTCTGAATCCACAATGTAAAAGACAATAAATTTAAATAAATTTCACCACATTTTAAATTTTGAATTCGCTTCTAAAAACGATAAAAATATATAAAATAATGACTAGAAAGTAAAAGGGGTTGATAATATTACCAGGAAGATACTTGGAGGCAGAAGTCTCAAAGCCACAACGACAAGTGTCACAATAAACTTTGCCAATAACAAGAAAAGTGTCCATAAAATTGGCACTAACATTAATAGAAGCAAATAATACTAAGCAAACAACAAATAAAAATATCATCTTAGCCATATTTTTTTTCTTATGAACTCAAAGTTAAGTGTTTCTATTTTTTAATTTTTATGTTTTCACAAGTTCTTGGTATGTAAAATATAGAGGAATTGGATATGATGATGATAACAAAAAAAAACCAAAAACCAAAAAACAAAAAAGAGAGGATAAAAGTGACATAATTGAAAAGTTGGGGGATCCAAAGTGACTTTCTCTTCTTTTGTGGTAGCGTAAAGAGTGACTAACAGCTCGGCCCTGTAATTATTCAAAATTATGAAACTGACCCTACACTCCATTGAGATTAAAGTCAAAAAGTCAATTTGGTATATTTGGAACGTAACGAAAGGAATATTTTTTCAAAAATTCGAACAACAGGGTCAAATATACTTTCAAATAATAACAGGAGAGGTGTATTTGGAATGAAAATATAACTAGGGTTTTTTGAAACCTGATACATGTATTTGATGTGTTTCTCATAAATTTGAGATATCATATATATATATATATATATACGAGAATGGGGAGTGAGATTGAAAGGAGGCGAGAAAGATTTATTATGTATTATATCTCATATGCATGTAAATTCACTTATATACAATGTATATAGAATAAATTACGCCTAACTTTGACCTGACACATCAAAATCTGATAAGATTTTTAATATTATAAAATAAAAGATATCTAAATAATTAGCTCTTAAACTGATATAATTTATAAAAATTTTCCTAATAATAATGGACCTGTAAATCTTGGCCCAACTAATTACCCACATGATGATTGAATATGCATGAATATTCGATTTTAATATCATCATTTAATTTGTTTTTATCTACTTTGCACAATATTAGATAATATGTAGTTTTGACAAAGTCAAATTATTGTATTTGATACGAAATAAAAGTGGTACCTCCCCTTAGTACATTGTATTTTAATGGGAAATATAGTTTTAAATCAAATTAATTAAAAGTAATTTAATTGAATTGCCATTCGTGAAAATTTTCTTTTATATATTTAATATTTGTTGGATGCAAAATTGATAGTTGAAAAATTTTAAAGTTATAATATGAAGTACATGAAATTCTTAATTGTGACTTGTAAGAGGTTTTTCGAGAAAATCATGTGTTTTGACTTAAAAAGCAGATAAATTTGGCGTAATCTGATATCAAAGTTAATGATTAGATAAGATGAGTCTAAAAATGATATGAAATTTGATTTTTTTTATCAAGCCAAAAGTAACTTAGAAATGTGTTATGAATCAATCTTAGCCTAATGTAAATATTCGTAAAATTTCATACGAACAATCTTTTAATCGAGAAAAAATAATAAGATCAAACAATTTTTATGAAAAATAATTTGAGATCCAAATTTAATTAGCATATTGTGTATGTACTTAGGCAAAACATGTGTCTCTTTGGGACTTTTCATCTCCCTATCCTTTTTCTTCTTATTATTATTATAAATAAATAATGTTTATATTGCTTATTTCAATATTAATCAAAGCTTCTAAGTTTCCTTCTCTATGTTTTGTTTGAGTAAATTATAACATTCATTTTAGTATTTGTTACTTATTTCGTTTATTTTTGCTTGTTTATTATTATATAAAAATAACATTTTTATTTGTTCAAATTAAAAAAATTAAAAGATAATTTATCTATTAATTTTTTTTAATTCTGATTATCAACTATAGTGATTGTTAATACAATTCCCAAAAGACTAAATTTATTATATTTTTTAAAAATATAAAAAGTTATCATTTTATTTATTGGTGTTTACTTCTAGCTTGATCTTCTTACAACCTAGTGACATTGTCCAAAGAAAATAAAAAAAAAAAAGTCATTTCTTAAAAGATAAGTTATTTATATTTACATAGAATCTTGATGATTGTATTATGTATGAAGTCAACAATACTTTTCATTAATTATATTTCAATGAAGTTTCAAATATAATTAAAATCTTTTTATTTTAATGCCTCTATCAAGAATGAAGTGACATCTTGAAGTATTATTTGATTTTCCCAGATTTGTTGGCTATTTAATATTCAATTATACCATGTAGTTCTATGAGGAATTAAAGTCAAGCTTGCCTTGCCTTTCTTAATTTACCAACATTTATAATTGAAATAACAAATCAAATTATAGAATACATGTTAATTTACTAATTATTACTTCTAGGTGAATTATTACTTCTTTTATATTTGGAGTCCAATTATTTTCTCTGCTTTTACATCAATATCTCCTTTTTAGATCACCATTTAGATTATGTCTCTATCTTAAAATTTGTGTAATTATAGCCTTTGAAATTGATGAAATATTGTGTTATTGTCTAAGGTTTAAAAAATTATAGACAGTGATTAATATTTTCTAATATTATTTTTTGAATTTATAAATCAAATAATAAAGATGCTTGATATGTATAAGTATATAAGTGCACAGAAACTAAGATCTCTTGATCAGATGTACAGAATGAATAATATAAGAAAATAACTTCTTATGAACCTTTTACGTGTAAAAATAAAAGACTCCTATAAATAAATCATAAAACAAAAAAAGAATTTTTAAATGACCTACAAAATCAATTTCACCGATTAATCCTTACCGATGACATGGAATTATTTTTAATATATTTTGCTTTGGAGCTTTATGATAATAGCATGAGCAAGACCTTTATCTTTTCAATTTTTTTTTAATATATCTTTTTTCTTTTCCTTTTTATCCATCACTTTTTAGTAGTCTTTTGCACTTAGGGTTATGCCCTACTTTGGTCCCAATAATTTACACTTTGTGTCACATATTAGCTATGAAATGATTTAATTATATATCAAACCATATAATGGTGTGTGTATAAATGGGAGGTAAATAATCTTAGATTATATATATATATATATATATATATATATATATATATATATATAAATTTGTGGAGAAATTAATTTTCATAAAAATATTTTTATCGATTCAAATCGTAATTGAGGACAGAAAATTGAGGATAGATTGAACTAATTGACAAATGAATAATTTTTTTTTATGGGAGTTAGGTGTAGCAATTGAAAAATAGGGGCAATTAGTACCTATCAAATTTGAATATAAAAATTGATGGTAAGAATAAAAAAATAAATAAAAAAAGAGAGAGAAAGTGATTGTAAGGATAAACAAACAAGGGAAGACAAATTCTAGATCATTGAATATAAGAATTCGGAGTCTATAGGGAGTAAAATGTTAACATAAATTTCAAAACGGTATATGAAATTTAATTTTAACCAAAATGGTAAATTGCTGATAGAGTAGCGATTTTGCTTGCCGAAAAAAACATAATTGTTGCAATAGCAACGATTCGCTAAATTTAACTTTTTTTGAAAAAAAATATTTTTTTAAAAAATCGCTGCAATGACAGTGATTTAATTTTAAAAAAGTAAAAAAAATCAAATAAATAATTTAGGTAGCGATTTATTAAAAAAGATTTTAAAAAATTTTATATTGGAAAATCGCTGCTATTGCAACGATTTCTTAAAAAAATAATTTAAAAAAATAATTAAATTTAGCAAATCGCTGCTCTACCGGCGATTTTGCCGTTTTGATTAAAATAAAAATTTATATAGCTTTTTGAAAATTTTATACCCTTTTAGGCTCTGAATTCTTGAATATAATATGACTTTGATATATCTCACCTTCAACAAATTAAGATGTATATAAGAATTTGGTTCCATAATATGAAAATATGTTATATTTAAATTATATTTAGAAGTATTTTATTATTAAAAACGAGATAACAATATGAGTTTAATATAATAAATAAACAAATAAAATTGGGAAAAAGCTAATAATTTCAAAAAATTATAAATATTCATCAAGCAAATATACAAAAGAAATTATATACTTTATATATACCACATAAATGATTAAATAGTGAGACGATTAATAATTCTCATAATTTATGAATACTCACAAATAAATACATTAAATATTCACATTTTAAGTAATTAAAAAGTGAATATACATAGTCAAATATCACGAACACTAATTAATATGACTAAAAAAGCTCTAACCAAAATACAAATTTATTAATATGCCGTCTATCTTATATTAAATTAAAATAATAAGCACAAAATTAAGAGGAGGAAAATACCTTAACCCACCCCAACTAAAATCCCCCAAAATTATGGAAAATATAAAAATACCTTAAAACAAGAAGAAAAAAATTGGAATATTCATAGCCCATTGAATCTTTTAATTTTAATTGTTAGGATCCACAATCCCACAAAGCCTACCGTTGAAATTTTCTTTTTACAAATTTGATAGGAATGTCATTTTCTTATCTAAAGTTTTTTAAAGTACCAAAAAGCAAATTTAAAATTTTTACATCATTTTCTCATTTCATCATCACCACTTAGTCCAAATAACAAAAAGAAAAAGGAAAAAGTAGTTTTCGATAACAATAAGATATTCAGCGATTTATATAAGCAAAGTTATCGTACGATTGTATAAGTTGAGTTGTTAATTTGAGGGTATTAAGTCTCTCACATTAATATGAATAAATTATTTATTATTTGATCTCCTTATATGAATGTGACATTTTCCTTTATAAATTACTTTTTGAAATTGTTAGGAATAAAAAAAAAAGAATTTATTTTAATGCTAGTGGCAATAAAGAAAAAGAGAATGACTAAGAAACTAGCACAATAAAAAAAATATCTTACTTTTTTGTTTGTTTGTGTTGATTTGTTCTTGAAAACAACATTGCCTAAACAAACAATTAATTTCATTTAGTGTCTGAATTTTTTTTTTTTTTTAGAAATTCAGGTCAAATTAAATTTATTGCTTTGTTTTTGGAAAAAAAAATCTAATTATTTGGTGCTATTCATTGAGTGAGATTAAATACGGTCAATTCGTGGAACTAAACCAGAAAATAAAAATAAATTCTAAAATTAAACTTTGCATAAACGAAAAATAATATAATTAATATAATTTTTTTTGGATAGATCGAAAACTATGAAATAAATTTGCGATATTTTGAAATTGAAATTAAGCACATGAATATCGCAAAGGTCGACCTTATTCAATTATCTAAATATTTTTTTGAAGTACCAAATCATCTTTCTATTAAACGTGACATAACAAGTCATTTTATTAACTATCATTGGTTAAAGTGTAATAGTGAGACTATTTTTTCTTTAGTAAAAATGTTAAATTCGAATTCTAAATATATCTGAGAATTAAATTTAATCAAAATTTTAATATAACCTTCGATGAAAAATAAAAAAATAAGTCTATTTTATTTTAAAGATTATTCACTGTTACGTCAAACCACACTAACTTTATCATTAGTTTAAGTAGTGAATTGACAAGAGAATATACTCTAATTAGTAACCCAAGAATAGAGAAGAAGTAAACTATGAAAATTTATATTTTATATTCAAAGGGTAAATGTTGGATGTAGAAAAATTATAATAAAAATGTATATGTCTGATCTTTTTATTAATAATAAAGAGAAAATACATAAATATACTTTTTAATTTTTAAGAATTATTGTATAAATTTTAAATTAACAAATATGTCAAAAAAATATATTAGTAAAAAGCAAAAAGAAACAAATTTACCAACTCATTAAAAAAATGATGCATAGATATCCATTTACTAAAGTACCAATAATGTTTAAAACCAAATTAATCGATATATGACATTATTTTTTTGGGAGCACATTTATTGCTTTGAATAATTGCTCATAACCTAAATTTCAAATAAGAAAAACTTAATCAAACTATGAAAGTTATTTCAAGAAAATAGGATGATTGATTTCTCTCGTCAAAATAGAGAAAAATCGTTTTACAAATAACATTTTATATTAATAATTCACTCTTCAACGTATTTCATTTATATTTTTAGTCTATAATCTTGATTTTAATTAGTATCTGATTAAATTTTAATGCAACACATCAAATCATTATTTCTATTTCGTAATCTCCATTATCCTCACCAATCGTCCATACTCATATTTTCACCCTTACCTCCATCTCCCATAATATTTTTTTACTTACGTATCAGACACAACAAAAATAAATAAACACACTCTCAAAGTCAACACTTTGACATAAAGAGTAATGGAAGAATCTCTCATCTCTAGTACATTGTTTTAAAAAAATAAAGGGCTTAGATTAACTCTCACACACCATTTTTCTATATATTTATCTCTTCATTTCATTTATTTCTACTTCTTCCCTTCCAATTTCTCTACAAAAAATAAATAAATTATATTATAAAAAAAATTGATCTTTTGTAAAGAAGAATATGATAGGTAACATGAGAAGAACAATAAGCACAACAAGGATCACCGTTGATGTGATGAACAATGGAGAAGGAAAACCCTTTGATCTTGATCTTGGTACTAATTATGGATTGTATGGTCATGATCATCAACACGTGTCATCAAAATATCACCATAGAAGTTCAAGTTATCAAGGTTTTCATCATCAAATAGAAGAAAAATCTCATTTCTTGACAACTTGTGGACTTTGTAACCATCGATTGACACCTTGTCGTGATATCTACATGTATAGGTAATTAATCATGTATATATATTGACAGCGTAATGAATTTTTATTTACTTATTATCGATAGTGTATTGTAGGAACATTAACATATTTAGTGTTATTTTATGAGTGATGTTACGATCGAGAAAATAGTGTATATGTGAACATGGGTGTGGCTATGTTATAGTCAAGGTGTTTAATTGGATATCTTTTATTAAAAAATTTCGTATAGATAAGTAAAATAATACACAAAGTGATTAAATAACATATTCTAAACACTTTTGATAAAATAAGATATTGTAGTGTAGTAATTTTAGATGCGTTGAAAGAGTCTGTGTTTAGGGTGCTCCTGTGTTGCATCTCACTAGAAACACTTTTCAATTTTTTCCACTTTTTAAAAATATTTTTCGTGAAATTCCTAATTCCGCCACTAAATGAAAATACAAAAATTGTTTCCAATAACTCTTCCGTCTAAGTAACGCATGTAAAAATACAAAAAAGGAACACACTAATAAAACAATCATATTAAAAATAATGAAAGAGAAAATATCAACAATAACAAATTATACTATAACCTATAAAAACAACGTATAGTAAAAAAAAAAAATTCACAAAGTAAGATAGAGTATATTTTTCATTAAATCGAACCGCCAAGAGTTTATTAAAAAATACTCAAACTTTTTTCTTAATTGTTGAAAATATATGTAAAAGTCTATTTTGAATTTACCTTTCAAATGAGGGATATTTTTGTTATTTTTTTATTTGATTTATTGCATTATTATGTAGTAGGTATGAAGGATTCATTTTAAAATATTTTTGGGGCAACAATTATTGACAAATACTTTGGTAATATATTATTAATCATCTTAACATTTTAGATGATTAATCAAATTGTTGATTAATATTTTACAATTTCATTACACTTAACCCTTTTTATATCGGTTACATATAAAATTATACTGAATATATTATTTTTATTCGTGAACAGGGGTGATACAGCATTTTGTAGTATGGAGTGTAGGGAACAACAAATGAAAAGTGATAAAAGAAAAGAGAAATTAAAGCTTCTTGTTCTTAAAAAGAAGGCTGAAAATTATCAAAATTACTCAGAATTGCCCTTTGCTAACTCTGAAAATTCTGGCAAGACTAAAACTATTGTAGCAGCTTGAAGGGTAATTTTGGAAAAGGAAAAAAGAGAAGAGAAGAAAATGATGTGTATTTATTTATATTTAAGTAGAAAAGAAATAACTTAATTTGTATATATCAGTGTAATTAAACTTGCTATGAAATGTTTATTGTGTTTTTTTTTTCAGGTAAAAGTTTTAATAATGTGTTTCGTACATTTTTACTCGTTCAATATTAAAATGACGTACACTCTTTAAATAGCAATAAACAAAGGAAATTATAAGTTTACTATATCACCTTTTATATATAATAAATTCAATATTTTGTTAAATGATAATAATTAATAATTAGGAAATGTTAGGAATTACGTGATAAATGAATCTCTTGATTATTTTTTTAACAAGACAAATAAGTTTAGTATATTGGACAGGTACATAGAAGT
Organism: Solanum chmielewskii; assembly: GCA_027704785.1. NCBI lineage: Eukaryota > Viridiplantae > Streptophyta > Magnoliopsida > Solanales > Solanaceae > Solanum > Solanum chmielewskii. The sequence continues at coordinate 57,560,510 of JAKWIX010000322.1, read as the reverse complement.
CGATAGAGGGAGTAATTAATTACATATTTTAACTTATATTCCTTTCGGAAAAAATGAGATCTCTCGTTTACTTATAGTTTGAATAAAAGAAAAAGTTATTTTCATATCTCTATTGTATAAAAATAAAGATCACGTATGAACCATTTACACAATGATTTCGTTGGCAAGTTTAGATTAACTTATTCTGAGATTAATAATTAGTATCGGTATAAGTTAATCCCTCCCCTTGGATGGTATAGTAATCCCGAAACAACTTATCCTAGGATAAAATAAATAAATGACAAAAATATCCCTATAACCTCTTTTTATACATTACTTTTCACATTTATGAAGGATACTTTTGTAAACAAATAAATTATTTTTAAAATTCATTATTTTCAATACAACAAACCAAACACTCAATAAAAAAAAATCTTAGCATAACTTATCCATCATAGCTAATCTCATCATAACTGATCTCATAACAACTTAAATTCAAACTAAACAACTCATTGAATGTTAATTTATCAAAGATTGTACTTGTAAATTACCATATATAAAGTAACCTAATTGTGTAAAAATATTGTATATTGTTAACAATGGCGGAACCAAGAATTTTACGAAGGATATGGAGATTTTCTTCTCGATTATGCTAACAAGTGCACCCATAATAACTACTATATTTAACCTCTGAACCACCCTTCGCTTAATGTGCCTACACCTGGTTAGTATATAGAACTTAAACTCTTGCGAAATAAAGGGGGAAATGTGGATTTATAAAACAAAATTTAAATCACCATGTTATATATTTTTTTTTTCCAATAGAAACAAGATGTTGCTGGCTCTATCTGAGCTAAAGCAACCAACATACAATTTGGAGATAAGAGGGCCAAAACACATGAAGAGAAGAAGTTACAATAAACAAGACTTTGGCCCTTTTAAGCTCTCCTACACTTCACAATCATGCCACACTTAACTTAATTATATGATGAGAAAATGGAAACAAAATATAAGATATAATAGGGACAAAAAAAAAAATTAAATATAGAATGATCTTTTCTACAAATGCAACTACACTTGAGTTAAGTCCATTCTCTTCTAGTAATTTTTCTTCATCTGCATATATATTTTTCATTTGTATTCCAAAATCATGTTGTTCTCTGGTGCCAAACCAACACAAGCTCTCATTATATTCTCAAGCATTGCCCTCTGCTTTGAAAGGGCATTCACCACTGGAGTACCTGGTGGTACCTGTTGTCCAATTCACAACTACAGTTAATGAAAGGAAAAAGAAAAGGCAGCTCGGTGCACGAAGCATCTCGCGTTCGTGCAGACTCACTGAAAGATTGTTACCAAGAAAATCAACAGATTAATATAAAAAAATTGTTGGTAATTAAGTAAGAGAAGTACAAGGAAACATCATGTCTATGTGCCGGATCCTCCAATACTTCTGAAGGATTCGACATGCACTTTTGGAAGAGTCCGAGCAACATAAACAATACCCTTTGTGATCCCCATGTGAAGTCTATTTAGTTTGTTGTGACCTATGCATATTTTTTAGACTATGTCCATATGGAGATCATAATAATAACTGCTTTTGTGTGTGTATCATTTCTAATTTATCTTGGACCACAGATGAAGGAAATTACTTGAAGAGAATTCACATCAGCTATAGCTCTAGCACATGCTCAGACCAAACTAAAGCAACTTTTTTTCAACACTTGATAATTGCATAATGTTAACTTTTAAGCTATTTGCTCAGACTCTTCAAAGTTCCAACGGTTGTATGTGGCATCCTCCCAACGTACTGTATTTTTGGAGGATCCTACACGACTATGACAATATTTTTGGAGAGTCTGAGCAACATAGTTTTTGAGTCTATTTGAACATAATAAAAAAAAACCTCATAGAAACTTTACCAGGGGAGCCTTGGTGAGGTAGCTGAGAATAGTAGACACAGGGTGGAAGGAGTGGAACTTCCCCTGAAAACAGAATCACTTCTCATCAGAACAATCACACAACATTTAAGGGTACACACAACGTGACAAAGTGTAAATCTTTGAAGACATTGAAATAGAAACCGACCTCCCCTTCAGCTTTGAGCTGAATGCGAGTGCTGAGTTCAGCAAGAAGGACCAAATCTAAGATAATTGGAGCTGCCAAAAGAGAGTCCTCACATGTGTTGTGCATAACTATAGTGCTCTTTCCGCCCATGAAAATTTCTGACATGTACTCATCCATTGCCCTTTTGCTGTCTCCAACATATGGAACATACTGAAATACAAAATCAAACATTTTGACAAATTAATATGCCTGTTTATATACATTAACTTTTAACTTTCTCACGTTATATTATTTACCTTGATCACAACAACATGGTCAGGGTGCTCGCCAGATTCATAGAGAATGGCGTTGCTAGCAACCATGTCATCAACAACATTACTTTTTGAGATCTCCTTAGACCGGAAGGTTTGAGGAGCAGAAAGATTCATTCCATCATTGTTACCCAAGTGATTGTAGCTCACTATTGACGTTGGCTGTAATACAAACACCACGACTTTCAGCACGGCTATACTATTTCTCTATAAAGAAACTCCATCTTCCAATGACAAGTATGCTTATGTGCTTAATTTATGTATATAAAGTGCTTCAACATTTAAACATTCAACCAGAATTAACAGCAAAAGGCATACCTTAATACCAGCTCCAACAAGGAAATCAACCAACACGGACTTCATCTTGGTTTGACCACTCTTAAAGTCATCACCACCAATTAAAGTGTTTCTCTTTATGGCCAAATCAATAAGACCTGTGAAATCGTATCAGAAGAAAATACTTAGAATTATAGAAGCGAAGCTATAGCTGGTCATCAGCAGCAATTAGACTTTCAATAACTCGTTACAATTGTTATCGGGATTCCATACCTGGAACAAAAGTGTTTTGAGGGCTTCCGTTGATGAAAGGCACATTTTCCATAATACAAGCAATAGCATGCAATGTAGAAGGAGATATTTCAGCCTCATTTCTATCCACAGCAGCTAAAAGGTTTTCCATGGTGTCATTAAGGCCAACAACCACATTGCTGTACCTTTCGGTGTTGGCAGTCCATAGAACCACTATCTTGTCTACCTTGTTCTTCTCCTTGAACTCCCTAAATTACCAAGCAGACATGTAATTTACACTCTAAACTAAAAATCACATCATTTTCCAGAAAAAACAGACAACTTTGTTCAAGATTGAAGACGGTTAATCAAGATTATAACTTTTACCTAATATCTTTAACAATTTGTTCAACTTGTTCTTTCTTGGTTCCTTTGATCACGTTGTTGGCACGTGCTTCTTGGTTAGCCGCAATGAAGTCAGGGTCATAGATACCAGGAAGGGGAACCATGGATTCCATGTAGGGCCTCAGCTGCTTTTGCAGATCAACTTCGAAAACCTTAGCCCTGACCATAGCATCTGCCAAATTCATGTTGCTAATGTCCCATCCTCCAAATACTACATCGTCTGGGTTGACCTATATCACCATCAGATCAAATATATCAGTCTGAATCTAACTAAGACAGAGCAGCTTTTCATGACTAATGCTATAAAGAGTTCGTTAAACTGTCTGGGTCGTTTAGTTGCAAGCATAACAAATAATAGTCCCGGGACAAAAAGAGACTATTTTTTATCATGTGTTTGGTTAAACATTTGATCCGGTATAAGCAATCGCAGGATTATCATCATTTACGTCTTTTTTTTAGTCCAATAAACCAAATATTTATCAGTACAAGTATATCAACTAAATATTCAATCACATCAACCCCTATAATATAATTATCACGCAGGGGTGAACCTAACATTTCTATTACGAGTTCAGTAGAACCCACTAACTTTGATACAAACCCTGTATTGTGTTAAAATATCCACATAATAAGATCAAAAACCCCACAAATTTCTCCTTTTCGATTCTAGAACTCATAAACTCAAAATCCTACCTCCGCTAACTTGTTCACAAACCAAACAACTCGAAAAGTGCTTAAGTATATCCTTTTAGTATTCAACTATCCATAAAGCCACATAAAGTAACTTTACTAAAGGCAAATTAACCAATTTGGGAATTAGAATAACGTTGGTTGGTTGTTTACCTGAACTTTCACCTTATTAACGAGGATTCGATTCTAAACCTTATACTCCCCCATCCCCACACCCCCACACCCCCATTCCCCCAATTTTGAAAACACAAAACAAAACAAGGTGAGTACCATGGGAAGGAGGCTTTTGAAGGGTGCATAGATCTCTTCGCCATTGAAAGACCCAACTCGAATGGTTGATGCCTGAGTAAGAGACCCAAAATAATTGGCTTGTTGCACTTTTTCTTTCGTTGCCCATGAAATTCCTCTGCCATAAACAATCAAAACCCATTACTTAAAATCACAAAATCAACATAAAATTAGATTCTCAAAACAAAACAAAAAAAAAAAACTCACTCTCGATTCGCAATAACACCTCCAGTCAATGTTGAACCATTGTTTCCTCCCCATCCAACAAGCATAACCCTAAACAAATCACAAATTTCTTCACCCAATTTTTTTTTGAAAAAAAGAAAAATGAAATCTGAGAAGAAAAAAAAATGAAGAAACTTACCCTAATTTTGGCACATGGGTATCAGTTTTAAATTCATATTTGACAGTTTTAGGCTTAACAAGCCATTGATAAGTTCCATTTCTCTCTTCATGAACAAGCTCTGTGGTTTCATAATCATACACAGAATGAATTTCATTCTCAATATACTTCACATTTGGGCTTTCCACCTTAAAATTTTCAATAAACATTTTGACCAAAAAAATCAGAACAACCTATTCAATTTAGAAGAAGAACAAGTGTTCAAGATTCTATTTTGCTTTATGAAATATTTGCTGCCATGGAAGTGTATATATAGAGAGAAAAATACAAGTGGCACTTTATTAGTGGAATCCCACTATAAAATTAAAGCTTAGCCATGCAAATATTTTGATATACTTAGAGCCTTTCTTTTTGTATTTTCACCGTCGTCATTAGAGTTTTGACTAAATTTGAGTCGTACATGTCGTAGCGTACAATTAATAAATAACTTACTCACATATGATATTTACGTCGTATTTGGAAATAAATTTTTAGTGTTAAACCATGGTAAGATAAATATGCAATTTATGTAATCAAATTATTTAATTAAAAAAATTTAACATGATTTGGTGTAAATATGGAATGTGGGTAAATGAACGCAAAATTTTTTGCTTAGGTTGTATATTTGTATTAAGAAATTTACTAAAATTATTATCATTTTTGTCTATTTTTATCGTCATAGTTTTCTTTCTTTTAGAATCAAACTACAAAAAATTTGATAAAAATTTATGATGTATTTTTTTATTAAATTGATATACAGAAGAATTGCAATTAGTAGTATTTTTTGTATAAATTTTAAATATTCAAATTTAAATTTAAAATATCAAATTAATGTAATTTAATTTAATTTTGAAAAATAATTAAATTAACTATTAAAAAACTTAACATGATAAATAAAAGCAGATATAAAGATATATATAACTATTTAATTGTGAATCTAATAACTATGATTGCAAGTATAGAATTGGACATTTTTTTAAAAATAATCTCTACTTTTGTACCTATCAACCTTTTGCCATTTTTGCCTTTTAAATTCAATATGTCGATGTTGTAAAAATATATTTACATAATCAATGTGAGGTAATTATATGTAAATATTTGTAACAAACGTTAATTAATAATATGATAAAATTGATAATTTAACTTGAAATGAAATTTAAAGGGGAATATTTACGAAAACTTGTTTTGATTTTATGTGATTATATTTTTTTATCCCAAAAGAATATAACTTCCTAAATTTATAATTGATTTAAACTATTTATTTTATTCTTAATGAAAAGTTACTCTAGTAGAATATTCACAAATGCTTATGATCAAGTTTATAAAATCTTATTATCACACAAATATTTGTTTATGTTATTAGAGATTAACATTGACTAATAGTGTTTTTTTTTTTTGACAACTAATAGTGTATTTAAAAATACTTTTTTATATATATAATTTGAGATCTTCTTTTATTTTTTATTTTTTATTTTATTTGGAGTGAAAAACATGTGGGTTTGATTTCTTGCGTGGCTTAGTGTTGTAAAGTTGATTTGAAAATTTCTAATTAGGCTGTTTTATTGGTTTTTTTTGTTAATAATAATAATATTAAACATAATGTTATACTTAAATATTAGTTTAACTATCGTTACTCATGTGCACGACAGGGGATTTTGGTTTAATTATTTGAAGAATAATATCAAAATTAGATTTTATTTCAAGATTGAATCTAGTATTTTAATCATAAGTGTGTGGCATTTTTTTTAATTGTATTAAGGTGTGGTTGTTGAACATGCCATTTCAAATTCAAATTTAAATTTTAATTATTTTTAAAATATATTTTTCTTTTATAGCGTGTTAGCCTCGATTAGCAGAGTTGAAATCGATTTCACATTGTAATTTACGAAAGAAATAGTCTCTTCCTAAAGCACTATAATGGGATATTTATATTCTAATCTTTCTTTGAGTTATACCCATTCGAACTAGATATCTAGAAGGAGTTTTTTTTTTTAAAAAAAAATAATTATTATGAAGTATTTCGAAATTATAACTTGAATCAAGTAAAGAAAATGAGGTCTTATACTTTCGAGTTTATCGTAAATTAATCTCTTGTGTTAGGCGATCCTGATATTTCATTACATTCTATTGTTATTTACCATAATAAAAAATTATTTATTCAACTTTTAAATAAAACTTTTAACATCAATTATATATGATTGAAGTTTAGGTCCAAATAATTAAACCTAAGAAAACGTGACTGAACTTTAATGTGTGCATAAACTATGGTCATAATTCAATATATATTTGAATTTATACATATATAATTTCAGACATAATATATCTAAAATTATCACAAATTGAATAACTTAAAAATATAAAATTTCAAACTTTATGTGGTCTTACATCTTCTGTGGGCTTCACCCACACACTTGGCAAATTAGAAAGAATTGTTCTTCAACATTTTGGGCTTCAATATTGAACTAAAAAGTTCATGTACCATGTGTGTATAATTTATGTAATTTTTAGCGAAGTTTTTCATTTTTCTTTAAATATCTCGTGTATCCTTATCTTTAGAAGCTTATCGAGTTAAAATATTGAATACCTTAGAACAAAGTATTTAAGAAAATAGACGTATGTCACAAAAATTGGTATCTATTCATAGTAAATTGCCAAGCATATACATATGGTCATAAAAGTATTATTGGAAGTTACTCAATAATGGACTTATAATTCACCATGAGTCCATAACTTAATTGGGGGGGGGTCAACATTATCACTAAAATCCAAATGGAAAAACATCAATTTCCTCAATAATTAATTACCACTCATTAATTAAATATAGATATGTGGCCATGTGCTTATTAATGATCAAAGGCTCCATGTTTTTTTCTACACCATAATTATGTATATTTTTAATAATATGCTTCAATAGAGCAAACACGAAAGCATCAATTGATAGAGTTAAAAAAACAAACATTTTAGATAGTTTTAACCAACAAGAAGATCATCTTGTTAGTCCTAGGTGGTGTAGACGAAGATCGAGACTATTCTTGTTAATCCTACGTGGTGTAGACGAAGATCGAGACTATTTAAGATTTGATTCGATGATATATATTTTTCTTTATTATTTTTAGATGGATTTCTTATTCTTTGGCTAAGAAAAAGACTTAATATATGAGGGAGAAAACAAATTTTAGGAAGAGAATTTTAATTTTTCTTTTCATTTGTAGATGTAAAATCACATCACATCACTTTAGTTGTTCTTTTATGGGAGTGAAACAAGGAATAGATGGAAATAGGCGGTGGGGGTCCAGCTTAATTCGTAAAAATTTTAATTAGTTGTTTCGTCTTGTATAATATTTTTTTTTTCATTTTCAATCCTCCCTACCTCGGGCATCCCCATGAACCCGTTTGATTTTTCTAGTTAAGTTTCGTACTAAAAAAGATTTCGTAAAAGTAAATTTATTTTTTCACTAAGTTGTATTAATTTAATAGATAATGACTTGAAATTTTATTTTTCAGAGAGGTCAATTGGAAAACATATAAGAAAATGATTACTTTTTGTTGAATCATTTTCACTTACGATCTTACGTATTTTAGTAGTTTCAAAGAAATTATCTTTATAAAAAAAATAATGTTCTATCACTTTTATGACAAATTAAATTCGAACTCACATAAAATTATATATACCCACAACTTGTCCGCCCCATATTAGTTAAAAGACCCACTTTGACCCGTCTTACATTCTTCATATCCCACACAACCTTAAACCCCTCCCGCCCCACGTCGAGGCCCATTGTCATCCTTAAAAGGAGGGGAAAGAGGGACCAAAGAATTATTATTTTTAAAAAGACTTCTCTTAAAACAAGATTATAATAACTCTATATTTATGGGCAAAGTCCTTATATATTTCAAGGTTTTTATTCTTCTCTATTTTGTTTGATTTAGACATTTTAGACATGAAATTCCAGAGGTTATCCACCCAATGAAAGAAAATGTTAAGTCAGTTCAGAGACGAATTAAAAATTTAAGATTATATTGTAACGACCTGTTTAGTCGTTTTGAGCAACAGATGTTATTTATGGAAAACTAGCTGAGACGACGGATCCCACGAAGGACCGTCATGGGCACGACGGACCGTCGAGGGGGTCTCGTTTCAAAACACTTAGAAATTCTGAAAAATGGGTACTGAAATCGACTCTCTGAACTTCGTAACGGAATGGCAGGACGGACCGTCACAGGCATAACGGACCGTCACAGACTCTTCAGAGAATTGAGTCTCTGAACTCTGTGACGGAGCAGCAGGACGGACCGTCGCAGGCGCGACGGGCCGTCACAGGCTGCGTAATCCCAGGCTGAGTCGGATTTCTTTAATGTTTTAAGGGACGTTTTTGACTATTCCTGCTTTAATTATAAAGTTAGTGGGTTAATGTTAATAAGTCTAATTACTTGGGGGTTAAAAGAGGTAACCTTAAGTTAATTAGTGGGTTATTATTGCCATCTTTTATTCTTAATTATATGCTAAATAGGGTAAAAGAAAGAGGGTTTGAATAAAGAAAATAGAAAGAACAAAGAGAGAGAGAGGATCGAACGAGAAAGAGGAGAAACGAGAAGAAGAACAAAGCTTTGGAAAATTGTTTGCTTGATCAAAATTCTTCGGTGGAGGTAGGTTATGGTTTTTATACTATTCGTAGTAAACTCTTAATAGCGAATGATATGTACGGGTAGTATTGTAAACCCTTCTATATGCTTAATTGTATGCTTGCATGAATGTGATTATGTAATTGTGATAAAATAAGCATGATGAAGCTATTAATCCTAAATCTTGAGAAACCCTAATCTACTTTGTTAATGATGATGCCTTAGTGTAAAAGAAGGCTTGATGAATGAAAGTAGTGAGATTAGGGGATCGGGTGTCACGTTCCGACACCAGGATAGTATATGGATCGGGTGCCACGTTCCGGTACCAGGATAGTATATGAGGATCGGAGTGTCACGTTCCGACACCAGGATAGTATATGGATCGGGTGCCACATTCCGGTACCAGGATAGAATATGGATCGGGTGTCACGTTCCGACACCAGGATAGAATGAGGATCGGAGTGTCACGTTCCGACACCAGGATAGTATATGAGGAGCGGAGTGTCACGTACCGACACGAGAGGAATAAAGATAATGAATCTTGAAAGATGTTAATATACTCAATCTAATGAACCTAATCCCCAAATGACTATGATGAGGAGGCGTGAGTCCTCATTGATGTTCTTGGTGTTGTAACCAAGGGTTATGGTAATTGTAAATGCTGCATGCTAAGGATATTAGTTGATTTTATGATGTTACCTGATATATACTGTTTTCTATTTTGAGTTGGCTGATGATACCTACTCAGTACTTGTGTTTGTACTGACGCCTACTTGTATTTGTTTTCTTTGTAAATTGTGGAGTGCAGCAAACGTACCGTCGTCTTCAACTCAACCGCAACTCTAGCCAGTCTTCATTACTCCGGATATCAGGGTGAGCTAATGCTTCTAGCTTGGACTGGATCCTCCTCTTTATGTTTTGATGCCTTGAAGTTCCGGCATGGACTAGCTGTTTATGTATTTTAGCTTCTTAGATACTCTTAGATTTAGTAATTTGAAGTAGATGTTCTTGTGATGATGACTTCCAGATTTTGGGGATAATAATAGTTGTTGAGTTTTTAGAAGTTATTGAATTGGTTTTTTATTAATGAGTTTAAGTCTTCCGCATTACTTTCTGTTGATATTATATTGAAATGTTAAGGTTTAGATTGGTTGGTTCGCTCACATAGGAGGGTAAGTGTGGGTGCCAGTCGCGACGCGATTTGGGTCGTGACAAACTTGGTATCAGAGCATTAGGTTCGTTGGTCTCATCACACAAGAACGAGTCTAGTAGAGTTTTGAGGAACGGTAGGGGGACGCCTTTACTTTTCTTTGAGAGGCTATAAGACTTTAGGAAAATTCCATTCTTTTCTTCTTTCGTGCTATTACTTGGATCCAATTGGTATCTAGGTGATACAAATTGGTATCTAGGTGATACAAATTGGTATCTGACCATCTTCACTCTATTTCGTAGATGGTTAGAACTAGAGCAACAACGACTGCGCCAACACCAACATCAGCAAGATAAGAAGCGTCTGAGCCAGCCACTGGGGCTGTAGCTCGAAGAGGAGTAGTGACAAGAGGTCGTGGAAGAGGTCGTGGGAGGACGCCCTCTAGAGGAAGAGGACGAGCACCTAGCCCATCTGATACTAGGGCGGTGACTCCTCCACCAACTGAGGAAGTGGTAAGAGAGGGTGAGGATGGGGAGAATGAACAAGTGCAGAATGAGGAATTGCCACCCCAACCTACACCAGAGATGATCAATCAGGTTCTTGCTTATCTTAGCGGGTTATCTGATCAGGGCCAGACACCTCCAGTGTTTTCTACACCAACACCTCCGGTTCCGGAGGTACAACATGCAGCTACTATGGCTCCCCGCATGGATGCCTCATTGGAAATAGGCACGTTTCCTCGGTTGACTACACGGCCTATAATGACAAATGATCAGCATGAACTTTTCAGTAAGTTCTTGAAATTGAAACCCCCAGTCTTCAAGGGTGCTGAATCTGAGGATACATACGATTTTTTGGTTGACTGTCATGAGCTACTACACAAGATGGGTATAGTAGAACGGTTTGGTGTTGAGTTTGTGACTTATCAGTTTCAAGGGAAAGCCAAAATGTGGTGGCGGTCACATGTTGAGTGTCAACCAACAGAGGCACCACCTATGACTTGGGCATCATTCTCTAGCTTGTTTATGGAGAAGTATATCCCCCGGACTTTGAGGGATAGGAAAAGAGATGAGTTCTTGAGCCTAGAGCAAGGTAGGATGTCGGTTACTGCATATGAGGCTAAGTTTCGTGCATTATCCAGGTATGCCACCCAACTTGTTTCAGTCCACAAGAGCGGATTCGCCGTTTTGTGAAGGGGTTGAGATCAGAGTTGCGAATTTCAGCCTTACAGGTAGCGGCTACAGCGAAATCTTTTCAAGAGGTGGTAGACTTCGTGATAGAGGTAGAGGGAGTGAAGCCAGATGACTTCACCATGGCATCGACATCAAAAAGGTTTCGAAAGGGAGGTGAGTTTAATGGTTCTTACTCTAGAGGACAGGGTTCAGGAGGTTACTCAGTCCGACCAATTCAGTCTTCACTACAGACTGTAGTTGGGCGTCCACCTCAGACCGGTCAACACTTCTCTGAGAGACCTATGCTTGAATCCAGAGAGTGTTATGGATGTGGGGAGACTGGACACATTAAGAGGTATTGTCCAAAACAAAGTTACAGACCTCCAATAGTTAGAGGTAGAGGTGGTCGTGGAAGAGGCCGCTATTCTGGAGGACGAGGCGGCCGAGGTGATGGTGGTCACCAAAACGGCCGGGGTGATGGGCAAAATGGAGCCACTACAGCACAACATGGTAGGGGCAACGGGCAGACAAATGATAGGGCCCATTTTTACGCCTTCCCTGGGCGGTCTGAAGCGGAGACATCGGATGTTGTTATCACAGGTAATCTTTTGATTTGTGATTGCATGGCTTCTGTATTATTTGATCCTAGCTCCACATTTTCATATGTATCTTCCTAATTTGCTAATGGTCTTAATTTACATTGTGAATTGCTTGACATGCCTATTCGTGTTTCTACTCCGGTGGGTGAGTCTGTGATAGTTGAAAAAGTATATAGGTCTTGTTTGGTGACTTTTGTGGGGAGAAATACTTATGTAGACTTGGTTATCTTAGAAATGGTTGATTTTGATGTAATTCTGGGTATGACTTGGCTTTCTCCGAATTTTGCGATCTTGGATTGTAATGCTAAAACTGTGACGTTATCCAAGCCTGGGACAGATCCGTTAGTGTGGGAGGGTGACTACACTTCCAATCCGGTTCGTATCATCTCCTTTCTTCGTGCTAAGAAAATGGTTAGTAAGGGTTGTTTAGCGTTCTTGGCACATCTCAGGGATGATACTACCCAAGTACCTCCAATTGAGTCGGTTTCGATAGTTCGCGAGTTTTTAGATGTGTTTCCTGCAGACCTTCCTGGTATGCCACCGGATAGAGATATTGATTTTTGCATCGATCTGGAACCGGGTACTCGCCCCATTTCTATACCCCCTTATAGAATGGCTCCCGCGGAGTTAAGAGAGTTAAAGGCACAACTTCAAGAGTTGCTAAGCAAAGGCTTTATTAAACCAAGTGCATCTCCTTGGGGTGCTCCGGTATTAATCGTGAAGAAAAAGGATGGGAGTTTTCGGATGTGCATAGACTACAGACAGTTGAACAAGGTAACTATTAAGAACAAGTATCCCATTCCTCGCATTGATGACTTGTTTGATCAGTTACAAGGTGCTTGTGTCTTCTCTAAGATTGACTTGAGATCCGGTTATCATCAATTGAAAATACGAGCAACGGATGTGCCAAAGACTGTTTTCGACTAGGTATGGGCATTACGAATTTGTAGTGATGTCTTTTGGTCTTACGAATGACCCCTGCTGCTTATGAGCTTGATGAACTTGATTTTTAAGAGATTTTTAAGTGATATTTGGATCTTTTTGTGATCATATTTATTGATGATATAACATGAGGAAAGAAAGAGAATGAGTAACATGGAAAGAATGTTACTGGAAATGTTAAGAGAAGCTCTATACCAAATTCTCCAAGTGTGAGTTTTGGCTAGATTCAGTGTCCTTCTTGGGGCACGTGGTGTCTAAGGAGGGCGTGATGGTGGATCCTTCTAAGATTGAGACAATGAAGAATTGGGTAAGACCTACTAATGTGTTAGAAATAAGGAGCTTTGTTGGTTTAGCTAGCTATTACCGTCAATTTGTCAAGGTATTCTCTTCCATTGCTTCCCAATTGACGAACTTGACTAAGCAGAATAATCATTTGTATGGTCGGACGAGTGTGAAGAAAGCTTTCAGAAGCTCAAGACTTTGTTAACTACTGCACCAATTCTCACCTTGCCCATGGAAGGTAGGAATTTCATTGTCTATTGTGATGCATCCTATTCTGGTTTGGGTGCAGTGCTAATGCCAGAGAAGAATGTAATTGCTTATGCTTCAAGGCAATTAAAGGTGCATGAACGCAATTACCCGACCCATGATTTGGAACTGGCTGCGGTAGTGTTTGCATTAAAGCAATGGAGACATTATTTATATGGGGTTAAGTGTGAAGTCTACACGGATCATCGTAGCCTACAGTACGTCTTTACTCAGAAAGATTTGAACTTGAGACAGAGGAGATGGATGGAACTACTGAAGGACTACGACATTACTATCTTGTATCATCCGGGAAAGGCTAATGTTGTGGCAGACGCCTTAAGTAGAAAGGCAGGGAGCATGGGAAGTCTAGCTCACTTGCAAGTTTCTAGACGTCCATTGGCTAGAGAGGTTCAGACTCTGGCTAACGACTTGATGAGGTTAGAAGTAAATGAGAAGAGAAGATTGTTGGCTTGTATGGAGGCAAGATCTTCTTTTCTTGACAAGATTAAGGGAAAACAGTTTGAGGATGAGAAACTAAGCAGAATCCAAGATAAAGTATTTCGAGGAGAGGCTAAGGAAGCACAAATCGATGAGGAAGGTGTTTTGAGAATCAAGGGAAGGGTATGTGTACCCCGCGTCGATGATTTGATCAACACTATTCTGACAGAGGCTCATAGTTCAAGGTATTCTATACATCCTGGTGCAACCAAGATGTATCGTGACCTAAAGCAACACTTTTGGTGGAGTAGAATGAAGCGTGATATTGTTGATTTTATTGCCAAATGTCCAAACTGTCAACAAGTAAAGTATGAACACCAGAGGCCCGGAGGAACACTTCAGAAAATGCCTATTCCTGAATGGAAGTGGGAAAGGATTGCAAAGGACTTCGTGGTTGGTCTTCCCAAGACAATGGGTAAGTATGACTCTATTTGGGTGATTGTCGATAGGTTAACTAAGTCTGCTCATTTCATTCCGGTCAAGGTAACTTACAATGCAGAGAAGTTAGCCAAACTTTACATCTCGGAAGTGGTGCGATTGCATGGGGTTCCACTCTCCATTATATCAGATAGAGGTACGCAGTTTACTTCTAAGTTTTGGAAAACATTGCATGCGGAATTAGGTACTAGGTTGGACCTTAGTACTGCGTTCCATCCTCAGACCGATGGTCAGTCTGAGCGAACGATTCAAGTGTTGGAGGATATGCTTCGTGCATGTGTGATAGAATTTGGTGGTCATTGGGATAGCTTCTTACCTTTAGCAGAGTTCTCCTACAACAATAGCTATCACTCAAGCATTGGTATGGCCCCATTTGAGGCACTATATGGGAGAAGAAGTAGGTCTCCTATTGGGTGGTTTGATGCATTTGAGGTTAGACCTTGGGGTACTGACCTTCTGAGAGAATCGTTAGACAAAGTGAAATCTATTCAAGAAAAGCTGTTAGCGGCGCAAAGTAGGCAAAAGGAATGTGCAGATCGAAAGGTTAGAGACTTGGATTTCATGGAGGGTGAACAAGTCTTGCTGAAGGTTTCACGCATGAAAGGGGTGATGCGGTTTGGTAAGCGAGGTAAACTTAGCCCGAGGTATATCGATCCATTTGAAGTTCTGAAGCGTGTAGGGGAGGTGGCTTATGAGTTAGCCTTGCCTCCAGGGCTGTCCGGAGTGCATCCGGTATTTCACGTGTCTATGTTGAAAAGATACCATGGGGATGGAAACTACATCATTCGTTGGGATTCAGTTCTGCTTGATGAGAATTTGTCTTATGAGGTTGAACCTGTTGCTATTCTAGATAGAGAAGTCTGCAGGCTGAGGTCAAGGGAGATTGCATCCATCAAAGTTCAATGGAAGAATCGACCCGTTGAAGAAGCCACTTGGGAGAAAGAGGCTGATATGCAAGAAAGATACCCACACCTGTTTACAGATTCAGGTACTTCTTTTCGCCCTTGTTTTTCTTCTTATGATCGTTCGAGGACGAACGATGGGTAAATTGGTATCTATTGTAACGACCTGTTTAGTCGTTTTGAGCAACAAATGTTATTTCTGGAAAACTGGCTGAGACGACGGGTCCCACGACGGACCGTCATGGGCACGACAGACCGTCGAGGGGGTCTCGTTTCAAAACACTTAGAAATTCTGAAAAATGGGTACTGAAATCGACTCTCTGAACTTCGTAACGGAATGGCAGGACGGACCGTCACAGGCATAACGGACCGTCACAGACTCTTCAAAGAATTGAGTCTCTGAACTCTGTGACGGAGCAGCAGGACGGACCGTCGCAGGCGCGACGGGCCGTCACAGGCTGCGTAATCCCAGGCTGAGTCGGATTTCTTTAATGTTTTAAGGGACGTTTTTGACTATTCCTGCTTTAATTATAAAGTTAGTGGGTTAATGTTAATAAGTCTAATTACTTGGGGGTTAAATGAGGTAACCTTAAGTTAATTAGTGGGTTATTATTGCCATCTTTTATTCTTAATTATATGCTAAATAGGGTAAAAGAAAGAGGGTTTGAATAAAGAAAATAGAAAGAACAAAGAGAGAGAGAGGATCGAACGAGAAAGAGGAGAAACGAGAAGAAGAACAAAGCTTTGGGAAATTGTTTGCTTGATCAAAATTCTTCGGTGGAGGTTGGTTATGGTTTTTATACTATTCGTAGTAAACTCTTAATAGCGAATGATATGTACGGGTAGTATTGTTAACCCTTCTATATGCTTAATTGTATGCTTGCATGAATGTGATTATGTAATTGTGATAAAATAAGCATGATGAAGCTATTGAATCCTAAATCTTGAGAAACCCTAATCTACTTTGTTAATGATGATACCTTAGTGTAAAAGAAGGCTTGATGAATGAAAGTAGTGAGATTAGGAGATCGGGTGTCACGTTCCGACACCAGGATAGTATATGGATCGGGTGCCACGTTCCGGTACCAGGATAGTATATGAGGATCGGAGTGTCACGTTCCGACACCAGGATAGTATATGGATCGGGTGCCACGTTCCGGTACCAGGATAGAATATGGATTGGGTGTCACGTTCCGACACCAGGATAGAATGAGGATCGGAGTGTCACGTTCCGACACCATGATAGTATATGAGGAGCGGAGTGTCACATACCGACACGAGAGGAATAAAGATAATGAATCTTGAAAGATGTTAATATACTCAATCTAATGAACCTAATCCCCAAATGAGTATGATGAGGAGGCGTGAGTCCTCATTGATGTGCTTGGTGTTGTAACCAAGGGTTATGGTAATTGTAAATGATGCATGCTAAGGATATTAGTTGATTTTATGATGTTACCTGATATATACTGTTTTCTATTTTGAGTTGGCCGATGATACATACTCAGTACTTGTGTTTGTACTGACGCCTACTTGTATTTGTTTTCTTTGTAAATTGTGGAGTGCAGCAAACGTACCGTCGTCTTCAACTCAACCGCAACTCTAGCCAGTCTTCATTACTCCGGATATCAGGGTGAGCTAATGCTTCTAGCTTGGACTGGATCCTCCTCTTCATGTCTTGATGCCTTGAAGTTCCGGCATGGACTAGCTGTTTATGTATTTTAGCTTCTTAGATACTCTTAGATTTAGTAATTTGAAGTAGATGTTCTTGTGATGATGACTTCCAGATTTTGGGGATAATAATAGTTGTTGAGTTTTTAGAAGTTATTGAATTGGTTTTTTATTGAGTTTAAGTCTTCCATATTACTTTCTGTTGATATTATATTGAAATGTTAAGGTTTAGATTGGTTGGTTCGCTCACATAGGAGGGTAAGTGTGGGTGTCAGTCGCGACGCGATTTGGGTCGTGACATATATGCCTTTAATTTGAAATTATATTTCAAATTATTTAATTTAATTCATAATTTATAATAAAAATCATTTATATATAATCCTTACACGAAATTAATAGGAAAAAAAAAACATATTCACTTTTCTTACTTTAAAAATAATTTATATTTAATCTTCATTATATTTTATGAATAAAAACAATTTTACGTGACATGACATAATATTTAGGCGAGGTCCTGAATATCACATGCAAAGTTGTTAAATATTACATAACGACATTTAGGTAAGGTAACTATCACATGATATGAAAAAAAAAATTAGAAATTTATTCTTTCACTTTTTTTTTTTTGCTACTACTAGAAAAAGAGGTTTGTCCTTTTGAGAAATAATGAGAAATTTCTATTATATAAATATAATTGTTTCACCATAATCTCATTTTATAAGGAAAATGAATAATAAAAACTAAATTTTTATTGAAATATTGCTATTAATTACTAAATATTTTTTTTATTAAAATATCTGTAAAAATAATCACACAATATTTTTAATTGAAAAAATTCAAATTCAAAATCGTATTTTTTTTTTAAGTAGTGTTCCTTTGAGATGATGGGAGAAGTTTCTAGTTAGGATAGGAAGTTGGTGAATGCACGTTATAGTTATAGACTTTGTGGTTGGTTCCAATTACGTTCCTTTCAAGGAATTAATTATAGGGACCAATATAAATATATAATAGACGAATCAGAATTTTAATTTTATTGATTTTAAATGTTATAATGATGATTTTATGTGTTAATAATTAAATTTTAAATTTAATATTGGTATATAATTAATGAATTTTTAATATAAATATATTATCCAAACAAAAGTTATAAAATTCGATTCAATTCATACCCAAAATTTTAGCTTTACTTCTGACTTATATCGACAATATTTTAAAGAAATTAAAAACAACGCCTCTATAACTCTTTATGATTATGGAATTTGGAAGTTCAAAATAGTAAGATTACTATTAAATCGATTACTTGTTTGATTATTTTTTTTCTAGTTGTTCCTATTTATTTGTCTATTTTGACAAATGACATAAGGACAAAAAATTTTTTACTTATAGTCCGTGGTTTGTGGTGATCTGAAATTTCAACGTCTTTTGGCCTAATTTTTTTATGAATATCCATTAAGACGTTATCTATTGAGTCAGTTGGCCATGACAGGTAAAATGGACCATTTTAAAGGTCAAACGAATTTCGGAGCAGGTATACTCCTTATTTTACCGATTTTCGTGTGCTACAGTCCACAATCTTTTTTGGTGTCAAGAATTCTGACGTTGTTTTCGCCCAAATTTTTTGTGGGTGTCAATTAAGATGTTAGCTATGGAGCTAGTTGGTCCTGACGGTCAAAATGATCCATTTTGAAGGTCAAACTAGCCCGAAGCAAGTAAATCTCTCCTTTTATCGATTTTTGTGTGCTATAATCCATGAATTTTTGGTGATCTGGAATTTCGACGTCTTTTTTGCCCAAATTTTTTATGAACGTTCGTTAAGACATTAGCTATGGAGACAGTTAGCTCCAACGGCCAAAATTACCCATTTTTAAGGTCAATGAACCCGAAGCATTTATACCCCATTTTACCAATTTTTTTGAACCATATTCCGTGGAATTTTGGTGATACACAATTCCGACGTCTTTTTTTTCCAAATTTTTTGTGGACGTCCGTTAAGACGTTATATGTGGAGTTAGTTGACCCTGACGGCCAAAACAGACCATTTTGAAGGTCAAACGAGCCCTGGAGCAAGTGAACCCCTCATTTTGTTGATTCTCGTGTCCTATAGTCCATAAACTTATTTAGTGATCTAGAATTCCGACGTCTTTTTCACCCAAATTTCTTGTGAACGTTCGTTAAGACGTTGGATGTGGAGCCAGTAGGCCTTTACAGCTAAAATGACTCATTTTGAATGTCAAACGATCCACGAAGCAGGTAAACCCCTCCCCCCCTCTAATTTTGTCGATTTTCGTATGCTCCATGATTTTTGGTGATCCAATATTCCAATGTCCTTTTAGCCCAAATTTTTTGTGGACTTACGTTAAGACGTTACCTAAGGAGTCAGTTGGCCCTGACGGCCAAAACGGTCAATTTTCAAGGTTAAACAAATCCCGAAGTAGGTATACCTCTTTTTTGTTGATATTCGTGTACTATGGTCCATGAACTTTTAGTAATCCAAAATTCTGACGTCTTTTTTGGTATAAATATTTTTTGGACGTCCGTAAAGACGTAATCTATGGAGCTGGTGGCCCTGACGATCAAAATAAACCATTTTGAAGGCCAAACGAGCCCCGGAGCAGGTAAACCCCTCATTTTATCAATTTTCGGTTGCTATAATCTACGATCTATTTTTGTGATCGAGAATTTTGATGTCTTTTTTTGTCATAATTTTTGTGGACGTCCGTTAAGACGTTAGCTATGGAGTCAGTTGGCTCTGACGGCCAAAATGACCCATTTTGAAGGTCAAACGAGCCCGAGAGCAGGTAAACCCTTTATTTCACCGATTTTTTATTGACGTTCGTCAAATGAGCCCGAAACAAGTATACCTCATTTTACCGATTTTTGTGTACTTGTCCATGAATTTTTGGTTATTTGAAATTCTGGCTTCTTTTTTGCTCAAATTTTTTGTGGACATCCGTTAAGACATTATCAATTGATCCAGTTGGCCTTAACGACTATAACGATTCATTCTCAAGATCAAATGAGACTCGAAGCAAGTATACCCATTTTATCGATTTTTGTGAACTACAATCTTTGAATTTTTGGTGAACAGAAATTCCAACGTTTTTTTTGCCTTAAGTTTTTGTGAACGTCTATTAAGACATTATCTATAAAGCTAGTTGGCCCTGACGGCCATAACAAACCATTTTGAAAGTCGAACGAGCCCCAAAGCAGTTAAAACCTCTTATTTTGTCGATTTTTGTATGCTATAGTTCATGATCTTTTTTTGGTCATCTAGAATTCCGATGTAGTTTTTATCTAGATTTTTCTGGACCTTCGTTAAGATGTTAGTTATGGAGCCCGTTGGCCTTGAAAGCCAAGATGACTTATTTTGAAGGTCAAACAAGCCCCTAAGCTAGTAAACTTCTCATTTTGATGATTTTTGTGTTCTATAGTCAATGAGTTTTTACTGATCCGAAATTTCGACGTCTTTTTTATTCAAATTTTTCGTAGACGTTCGTTATGACGTTAGATATGTAGTCAGTTCGCCCTTACAGTCAAAGTAACTCATTTTCAAGGTCGAACGAGCCCGATAAAGTTATACCTCATTTTGCCGATTTTTGTATACTATAGTCAATATATTTTTAGTGATTCAAAATTTTGACTTTTTTTTTTGCCTAAATTTTTTGTGGACGTCCTTTAAAATGTTAAATATGGTGGCAGTTTGCTCTGACAGTCAAAATGAACCATTTTGAAGGTCAAACGAGCCCCGGATAAGATAAACTTCATATTTTACCAATTTTCGTGTGCTAGTCCACAATTTTTTTTTGGTGATCCAGAATTCTGACGTCTTTTTTGCCCAAATTTTTTTGAATGCATTAAAACGTTAGATATGGAGCCAGTTGACCTTGACGGCCAACACGGTCCAATTTGAAGGTCAAACAAGCCTCGAAGCAGGTAAACCCCCCCCCCCCCCATTTTGTCGATTTTCGTGTACTATGGTCCATAAATTTTTGATAATCTAGAATTTTGATATTTATTTGCCCAAATTTTTCATGGATGCCTGTTAAGACGTTAGCTATGAATCTTGTTGGCAGTGACTTCAGAAAAACTCTCATTTTCAAGGTCAAACAAGCCTTGAAGTACATATACGCATTTTGGCTATTTTCGTGTATTATAGACCATGGATTTTTGGTGATCCAAATTTTCGACGTCTTTTTTCTAATTTTTTGTGGACATCCGTTAAAACATTATCTATAGAGCACGTTGGCCTTAAAGACCCCTTTTTAAAGGTCAAACGAGCCCTAAAGCAGGTAAATCACTCATTTTGCCGATTTTCATGTGCTATAGTCCACGATCTTGTTTGGTGACCAAAATTTCGACGTCTTTTTTACCCAAATTTTTTGTGGATGTCCCTTAAGTCGTTAGTTATGGAGCTAGTTTGCCCTGACGACTAAAACGACCCATTTAGAAGGTCAAACGAGCCCCGAAGCAGGTAAATCCTCCATTTTACTAATTTGCATATGCTATATAGTCCATGGATTTTTTGTAACCCGGAATTCTGACGGTAAAAATTTATCTGTATGACAGTTAAGACCTTAGTTATAGTGTTGGTTGGTCGCCAATGCCAAACAATCCATTGTAAATCGAGCCCCGAAGCAAGTAAACCTTCCATTATGCCGATTTTCATATGTTATAGTCCATGGATTTTTGGTGATCCGAAATTTCGATGTCTTTTTTGCCCAAATTTTTCGTGGACGTCCGTTAAGACGTTAGCTATGGAGCCAGTTGGCCCTGACAGCAATACGATCAATTTTCAAGGTCAAACGAATCTCGAAGCAAATATACTCCACTTTGTAGATTTTCGTGTGCTATAGTCCATAAATTTTTGGTGTCAGGAACTTTGATGTCTTTTTTGCCCAAATTTTTCGTGGACGTCCGTTAAGATATTAGTTATGGATCCAGTAGGCCTTGACAACCAAAACAAAGTTCAAACGAGCCTCGAAGCAGATATACTCCATTTTGTCAATTTTCATATACTATCCTCAATTAATTACTTTGAAAAATATATAACTTTTTAAAAATCTTTAATTTTTTATTCATCCATTTCATAACTAATAGAGGTAAAATGATAAATTTATTATGTCATCAATTATTTTTTAATTAATAGGTATGTTAATTCATAAATGGACATGTACTTAAGGATATATTACGAAGTGGAATGTTTTACTACATTTATGATGTCTTGTCTGCTTATAGTTAACAAGTCAAAGTAGAGATTGAGATTAATACCCTGTTTTGGTCGAAGTTATTGAAAATTCTAATGTGTTTATTTACTTTTATGTTTTTATTAAAAAAGTGCTTATATTAGAGAATTTGAGGTGTTTGACCGTGAAAATATAAGTGTTTTTCGTAGTAGTATAAGTTATTAATGACCGATATATCTTATTTTTAATTCGAAGATTGTGAATTCGAGCCATTAAAAAATAAAAAGGATAAAATCTCGCAGATGAAAAAGTTAACATTTAAAAGTTTTAACTTTTGGTAACAACACTTTTGAAATCTTAATCAAACACGAAATGATTTTTTTTATACAAAAGTCTTTTTTCTAAAAGCTCTTCTGACAAAATATACTTCCTAAAATAGGTAGATTTTAATTTTTTGACCAAATATATCATAAAAGGTTTCTTGTTAATTTCCATTTGAATATGGGTTTATATCCAAATTATTATATACTAGTATTATATATTCTAGAGAAATAAGTTGTAGAGGATTGTGAAAGTGTCAATTTTCATTTGCAGATTATCCAAAATATTTTAATTTTTTCACTATCAAGGTTGTGGCTTATCAATTATGAGACGAAGTGAACGAAAATCATGAAATATTAATTATGTTATAATATTAATAGAGACACAAAGAGGTAGTTAATATCTTTCAATTTATTAAAACTTTGATGATAAAATTATTTGATGTTTGAATTGGTGAAATATATATAGATAACATTAGTTACAACTGAGATCAACACAAACAGATACGAACACCATATTATAAAACATAGAGTAACTTTACTAATAACAAATATAAAAATTATATTTGTATGTTATAGCTATAGTTTGCATAATTGCGCTTCACAACAAACATAAATATGTATATTTCGCTATACATATATATATAAAAAAGCAGTTGTATAATCTGCTTTAATATATATATATATATATATATATATATATATATATATATATATATATATATATATATATATATATACACACACACACACACACACAAAAGAATCAATTGTATAACCTGTGTTTGTATAAAGCGAGAAATAGAGAAAGACAAAGGAAAATTGGGCAGAGGAAGATCGTATTTGTATAATCATAAGTGTATAAGACGAAAATATATGCATTTGTATTTGTATATACAATTTTTTCTTGCTTTATACAAACACAACATATACATTTGTGTCGTATAAAGTGAGAGAGGCGAGTGGCGAGTGGCGAGTGAGATCTGGGAGAGGGGAGAGAAGGAAAAGAAATATATGTATATATATACAATTTCTCTCGCTTATACAAACATTAACACATTTTATACATTTGTGTTTATACAAACATTAACACATTTTATACATTTTTGTTTGTATAGATGCGAGAGTAGCGAGGGAGTGAACAAAAATGATGAGCGAGATTCACTAGAAGAAAGGCGAAATAACAACAGTTTCGCTATGAGGTACAACTAAATCAAACTATAATTATAATATTTTATTTGAATTAATAGTTATAATTATATACAATTTTCCCTAAAAAATATATCCTTTTATTCCTTCTCCTCCTTCTCAATTTGCAGATAAAAGAAGTATAGTAACCATTGAATCTGAATTATTACTTTTATTTAGGTTAAAATATTCATCACCCCCCTGAACTTGAAGCTTTTTATTTGGTGTACATTTAAACTATATTCTATTTTAATTACCCCCTCAAACTTGTTTATTCCACTATCACGTACACCTTTTTGTCTGCTGCTCCTAGTGTGACTACACACGCACGTTAGTTGGCAAAAATAGTGATGATGTGGATTTCCACCTAGATAAATAATAGTCACCTAGATAAATTAAAATGGCAAAAAATAAATATCATATTCCAACTCCTTTCCCGGTCGCCGTCAATCTCCACCACCAACCACCGTATCTCCTCTTCTCATCTCTCTTTCCAATGCAGAATCAATTCTTCACTCTAACCTCCTTTCCGCTGCAAAACAACACGGTTTCTTCCAGCTCACATAACACTCCATCTCCTCTCACCTTGCTCAATCAGCTGAATCGGAATCCTTATCCATTTTTAACGATGAGAAACAACTCTGCTACACAAAGAATTGACCCTTGGGTTTCGATAATGATGATGACGACAACGGTGATGTCGTCTGCGGCCGGTCAATATTAAAAAAAATAGAGATTTTATAATTTTTTTTACTGTTGTAGCTTTATGACGTGACAATAAATCACTCCCTCACGCGCCTAGTAGAGTGTGATTTCAATTTCTACGCCAGGTGGACAGAAAAGGTGCACGCGTTGGATGAATAAACAAGTTCGGAGGGGTAATTCAAACAAAATAAAGTTTAAGTGTACACCAAATAAAAAACTTCAAGTTCAGGGGGGTAATGAATATTTTTGCCTTTTATTTATCATTTATAAAATTTAAGGGAAATGAGTTTGAAAAATATTTTTATTTTGATCGAAATTGTTATTACGATATCAAATTTTATAGAGGATTTTTTACTCTTACACTATTTAATAGTGTCTTTTAAAGGTATATATGTGCGCACGTAGACATCATAAATATTTCATAATTATAAATAGTAACGTGTCCACGTGAACACATATATACCTTTAAAATACACTAATAAATAGCTCAAGAGGTAAAAAGTCATTTTCAAAATTTGATATTGTTCTTACCTTTTGTCAACATAAACATATTGTAGTTACATTATGTATGAAAGATTTTGGTAAGGAGATGTTCTTTACTTCATGCTTCTTTTTTGTTTCTCTTCTTTAATAACTCTCATATTATGAAGCTTGGCATGGCTCTATACAGTGACCTGATCTTCTCACCCTGTTTTAAACCCCTAGATGAATTGAAAAAACCTTTTCGCCGCCCATTTAACAAAATTGAGTAAGTTTTGTACGTCTTCAGTGTCACACTAGCTTTTCAATGGGTTGTTCATGTACTTTGTGTTTGTGCCTATCGGGGATATGTACGTCCTCGAAAAATATATTCTTTCAAACAGAATAAGAAACCAGAAAAATTGAACCAAAACTGACGGTTATTTTCTTCGTTTGGTTTGGCTTTAGAAATTTAAAAGACGGACAAAATTGATTTTGTTTTAATTTTAATTAATTAATAACCGATTCAAACAGAACCACGAACATCGCTAAACATGACTTAATCGTATCAATATGATGGAATTTATTAACTTTCATGTTTGTAACCTATTTTGAGAATTATATAAAGGACTTTCAAAATTGGCGCCAAAACAAAACAATTGCAAATTTTATGATATATAGGGAGCTTCTCAATTCAATCTACTCACCTTAATTTAAGAAAATGCGAAAGGTTACAATTGCAAATTTTATATGATATTAAATTAGAAGACAAAAACTTAACTATTTTTTTTTTTTTAAAAAAAACATAATATTACTTCATTTATTAAAAACTAATGATATGAAAAGAAAAAAATTTCTCCATAAAACTGAATACAAAGAAAATAAAAGTTAGTTATTACATAGACACAACACAATATCTACCTTCTCCTTACTAAAATTAAAATTATAGCAGCAGAAACTGTTCTTTTCTGGCAATAAAAAGTACAACTCGAAATCAATAACTTGAAATAATCCAATTCGATCCATTTATTCGTTTTATGGCATAAAAGGTGAAGTTTGGTTTAGGTAAAGTAGCAGTAGTAATATACATGTCCAATACATCAATCTATCTTTATAGCAGAAGCTTAATCATGCAATAAGCAAAATTAGATATAACAAAAACACGACAACTTGTCATAGTGATATACATCCGTTGCCGATGCTGAGAATTTCACAACCCAAATTTAAAGTCCAATATATGTAATAATATTTTCTTGTTGGTATTGGCTTTGGACGAAAACATGTAGTAAAAGATTTTTCTGTTTTTTTAAAGCAAATTTTGGCAGGCCTTTTATAAAGATCAAATCAAGATATTATACAATTACAAGCTCATTTGGGTCTAATACCCAAATCCAATAAAACAATACACATAAATCAAGTCACATGTTTACTAAATATTATAGTGATAATGCACAAGTATTCCTTCAATCTATGTTCGAAATTTTAGAGATATACTTATATTATATTAGGTCTTATTACCCATGAACTTATTTTATTAATAATTTTCTATCCTTTTCTTTCTACGTCACACTATTTTGTAGGTCCAACGCTGATTGACTTTTTTTTCAAGCTAGTGTCATGTAAGCCGAAAATGATAGAAAATTACTTATAAAATAAGTTCGTGAGATGATAGAACCTTAGTATAATATAAATGTGTCTCTGAAATTCTGAGCATAGATTAAGAAGATACTTATGTATTTTACCAATAAAAAATTATTTCAGTTTACATTATTCTAGAAATAACCTTTTATGTCCCCCACTCAATCTTGCAATGAATATGAAGTATTTGCTTTTCTACATCTTTCTCCTATGCTTTTCGTTGGCCAATAACTAACTAAAATACTTATATTTGTTTACTATTTATATAAATTGGATAGGGTTAAGCTGTATTTAAGATTATTTTTTTTTTAGATTTGGAAAAAGTATTATTGAAAATAATTTCAAATTTAATATAAATTATTAATTTTATCTCTAAACTATTAACGATATTAAAACACTTCTTTATCCAACTAACTGTACATAAAATTAACATGCACATGTATACTGATGTTTCTTGAATAACTTAATCTCAAATGATGTACCCCTCATAAAAGGAACTCCATAAAAATAATTGAAAGCTCATGCCTCTCAAATTTATTTCGAATTAATCTTGACACTACATGTTTGATATTTTTTCTGTCTTGATTTATGTGATATATTTTTTTAATCAAGAAAATATTTTAATTTTTATATTATTATATTTCATAAGTTATTTCTCGTGTTCTTAAAAAATTTATGCCTACTCGACATAAGTTTGATTTACATCCAAAGGGTAAATACAAAAAAAATCAACATATTCGAAGGACAAACCATTCAATTAAATGGATCTGAAAAGGAGAAGAAATAATGAAAGTAATATATATTTTTTTTAATTTTTGAGAAAAGAAATAATTAAGAAATGACAATTGTTCAATGAATCTTGATTTTTTACCCCCACATGTTTCTTAGGAATTTCCTCATGGATCCATTAAACAAAAATATTTAAACAAACAATTTATTATTACAATTTGAATTTTTTTAATGCCCACATGTTTAATGGTTGATCTTTATTTTGTAACTTCTTCTGTCTTTATCAAAACTCAATCAAAAATAAAATAATTAATACTATAATTCGTCTCGAGTATTTTGAAACAACCAAACTAGAAAGAAAAATATAAATAATGTCTTTTTTTAAAAAAAAAAAAAACATAAGATGAGATATTATAACTTAATATGAATCAAATATATATAAGTGATCGAGCATGGTTCCTTTTAGTAACGTTTGGGGAAGGGGTTTGGGTTACATTATACATAAGTTCGGAGCCTAAAGGATGAAAAATGTTAATAAAAATTTTAAAACGGTATATGAAATTTGTTATTAACCAAAACGGCAAAATCACTGATGAAGTAGCGATGTTGGCCGCCAAAAAAAGCAAAATCGATGCTGTCGCAGCAATTTGTTAATTTATTTATTTTTAAAAAAAAAAACAAAATCGCTCCCGCGATTTTCAAAATAAATCTTCTTTTAAATAATTTTTCTAATGTCACTGCTTACTTAAATTTAAACTTATTTTATTATTAACTTTTGCTTCTTTTTTTTTTTTAAAAAAAAAAAGTTTAAATCAATTTTTTATCTTTTTATTTTTTAGAATCAAATTTCTGTCAAGACAACGATTTTTAATTAAATTTATTTGATTTTTTTTTTAAAAAAAATAATTAAAAATCGTTGGTGATGTAAAAAAAAAAGCAAAAATTAATAATAACAAAAAATTAAACTTAAGACGCTGCTGAGGTAGCGATATATTAAAAAGATTATTAAAAAAAAATATTTTGAAAATCACTCCTTTGGGAGCAATTTTTATTTTTTTTTTAAAAAAATCAAATTTAACAAATTGCTATTTCGTGAGCGATTTTGCCGTTTTGGTTAAAAAGAGATTTCATATACCGTTTTAAAATTTTTGTTAACATTTTTCATCTTTTAAGCTCCGAACTCCATTATACACATTAAAACATTTCTTAGTAGAAGACGACTTTTTTAATTTAATATAAAGAGTTCCTACTTTGTTTGTTTCTATTTTATTAGATGCAACTAACGGAGGACCTGTCCAAAGCACAAGCGAGTATGTAATTTAAAATTGAGATACAAATATGGGCTAAATTATAGTATAATGACAAAAATGCTACGTTATTTCTTTTTCATATGTTAAAAATTTAATAGACATGAAAATCTTATAACTATGTCATTGTGATGAGAGTCAAATATCTCATAAAATAGTTGAAATATGTGTAAAATGTTTTATCTATACTATTTGTCATTTAGAAAAGTCGAGATAAAAAGTCAGAAAAAGTATATATTATATCATATACATTATGAACATCCATTTCTTAAATAAATAAATAAAATCTCATCGAATTTCTAGTCATAAAAACATGAAATATATATATATATATATATATATATATATATATATATTGCAAATAGAGAGAATTGGACTACTATAAGATGAAATCTTGGATTACCATCTTATCTTTCTTTCCTCGTACACTAAGCAAACCAAACAAAGAAAAAAGACAACCATAAAACTTAGATTTCTTCCTTGAATTAAATTAGGTTGGACAACTAATTCTTTTTTGAGAAGAAAATTGGAAAAAATTAATCGGTTAATCAAACTTATACTGCTTAATTATTCATCATAGCTATAGTTTGCTATAGTTATCACTCACGACTGACGTTATACATTAATTATGTGGGTTGACTTCGAGTTTATATAATTAGACACATTCGTATATGTATAGTTCGTCAGAATATACAAATAGGTATGTATAATATACAATTATCCAATCAATATACATATACAAGTCACCTCTCTCCCACTCTCTGCCCTCTTTCGCTCGCCTCTCTCCTCTCTCTCCCAATCTCACTCGCCTCTCTCCTCACTACCCAATCTCGATCGCCTCTCTCCTCCCTCTCCCGATCTCGCTTGTTTTTTTATATAAATGCATATGTATAATATACAATTATCTAATCAATATACGTATACAATTCACCTCTCTCCCACTCTCTGCCTTCTCTCGCTCACCTCTCTCGCAACATCGCTCGCCTCTCTCCCAATTCGCTCGTCTCTCTCCTCTCTCTCCCAATATTGCTAGCCATATATATAAATATATATGTTTAATATACAATTATCCAACTAATATACATATACAATTCACCTCTCTCCCACTTTTTGCTCTCTCTCTCTCTCCCAGTCTCGCTCGCCTCTCTCCTCCCTATAACATGTAGTTACGAATTGTAATTATCAAACTATAGTTATGGAGAATAATTAAGTTATTTTTAGTAGCTATATGTGAAAGTTCCCCAAAAAAATACCTACTCAATATACCTATGTTACATACTTGCATGAATAATTTAAATTTATATTGCGTAAAATCGAAGAGGAAGGGACAATTCTTTCAACACACAAAAGACAGCAACAACACCATGCAAATAAAGTTTGTACAACTCATATAATATAATGTAGGTCATTACGAAATTATATTCTTTAAAATAACACACATAAAAAAATTAAAACACAATCACATTTAATTTTATAAGTAGAGTCCGAATAAAGTGATGTATAATTGATCTTACCCTTAATAATCTCGTGGTAATAAAAAAAAGTTCGACCATCGACTCAATTAAAATATATAAGAATTTTCAATATATATACATATTAGTTCAATTATAGAAGGTCCATCACTTAAACAAACATGAAAAGACATTTATTTCAAGCCAATCTATAACTTTAGTCAAGGTCGTCCATTAAATTAAGAAGCCGCCCTTAATTACCCAAAAAAACCCACTAATTATTCTTAATTAAATACTCCTATCTAAATCTCAATTAATCATACTTAAAACATGCATATTCTATATATAGATTTCACACACACACACACATTATATTCATATTTACAAAACTCTCCTACAAAAAATCTTGACAAAGAGTACTTATACCAATCAACTCGATCTGACCTTCAAAAAATAATTCTCTCTTCTCATACTCCTCGGTCGTTGTTCCAGACTTACTACCAATGAATATATCATTAAAAATGAATAACTATAAGGTGAATATTCCTCCAATATTTATTCACCAAAAAGGTAGAAAGAACAATCTCAAAATCATGGCTAATATGCAAAGTGGGAAATTAGCCAATAATTTTTATGAAGTGCTTTCTTTACATTCTATAAATGTAGGGTTTGAAGAGATTAAAAAAGCTTATAGATGCAAAGCTCTTCAATATCATCCTGATATTTGTCACGATTTAAATAAAGAAGAATCGACGATACGATTTATTGAGCTGAGAAAAGCATATGAAACTCTTTATGATCCAATTTCTCGTCAAATTTATGATTATGAATTGAGTTTGATGGATTCTTTTGAGAGTGATCAATTGATGTGGAAAAAGTCTAAGGAAAATAGAAAGATTGTTTTCCATAAGGATATGTGGAAAAGGCAACTTGAAGAGTTGAAAAGAAGATCTTGTAATAGAATAAAGAAAAAGAAAAATGTGTTTACCTAGAAATTATTTTATCTGTTTAAGTTTATATGACATTATTTTCTTATACTTTTGTTACGAAAAGAATGACATTGTTATATACTTGGAAAACAACAAAAAGTTAAACTTTTCATTTTATTCTTAAAGTGCTATATAGCCATATGTTTACCTTTTTTACCACGATTTCGAATTTATTTTTTTTTTGAGAAAACTAAAAATTTTATTAACAAACATTATACTATGATCTCAAATTTGTAAGTAATTGGAAAAATATACGACGATTCAATTAATATTTAATTTGTAAGTTAAGTAGTATATGAACAAATATTTAACCTAATTAATCTAAGTTAAGTCCAATTATTTTACTTGAGCCACATGTAACTTAATTCAGACGATGAGTCTAGAGTTTGGTTTTATGAAGCATAACTCCAGACACCACATGTTAAAGTGGAGATATCTACAATTTTTCATTATAAAAAAATGGATACATGTTAAGTAGTGGTGCTAAATAGGCTGGCCTGTGAAATTTTTGGGCAAATTTACAAATCTCATCGGTTTATGAGTTAATTATTTAGATGTTTTCTAGTTTACAATATTAGGTATGTCAACAAATTTTGATGTGTTCAGATGCATCCAGATACATATGATCAAAATAAGGTGTAAGATACATTATATTCAAGTGGTTTCGCATTTATATGGTAAAACATAACAAATATCGCTCGTCTCTTTTTCTTTTTTTTTTTATCGCACTCGTCACTATCCTATGTACTTGGTATTCAAAATACATGTGAAATCACACCAAATACATATAAAACAATGTATCTAGTGTGATTCACATGTATCTAGGCTACACAACGAATCTCCTTCCCCCCTCCCCTCCCTATCTCGCTCGCTTGTCTTTTTATTTTAGTGTATCTGGTAGCAAAAATATATGTAACTAAGTGTATCTTCCTCAATATATATGGTAGGTTAGTGGTAAGATATGTAACATTTTGTAAGTATAGATAATAATATAGATAATAGTGAAATATGTCTATAGTTTTTCCTATTTTACAACAAAAGTTCACAAATCAAATAAGTGGACACCAAACCCATAAAAGAAAATAGCCCATTTCAAAGTCCGGCCCATTGAAGTGTGCTAATCTACGTAACTTATACTCCAAAATGAGTTGATGGTTAAACTTGTTTTCTAGAAACAATTTTTTTCAAAAAAGCATTGATCCTATCGCCAACAAAAGGAAACAAATTGTATTGTTAATTATCTATAATATTTCATTGTTATTATCGCGAAAATGGATATAGAAATCTTATAAGATGGTAATTAATTATCATATGACTAAACTAAACGATGCGTTTTTATTTGAAACAAACTAAATAATGTATTTTGATCTGAAACACACTTTAAAGAAAGTAAAGATCATAACAAAGAAAAGAAGTTATGAAGAAGGAGATTCCAAAGGCTTATTAGCTAAGGAGGTAGAGATATGGGAAAAACAACAAATGGACATGATAATTGATCATCATCAACCTTTAGATTCATCATGTAGCAAAACACAATAAATATTTTTGGTGGCCTGAAATTTCTATGATTAGATTAACTAGCTATGTGGAAGTAGAAGATCGTAATTAAAGTAATGATAAAAAGAAATCAATGAATTATTCGTCCATTCATTTCCTATTGAAACTTCTCTTTGTTGCTAGTGTTTGTTAAAAAAAACTAAAATTGCTGCACACTATTTTTTTTTAAAGATAATTTATGCAATCATAAATCTAAAATTTCATTAGTAAATCATTCTTACCATGAACCCATTTGAAAAATATACAAGTAGAACAAAATCATAGTAATACAACATCACTTAGTTCAATCAGGGAATATGATATACGCGTCTAGGGTATACATAGGTCGATTCGATTTGGTTTTTCATTAAAAAAATCTAAATCAATTAATATCTCAAATCAGACCATATAGAGTTGGTTTTTCTAATTTCGGCATTAGTCGCTTCTTTCGTTTTTTTTATAACTACACAGTATTTGAAGAAGTGTTCAAATATTTTTCCACTTACTTGTGTGATAAATTAAACTTAAAAAATGTTAAATGAACAGAATTTTTTGAAAAGACTGTAGAATTTACACGAGTACAATTTTTTTTTTTGAAATATCAACGTTCATTCTGTTAAATTAATAAAATTAAAGGCTAGACAAACTGCATACAAAAAATATTTACAAAGTAAATTGTTAACTACAAATTTGAAAAACTATAACAATATAATTGTAACTTCGGATCTTAATACAAAATAAAATATCTACAACTTTTTCAAGTCCAAATTTAAAATAAAATATATAAACATTGAAAACTATAATCTAACTAAAAATATATCAACAAAGTAGATTAAATGTAAATATTATTTTTCATCTATAAATAAAATAAATTTTAATATATACATATAGAGAGAGAGAGAGAGAGAGAGTTTGGTTTGAGTTCGGTTTGACTTGTACGCCCCTATACACATCCTAAGGCGTCACACATCGGATTTTTTTCCGATTTGATTTGATTCATTGATTAGGTCTGACTTTACGATTTGAGTCGTACATCCCTATACATGTCCTAAGGCGTCACACGTCGTTTTTTTTCCGATTTGATTTGATTCATCGATTCGATTTGACTTTACGGTTTAACTTGTACACCCCTATACACGTCCTAAGGCGTCACACGCCAGCACATATAAGGACAGTATAAAGGAATTGTTCCATTATTCCTCACTAATAATAGTAGAATCAATGGCACATGTTTAATAAGATTTCAGAACTCACCGAGGAGATTTGGTTTTGCTTTGACAGTGAAAGGAGTCGCAGCATCGTTTCTTTGAAACCAACAGAGCAATGAAGGAAACAAAGTGTTAAAAAGAAGGGAAAACTAAAGGCAGGTTCAAACTATCTTAAACTTGTTTAGTGCAGGTTACCTCTCTTATGTGGTTTGTGAGCTATTGCGTAGAAGCGGGGGTTTTAACCTGTTTGTCATACCCAAAGAAAAGCAGTTGCGGATTTTCCTTGTCATAAAAAAAAAGTACTAGATTGTTGCTCCACTTTTACTTCAAGGATACAAAAAATCTCAACTACAGCGGTCAAACTTTTCGCTCACCTACTGAGAGTACCAAATAATCTTTACAAACTCTTTTTTCCTTGAGCCGAGAATCTACCAAAAACAACATCTCTGCAAAACAACCTGACATTCAGATTGAGCAACTACAGAGGCATAACACTCAGGTTCAAAGGACTATTAAGAGTTTGATGTTTCAGTTATAATGCTTCTAAGCATTATGAATTTCAGAGATGAATCTTAACAACGTCTAGATAAACCGGGATGATCGGGCTAATACTTGAACATCATGAGTACAAACAAGCTTGCTCAACATAAAAATCTGATATCATACTCGCAAAATGAATACACAACAAAACGGAAGAGAGAAAATTCTTAAGAATTAACTTCATTATTTCAATATTTTTGGATGTAATAGAAGCATGAGACATAAGAGGTTCTTCTTTCTATATAATGAAAGAACAAGAATGCGTCCCAAGATAAAAGCAATCACACAATTAGAAAGAGTAAAATAAGATTACGTAAACGTTTATCAGAATTCTCATTCTCAATTTCATCTACAAAGAAAACATTACCTCATGTTCGAGTACAAGACGGGTCAAAATCATCAGGAGCAACTCTAGCAATCCAATTGTTAAGTGTCCTCTTAATATCAGCATGATTAACATAAGCCAATTCATACATACTACACAAATTCACCACAAGAGTCTCATTCAACGCGACAGTCGGAACCCTCTCCAATGCATTCTCCAACACCTTAATAGCATCCGATAAATCCCTCGAATACATCAAACACAAAGCCTTATTATTCATAGCCACCATATCCATTCCATCCTTCTCGATACACTCTTCGTACTCCCTTACCGCAGAGACATAATCCTTCTCCACTATATACATCAATGCCTTACTCCTACTCACCAAATTCCTCAACCCCACTTCACTTTCACTCCCTATCATCCCCTCCACCGCGCTAAACGCCTTTTTCGCACCCTCCACATCTCCATACTGCATTTTCACATATCCTAATTTCGACAACACGTTTGGATCATCATCACCACAGATTCCAATCAGCTCATTCAACAAACCCAAACACAATTTGAAATCTTTTTGACTCAAATGATGACTAATTATCGTATTCAACACTAAAATCTCCCTTCTTTTCCACAAATCTTTACTAGGGTTAGTTAAAACTTTCAATTTTTTCGATCTAATAAAATCAATAAGTGTATATAACCTGTCGAGCGATTTCATC
Source organism: Solanum chmielewskii (assembly GCA_027704785.1). NCBI lineage: Eukaryota > Viridiplantae > Streptophyta > Magnoliopsida > Solanales > Solanaceae > Solanum > Solanum chmielewskii. The sequence continues at coordinate 57,525,064 of JAKWIX010000322.1, read as the reverse complement.
CGCTGAGCGAGAGAGTAAGGAAGATAAGCATGGAGCCAACGGAGAGCAAAAGGGACGAAATTGCCCTTCATATTGGGGTAATGATTAGGGTAATTCTGGTAATGGAATTGTGGGGTGTTGAAATCTTCGCCGTCGAGGAGGGTTTCCAGCTCTTGATTAGCATCTACGGGACGGCGGAGCTTGGTGAGTGCTAAGACGTTGAAAGTGAGGTACGTGAGGTGCTCGTGAGGTTTAGTGAGGAGGTTGAGGGACCGCGCATGGCCGATCTTGTCGAGGATTGACTTCCACGCGCCGCGGGTGGCTAGGTCTTGGAGATCGGAGAGGTCATGGCAGATGGCGTTTAGGGAGGAGTATGGGTTGTTTAGTGGATCGTCTATGGCAGTGGCGGTGGCCGCGGGGGCAGCGGTGGTGGCGTCGGGTTGTGGTGGATTCGGGTCGGGTAATCCGGTGGTATCCATGGCGGAGAGGAGTTTTGGTCGGGGAGCTGAATTGATCTGGATGCTCAAGTGTTGAAGGCTTTTTGGTTTTGAAATTTCGGGTCGGGTTCTCAATTGGGTTGGATTTGAGAGGGATCTAGATCTATTGAATTTTGAAAAATTTCACTCATAATAATTAGAAATGATATTCAATCGATTTGCGGAGATGAGAATGCTAAGTTCAATTTGTAATCATACTAGTTAGGGGAGGATATTCGGAATACCGTAAGAGTGATATTTATAGTGAATAAGATGAGAGAAGTGAGACTCGGATGATTTGGACATGTGAAAAAAGATGTGTTGATGCACCGATGAGGTGGTGTGAGAGGTTGGTTATAGAGAGTACGATCGATCGAAAAAAATATTAGAAAGCGGCAATAACACAAGATATGATGCAACTTACATTACCGAGGATATGACGTTAAATAGGAAGGTGCGAAGGACATGTATTAGGATAAGAGATTAGTAGATAGCGTAGTATTGTTGTCTTGCTTAGGGTGATTGCTGCTTGACAACGTGCTAGTTGCATTACTGTAGTTTTTGCTTTTTTTTTAATACACATCAATTTATTTTACTGTTTTCGATAATCTATTCTAATATGTTGTTTATTGTATTTCGATTATTGTATTATTTTGTTGTTGTTGCTCCCTTCTGATAGACTTTGCACTGTCTTCTCGTGACGTGCTATATTTTCAATCTTAATATTTAGAATAGTTGTATTTGAGTCAAGAGTCTTTCGAAAACAACCTCTTTGCTTCCACAAGATAATAATAAAATTTGTGTCCATTCTACTCTCTCGACCTCACCATAAATTATTGTTGTTACTCCTATATCCTAATAATACTTTTTGTATATATAATTAAGAGTAAAATGTTCTCTTAATAACACTTGAGAGTTGTCTTTCTAAAGCATTTATGAGACTCAAAGGTATGTATATGGTAATAAAAATACTTTGTCAATAGCATGAAGCTTGCATAAAATTTAGGTATAATCCCTGAAGATATTTTTTTAAATTTAATATATTTATTTTAATTCATTTTAATTGCTTAAATTTCTCTATTAATGTATGTATATTTTTTTGACTTTGAGTTAAAATCTAATATTTATTTTATTTTTTATACGTGTGATATCAGAGTCAAACATATTTTAATAATTCGGTGCAACTAATCCTAGCTAGTTACATTAATGTTAAGACACTATTACAACTAATGCATTTACCAATCTCTTGTAACAACAAAACATGAATTTAGTATTAAACATTCATATATTTTGAAATTTCCAACTCCATATATATGTGTTTTTTTTTTTTTGTTGTTGGCACAACTCCATATGCATGTATATTCTTGAGTCAAGGTCTATCAGAAACAATGACTCTACCTCAAAGGTAGGGATAAGGTCTTTCTATACTCTACCCTCTTAGGTCCACTTTACGGAACTGAATACGTGTATTGTTATCGTAACTCCATATGTATGTACATTTTACATGTATTAAATATTTAGTCAATTGAATGATATTGCTTGGATTTTTTCACTTTGGGCTGAAACCAAGACATTTCATTGTTCCCTTCTTGATTAGTACAAGAAGATGTTGTTGCTTCAGCCTGTAGATATGGTGCCAATGGTCTTAATGCTGAGGTTGGAGTTTCCATTTCAGCCTGCAAGCATAACAAACAAGAAAATATTTTACTTATTTCTATCATAAAATACATGTTCGATATATATATTCAGAATTCACTGGCTTGATCGACTGACTAGTTTAAATTTTACGACATGATAATCTACTTCAAGGAAAGCACTTTTTATCAAGATTGTTTTATTTTTGTGACTTTTAGTTAAGGGTAGGAAATATATACCCCTGGATAGTTGCACAATATTCTAGACTAATAATGAACACAAGCTCTAAAAGTTCTTAGTGAAACTTGTTTCAATGAAATGACACAATATTAGGGTATTAGGAGGAATTTTTTTGTAATAGAAATCAATAGCCAAAATTTAGAACTTCCAAACAAAAGAAATATAAAATAAGAAAGAGTTTTTTTGCATTACGTTACAATAGAATGAAATCAATAAGGATAGAATAGACCATATGGGTCGATAGAGAGTCATGTTGTGCCACGAGAATTCAAATCTACCTAACCTAAAATTCACCTTTGTCCAACCAACTCATAACAAAATGTTAGATCAAGGCTGACAACTGTATTGATCTAGGAATATATATGAATCCAAGCGACCAAGCACTCCCGCCCCTAAAAGCGAAGACCGAAATATAAAATTAAAATCAATTTTATGTATGTAGAGTAGATAGATGTTGAATCCCTTTTCTCTATTCGTATGTTTACTTGAGTTCGGTAGAATTCACTGGTTTTGATTATACATAATCAAAGAAAAAGGAAAAATAAATAAGATTTTTCGATTTGCGCACTCCATGTAAATTTGATGATGCAACTTAAAAGCTATGACAAAAATTTATCATCCATTCCGTTTCAATTTATATAACATAACATAAAATCAGATTCAATTAATCAAAATAGATATAGTTAACATGTTGGATAACTATATTTTGGAACACTCTTTTTTTTTTTTTAATTATCAATAAACATTGTTGTTAAAAAAAAATCATAAAAGAAAAGAAAATATGAAAATTACCTTGGCAAAAGAGAATGAAGTTTGTAATGGAGTGATAGCTGGGAAGACCCTATTTGAACATATTGATTTCTTCAAATTTTCATCAGTTAGACAACTAAAACTTCCTTCAATACTTGTTTGGGACATTTCAGCCTGCCATAACAAACAAGAAGTCACATTACTTGTATCAATAAAACAAGTTTTATCTTATTAAGGGTAAAATCAGAAGTTTAGAATTAAATAGTTTCTAGAAAAAGCGAGGTGGTCATAGTTATTCATTTTAATACGTTGTTTTACTTCTTTGGGCTCGGGTTGATAGTACACGTGATGTGGAGTGGGGGGGGGGGGAGAGTTCAGTTGAATTTCTTTGATAAAAAATTACACCGATATAAATAAGATAATTTTTTTTTGTACTTTTTATGTAGATATATAATTTTTTAATTCGGGGATTCAGTATTCCCCTTGAGGTTTCTAATTCTAATTCCAGCAACTACATTTTCAATTTTTGAACTCCTCAGCTTGACGATTAAAATTAAAGTTTTTTTGATTAGTTCCACTATTACATATTTGGTTGGTCAGTCAAAATACCTATATTTACTAGCAAAATATACATAATAAAAAACACTATTTTGGATCAAGAAATGGATATTTTATGTATATCATACATGAATATAAAATAAATATATTTACAAGCTATTATTTTGATAGACAAATATGCAGTGTAATTTTATCCTAACAATAAATAAACAAAAAGAAATGAAATATATTGTTGAAAGAGCTAGCTCACCTTGGCAAATTTGAATGAAGTTTGTAAAGTGAGATTTGGTAAGGTCCTTGTTGAATGTTGTGATTGCTTAAAGTTGTTATTATTTTGATAAGTCTCACCACTTAGACTTGTTTGGGACATTGTATCATAAGTAGTTGAGGATGGAAGGTTCATAGAACTACAAACAAGTTAACAACTAATTAACTATTCAAACATAAATACTAAAGAGTTAATTACAATAAACACTAAGGAGAATTGAAAACACTTCTAAATTTGGCGTGAATTATTAGTTTCATTTTTTAAATTATTGACAGTCTTAAATGCACCCTGATCTTTCAACATGAGCGAAACATATACAACCCTAAATTCTGGTCAAATTTAAGTATATTTTCAACACTTCTCTCGATCTTTTATTAAGAGTCTCATATTTCTACAAGAATCTAAGACAACTTGCTATGTCATGCCAGATCGATGATGTATATATCTAAGTTTAGTTAGTCAAGTAATAGAAGGTTATTTTTAAGGCATTTAATAGTTCAGAGACAACTAATAATTTGTGGTGTTTTCGAAACTGAAACATAGTATAAGAAATATATAATATAACTAACCCTATAAAATGATGGGAAAAATTAAGGTCCATACCTTTGAGAAATTGAAGATGTTTCTGAGGCAGTATAGAGAGGACTATTAATATTGTTGTTCTCATGATTATAATCTTCAAGCTCTAACCATAAGTCATAAGGAGGTTTCTCATGAACTTGTGTGTTGTCTATGTGTTGAAGAAGTTCATTTATTTGCTATGATAAACCACCAAAATAAAAAGGAAATAATTAGTTTGCGAAATCGCGATATATATAGGATCGATAACAGAATCAGAAATTCATAAGAGGTGATTTGGGGTGTGTTTGGTACGAAGGAAAATGTTTTACCAGGAAAATATTTTTGACTTATTTTTCTAGAAAATATTTTCCTGGAAAACAAGTAGATATTTGACTTATTTTCTCATGTTTGGTTAGTGAGTAGAAAATATTTTTCGAAAAAATATTTTAGTGTTTGTTTTTTGAGAAAAATAAGTTTTAGGAAAATATCTTTTATTTTTTACTAGAGTAGAAAATAATTTTTGAAGTTGATTTTTATTTTTTAAAAAAACAAACTTAAAATTTTTTCATGGTGGGGTGGGGTGGGGTAGGGTGGAGTTGGGGGCTGGTAGGGGGGCTAGTGGGCTAGGGGTGGGTGGGTTGGGGCCTGGTAGGCGTGGGTGCGTGGAGGGTCTGGTAGGGTGGGATGAGTAGGGGAAGGTTGGAAGAAAATTTTGGAAAATGTTTTCCTTGAATATCGAAGGGAAGTCATTTTTCTTAAATTTAAAGAAAATAGTTAATTTGGAAAATATTTTCCAAAATATTTGATCCAACCAAACATGAGAAAATTGAAAAACATTTTCCGAAAAATATTTTCCTCCGTACCGAACACACCCTTGAAATCCTTTTGACATGTCTAGTCAAAATACTAGAGGTTTTTCTTATGTCAAAGTTCTTAAAGAGATTCAACAACTTATATTTTTATTTAAAACGAAACTTTGTTTTTCTCTATTTGATTTTTAAAAAATTCATACCGCCATATTATCTTCATAACTTGGTGTATTATTGCTAGAGAGTTGTTCCTACAAAAAAATAAAACATATTTAAAAAATGAAAAAATAATAATTATTATTTTTATTTGGTCAAAAAAGAACAAGTAAACATCATACCATTCTTTGTCTAACTTGATTTAATGCAACTTGAAGACGTTTTTCACATAAATCAAGTTCATGGAGTGATGTAATTCTTTGTATATCTGGTTCAAATATTCTTTAAATAAAGTCAAAATGTGAGAAAAGAATAAATATTCAAAATATCATATTATAAAATTAAAAAAAAAGGGATTAAATCGAAATATAATTGCTATATCAAAATCAGGGATAAAGAACCAATCAAATTAAATGAATGTTAATAAATTAGAACAAAAACAAATACAATATTTAAACCAGAGACTGCAATTGCATAATAAGATCTCAATTGAACAGATAGAGTAAAACAAATTCGAATTAACGTAACATGAAATTACTATGTTTACATACCTCAAATAAAGGTGAAGTCCGAATTTAAAGTTTATGAACTTAGAATTTTAGTCATTTCTAAGTTACTAGGTCTAAATAATGATTTGTACATATTAAATAAATTCTTAAGATAAATTTGAATATTTTTAAGTTATTAGGTCTAAATTAATGATTTGTACATATGTAATGAATTCTTAAGATAAATTTTAATTACCTTAATAATCCTTCAGCCTCATCGAGTTTACAATGCAAGCCATTGATTTCATCTTGAATTTTCTAAAAAAAATAAAATGAAGAGAAAACAATTAATCTTAAGTTTGATAATATAAAAATAAAATAAAAATTAAAACAGGGAAAAAGAATTAATTAAGTACCTTTGTTGTGTCATTTGCGTTGACGTATGCAGGATTTATCCTAATTAATTTTTTTAAAAAAGAATTATGATAAATAATACATGAAAAAAATATCTTAAAAAAATAAAATTAAATTAATTAAAGAAAACTAACCTTTCAATATCGCAAAATTTATCTTCAATTTCAATCTTCCTTAAGTTCCAAAGTACAGACTGCATAAAGAGTGGATTAATGAAAATTATTTTTTTTAAAATAAATCTTATTTTTAGGGTAATAATATTCATGGTCCCTCGATTATGTAAATTTTAATTTTTATCTTTATGATATCCGGTTAATTCAATCTTCAATTACTTTAAATTTGTACTTTTGATCCCTTTATAAATATTCACAAATATATTTTCAGAGTTATTAATTATTTCACTGTATAATTATCGATTACTCATGTATTATATAAAAATGTGTGTTGTTATTTCATGTTTGAGGGCAATATACTTTTAAGAAATATAACATACTTCCTATATAAACAAACCAAAAACATTACATTTAGATTTACTAAAAATTAAATCTGGTAAATCATATATCACAAGAATTAAAATCAAAATTTACGAATAACCGAGAGAACATAATAAGTCAAAGTGAAACTCACCTCTTTATTGTTGATGTAGCTGCATTTTTAACAAAAGAAAGTATGTGTTAGATATTTTAGCTAATTACAATAAATACATAAAATATATATTTTTTTTAAAAAAAAAAACTTAATTAGAAAAAGAAACAAAAAGGGAAAAAAGACATAATAAAACTAAGAAGAGAAAAATAAATAATAAAAGAAAACTTACAATCCTCTTTCACTATCTGGGAGACTAATGAGCTCAGAAAGAATATCTTCAATTCTGCATTATTAAAATTTATTAATTTTATTACTCCCTCTAGAGGAAAATTGAATCAAATTTGTCTTTAATTTTTATTTCCTAATTTTTTTTTATCAAAATTATAAATTGAATGATTTTTTGCCTTAATTAAGACATATTAATGTACTGGTCATATCATTATTACAATCAAATTCGAACAATATATTTATTTGTTCGATTCATATTATTTGTGTCAGATTTTTTTAAAATATAAATCATTACCTTCTTTTACGCGAATAATGTGTGAGACGACCGGAAGGAGAGAACATTATAATACCAACATCTACATCACATAAAACAGATAATTCATAAACTTTTTTGAGAATTCCATTTCTTCTCTTGCTAAAAGTGACTTGTCTATTGGTCAAACTCTCAATCTTCAACAATGGCAATTTACTTCTTCCCATATTTTTTTTATAAAAAAAAAAATCTTTCTATAATTTAGAAAGATATATATACATATATGAACAATATATATATATATATATATATATATATATATATATATATGAATGTAATAATATACAATCAATTAAAAAAATAAAAGTTTCATTTTTTTCGTATTGATATGATCTAGCAACATAATTTGAACGTATATCGCGTTCATGTTGTTGCTAGAAACAATCGATTTCATCCTATTAAAAATGTAACGTCAGGGAATCCACTCTTTAATATATATATGTATATATGTATATGATCAATGGAATATAAAGAAAAATATCAAAGGGGGATTTTAGGGATAGAGAAAATGAACTTTGATGAGATTTTACATTTGTGTGTGTTTTTAGGGTAATGAAAATATTGTTTCTAATGGTTTTTGAATAAGGAAAAAAAATTTGAGAAATTTTGAGAAATTTAATTAGTGGTGGGAATTATTGATTTAGTCCTAAAAGAAAGGGGGAATTTAGGGTTGATGGAATATATACTTGAATAATGATATAATAAAATTTACTTTGAATTTTTATATGTTTAAGGGTAATTTTGGATTTAATTTGATACAAAATGTATATCAATTGTGTCTCTCATGTAAGAGACCTAGGATCAAATTCATGATTTTTTCAATACTAAAGTTAGTTATCAACAATTGGGATCGAGTTGAGAATGGGTTGACTCTAAAATCTATAATCATAAAAAAATGAATTTCGTTCTTAATTCAATATTATCCAAGATCATATAATAAGACAAAAATAATTTAAGCCCTAACAAATTAAATGTACGACCCCCACCCCCTGGGTCTTGCATGCTAAGAATTAGACATTGGAGCATGTAAAATATAAGACGGGGGGAAAACATGTTGAAATTATAGTAATAGCAAAAAATTCGACATAATTTAATAACGTTGGTTCAGATTAGACATATGTTAAATATTCATTTAACATGTACACATTATATATCCAAAATCTTGTAAGGAAAAACATTATGATCCAAAACTTATAAATTAGTTGCTCTAGCACTGTGGTCAAATATTAGATAAATTGCAAATTGATTGAATTTATTTTGATAAAGAATGAATTTTACGGTTAACTCAATTTCAAAAACATGTTCAAACCGATAAGAATTGACCATACGAGGAGACAAATAATCTCAAACCCCAAATCATGTGACTCAACAAGAGGATGAACCATTGTGGTACTATTTTCTTCTCAGCTAGCTAGGGACAGTTGAAAATTATAGCTTGATTGTCAACAAAAATAAAAATAAAAAAGTTCAATCAATAATGGTTATTAATTGAAAGACCATAGGGTAAAATTATTGGTCCTTTATACATCATCTATCAGATGTCATTTCGTGGGAAAATTATTGGGACAAATACTTGTAATTAATTTATTACTAAAAGGTATATATCCCAACGTTTCACTTTATTGGACTATAAGGCACATCGTTTTTCTTCGAGAATTACATAGATACACAATAGTTTATAATATTAGGAATCTTGCTAAATTTGATAAATTCAATAAGTCTAGATACATGTATCTCAGGATATATAAGATCAAAATTAGATATAAATTATTCTAGATACGTGTATCTAAGTAGATTCGTATGTATCTGTTCAAATACATAATATATTTCGTTGATTTTCCTCCCATCTCGCTCGCCACTCTCTAAATGATACAAGATACATGAGAATCGCAGGAGATACATGCATATACGTGTATTTATGATTCGCATGTATATGAGATACATAACAAATCTTGATTGTCTCCCTTCCATCTCGCTCGCCTCTTTCCCTAGATTAATGTATTTGATATCAAAAATATATGTATCTAGATTCATCAATATATGATAGAAAACTCTTATTTAATAATAAGATACACAATATTTTAAAAATATAAATAATAATAATATATATGTTAGTAAAGTATGTCTAATTATAGTTGTAGCTTCTCCTTTTCTTTATAATCTTTTTTGTTTACTCCCTCCATTTCATTTTATGTATTAGTAAAACACAATAGTAGCATCATGGTACCATATACCTAACCTCTGGGGGAGGGGGGGGGGGGATTCGAGATATATATATACCATCCCTTACAAAATTTTGCAGTGCCCGACTACGTGCAAACTAACGCGGACATCATGTATAATTAATATTGTTTATATAATTTTATCATGCTCGACTGTGTACAAATGGATACGAAATTTTGATAAAAATATTAGTTATACAATGTACCCCTGTATAATTTTATAGTTTGTTATTGTATACAAAATGATACAAACACTATATAGTAATTAATTTTTCAAAATGTCAATATTTTAACATTTAAGAGCGCTCATTAGCAACACTTTTAATATTTAGTAAAAATGTCATTATTTGTTTTTATTTAAAGAATATAATTATTTAATACCAAGAGAGAGAAAATTAAGGGAGAGAATATTTCAAAAAAAGATAAGCATCACTTAAAATGTCATTATTTATTTTTATTTAAAATTTTTATTTAAAATTTTTATTTAAAGAATATAATTATTTAATAACAGAAAATCAAGGAAGAAAATATATCAAAAAAAAGTAAGGATCACTTAATTTTCTCATGAGTTACAATTTCAAATAAAATTTAAACTTTGTTTATTTTTTTTCTCCAAAATTTTTACCTTTTTTAAATTATATTCATTCCACAATATATTCTATTTTAATTTATTATAGTTTTTTATTAGTTTGTATTCATTCCAATAGGTATGTTGAATGTATCTATATAGTCATTTAAAAAATATATTTGTATTCATATATTTTTTTCCATATATAGTTATTTTTTTCTTCAAAAATCTTGTATGTATTCATTTCAATATGTTTTTTATTTGTATTTCTATTTATTCTAGTTTTTATTTAGAATTTTGTATAATAATATATAAAATACAAAAAAAAATAGTATGATGAAAAAGTGAATGAAATATAAAATTGAAAAGAAATAATTGAATATTTGGTGTATTCATTCTTAAATAAAATACATAAATAGTTGACATACCTTTAGAATAAATACAAATTAGAAAAAAATGTCAAATTCAGAAACAATACAACATAATTTTTGAATGAATACAACTATTAATTGTAAAAATACATACTGATTAAAACATATATACTTCCAAATTTATGAATAAAAAAAACAATAAAACTATGAAATACAAAAATAAATACTAATTGTTACATTGACATAACTATCACAAAAAAAAACAGAATACAAAATGAATGAAATATATGAAATACAATTCCATATGGATACAAAATACAATAAAAAATTGAAATACAAAAATACATACTAACTAAAACAGTAACAAAATTCAATATACACTTCCAAATCTATGAATACAAAAAAACATTAAAACTGTGAAATATACACAATCAAACTCATAAAATGTGTTACATTGACATAACTAACACACACACACACAAAAAAAAAACAGAACACAAAGTACAGTAAATATATGAAATACAAAATTAAATACTAACTATAACATAATAAAATTTTCATATACACTTCCAAACGTATTGTAACATGAATTTTTTTGAATTTAAAAATTACTAAACAAATTAAACTAAACATTCAAGACACAGAACATGCAAAAAAAAAAACATCTTCTCCAACAAATTGTTCTTCACCAACTTCATGGTTATGAATTTGTGTGGATTTTGCACATTATTGACGGATTCAGACATTTTTCCCCGTCGTATATTCTCCATAGATTTAGAAGCGGAACCTACATTGTTTTTTAATTCTTGAGTGATATAAAAAATTAAATGATGGAAAATCGGAAGAACTTTGATTATTTTGTCCAATATCTCTAGTAACTCTCTTGAAAACGTTCATTAAAGAGAGAATTATGTAGTCTCAAACCCTATAAAATGTTTTAAGAACAATAACAAAACAAAAAAAATTAAAAAAAATACTAAAATCAGTAAACAAAAATAAATAAATAAGGAATCTGAAAAAACATAATACCCAAATCAATGTTAATCTTCAAATCAAATCTTGCAACGAAATTAAATGAGAATAATAGAAAATATTAATATATTGAATCAAAAATCCGTGGAATTGATTTAGAAGAATGTTAGAGAGAAAAATTGAAAAGAAGCGTAAAAAAAAGATAAAAATCTCGAGATTTGATTAGGAAGAAAGTAAGAGAGAGAAATTGATAAGCTTAAGAAAAGAGAGAGAAAAATTAAAATGACATTAATATCTATCCAATTACATAAATATAGGAAAATATGTAATTTATGAGAGAGAAAAAAAAAGAATGTAAATAATGAGAGAGAAAATATTAATAATATCATAATAATTATTTATTTTTAAAATAATGACATTTTTGACATGTTTACTAATATTTTTAAAGTATTAATATTATCACTAAATAAGTTGATTTTTTTGACTAGTTAGCTAAATTTTCCTTAATTATACTCTTGACACAATTTTATAGTGCCTGACTCCATTCAAAGTGATACAAACATTATACACTAACATGAGTACCCTTACATAATTTTGTAGTGCATACTGACACGAACACTGTAAGCTAGTACTAATAACACTTACATAAGCAGATTCTAAAATATATTGAGTTTTTTTTTTCCAGGTATCTCAACTACGTCATTTTTACTATTGAATCACTGAATCCCCATAATTTATTCCGTTTAAACAAATACCGTTGTCTGATGTGAAACCAGATTTATGGGGGTATTGATAGAGGATACATATGTTGTTCCACAACTCATTAATCCAATTGACAGTGAAAATGTTCGAGAATAATTGTATTTTACTTAAGTCATTTGATCACATAGAAAATAAATGAGACTAACGCGGTTTGTCTTCATTCCTTCAATCAAAATTATTACAATTCGAACACAATTGAAGGCATTTACAATAGAAAAGCCGATCAAAATCAACCAACAATGTTTTAAAGGAACATATTATGGGTGGTTCAATGATTCAATAGAAAATGATGTAGTTGAGGTATCCGAGGGAAAAAATCCAACAAGTTTAGAAATTTATTTATGTATTTGGCCCTCGATTATCGTTGTTTAACTAATTACATGATAAAGCAAGCATTAGGATTGTCATCGCTAAACATTGTAACATAATCATGATCTTCAAATCTTGAAATTGTTCCTGTTGTTGTCATGCTGTGATCCACCCTTCTAACATAGCCAGGAGGAGCCTTCTTGTCATAAGAAGCAACAGCATAGGGTTGAGCCACTAAATTGTAAGGCACATAAGGCCAAATCTCAGCCTTTTTCCCTGTTGATTTTGCCTTCTTTAACACTTTGTTTGCTTCCACATATCCTGTTACTGTCACCTTTTGTTGTTTCCTATTTATCTCCACTGATTTTACACCTATAATTATTTAAACAAGTTAATTAGTTAATATTTTTACTAACATTATAAATACTGTCTCAATTTATATGATATGCTTTGCTTCAAAAAGATAAAGTTAGTGAGTTGTGTGATGAGACTTTACCTTACTATTCAGGGGACATTGAGTTAGAACGAGAGATATTGTAGTTCATTAAAAAAATAACACACTTTTTTATTTTTTTAATTATTTAATGATGCTATTAAGATTTTAATTTACTCGTACTGAGTCTAGCTTATTTAACAAAAAGTCTATAAAGACGGTGTACTTTCTTAAGGAATTAGTTTTAGAACATTGCAAGGTTTTCCTATATTTCTAAACTTCGTGTTTAATCAAACTATATCATACATATTAAGACAGGAGAAATTTACTTTTTTTTACTTATATGACACTATATTATTCAGAGTAGGTATAAGGGTCAAGCTCTTTAATTCTAGACGTGAATTACACAAAGAAATCAAATTCTGTGAAATCAAATTCGCGTATGTACCAACTATTTAAAATGTACAATAAATCACAATAATCGACAATTTAAAATATTTAAAAGTTATTAAAAAATCGAATTAAAAATTTGAACTCACTTATCCTCTAAATAATAATTGTGTTGTGTCACATAAAATGCTTGTAGATCACATTTAATCACCTTATAAGTGATGATCATATTAAGTATATATTTTTACACCACCATGCATATAACTTAAACTCATAATACTGTTATTTGAATGAGAGATAAATTCAAACTCTAAAATCATGCTAATGTCATAATGAAAGTGTGAAACTAAAAAGAGCTCCAATCGAATCTCCTTCTATAAAAAATTATATTCCGTATATTAATAAATAACTAACTAAATAAAAACCTTATAACCAATTAGTATATAACATATAGTGTTTAATTAATTTCTTACCACTTAGTGATGACAAAGTTTTCTTGACTTTAAGCTCACAGCCATCACAATCCATTCTTATTTTGAGCTCTACTGTATGAAATTGCCTCTTCTTATCATTAAATTTATGACTAATTTTCATCATATCATAAATATACTCCAAAGTTTCTCCAAGACCCATATTTTCTTTTTTTCCTACTTTAATTTGATTCCTATATCATAGTATCTTGTTTACTTCTTATATAGACATTTTTTTTCCAAACAAGGGGTAAAAAGGAAAGCCCCCCCACCCCACCCCACCCCCAAACCCAAAAAAAAGAAGAAGATATTTTTATAGCTCATGTCATTCATGCAATCAAAATATAATTAAAAGGGAAAAGGTCTGATATATCCCTCAACTTTGTCATTTAGAGTTGATATACCCCTCGTTATAAAAGTGGCTCATATATACCCCTACTTGTAAATAAATGGCTCACATATATCCTTTTCCTCTAACGGAAATGAAAAAAATAATAATTTTAATCTAAATTTTTATTTTTTTTAAAAAAAAAATATAATCCCATATGAGTAAATTTAATCCTCGTCAAACATATTTTTTTTTGTTTCAATGACTAATTTATAATTATTATTTTGATAATCAAATTTATTTATGTTTCACTAATATTCTTGTAAAACTTATTGTAGATGACCAAATTTTTTCTTCGAATACGAAATTAAATTACAATACACACAAAAAAATAGTTTAAATTTTTTTTCTTTAATCTAAGGAATGAAAGGAAAGAACAAAATAAGAATAAGAAACTCAAATAATTATAATAAAAGAAGTCAAAAAATAATTTTTGTATGAAAAAAATTAAAATATACCTTGAACTTTGATAGAAGAATCATATATACCCCTAAATAATTTTTTTGTAAAAAAATTAGAAGTAACAAATATAAATTTAAAACAATTTTTGAACTTCCGTTAAATGAAGGGTATATGTGAGCCATTTTGTAGCGGCAGGGGTATATGTGAGCCGTTTGTATAACGGTAAGGGCATATATGAGCCACTTTTATAACGTATATCAGCTCTAAATGACAAAGTTGAGGGGTATATCAGACCCTTTTCCCTAATTAAAAAATAGAAAAAAATCTATAAATTTTTTTTTATTGAATCAAGTTCATTAAAAATTGTGTTTTTTTACATAATATAATACTCACACTTGTTCAAGATTTGAATTATTTCTTCTCTAGATAGAATGGAACACCGTTTTGTAGAACTAGAAATTGAAATTGTAGAATTTATGTGTTTAATTTTTTTATTTTTTGTGGTGTTCTTTCCCTGCAATTTTTAAATAATTCCTCAAATTAATAAATTTTAACATCAAGAAAAGAAAATTAATTAGTAAAAATGAAAAATAAATGTCTAGACAAATCACATCATTTATCGAAGTCAAGCGAGCTAATAACATCTCTTTTCAATCTTTTAATAGCTAAAAAGAGTGTTTATTTAATGAAATAGAATATTTCACGTTGGTGAAACGATCATAATTTTTGATCTTTTTATAAAAAATGAATAATGTATTTATTTTAGTTATGTTTAAGTACGAATTGAATCTAAATTTTAATTTACACAGTATCAAAATCAAATTAAATATGTAAATTTATACACATTTGAATTAATTTTTTAAAAGGTGAATCAAAATCGAGCCCTAATAATTTTTTGAAACAATTTACAAATGTCTTGCAACAAAGAGTGGGCCTAATTCTTAAACTCTATGATTAAATAGGCAAACCACCAATTATTGAAAGAGTAGCTTCGACGTTTCGAGGTATGCATTATTGACACTAATTTTTTTATTTATTTATTGAGCGGTTAAAAATTACTTATTTTTGAATTACAAATTTAATTTCAAAAATATTTTTAAAAGTAAATTGATGCATTTTTACTAGATATTATTATTATTTTGAATATTTATTGTGAAAGATATTTAAAAATAATTTTACTAATGGATCAAACATCTCAATTTTTCACAAATAATAGTAGTAATAATTTTGGCCTCTCAATCATTTGGGCAAACAGGTTCTGAGAATGCTTTTTGGCATTTGCTATTATTTTACTTTATTTATTTTTAGTAAAAAGAACACCTTACATTATTTTTAAACTTTGAATCTTCTATTTTTAGGATATTATTACAACATTTCTCAAAATCTAATGTCATGTTTGTTGCAAAATAATACAAACAAGAACCAGCTGTCTTGCAAATTTGAATATGATATTTGCTCATATATTTCTCAAATTTTTAATAACGCATAATTAAACTGACATTTAATATTATTATCACTATAAGAAAAATTTTCAGCGACATTAAATATTAATAATATTGATAAAGATTACTAAAGTCTTTACTGACATTAGTTAAGTGTCATTAGAATCAATATCGCTAAAGACTTTAGGATCATATACAAAAATAAATGTTAATTACCGCTAAAAATGCATATTTAACAAAAGTTAATTAATAATTAATAGCCGCTAATGATATTTTCTATGTAGTGTATAATTTATAAAGTTTTGTATCATGGTCTGATATTTTCTTATAAAATTATTTATTTTTCTAAAAATCCTTTTAAGTGTGGTTAAAAACCTCAAACTTTATAGAAATAAATCATTTTGCAATATATCTATCTTGAAACAAATACAATGAAAAATTTCATCATTTTAAAATAACCATGCCTAAATATTTATAGCATAAACTGATCACATGGAGATGCCTCCTTGTTGGGCCTATAGATTAATAAATAGTTTTTGTTTTTTGTACTTATATTGAAAATAAAATAGTCAATATTATAGAGTTTCAGTGACTACAATATTAAGTTGTATAACCATAATTTCTATATTAACATAATTTTTTTTTTAAAAAAAAATATTAACTTATTGATAAATTCTAAAAATTATAAAATAGATAGTAATTTATATTTTCAATATATATGAATACACATTACATCAATATAAATAAAAATTATTAAAATAAATTAAAATTAGAAATTAAATTAAACTCAATCAAAAAATTCTTTTAAAATGAATTAAGGCTTTTATAGGCTATATATAATGATTATATTATTCCGGAGTAAATGTTCACAAGCTTCTATATTTTAAATATTTTTATCTCTTATGTCATCTTCCTAAAATATCTAAATTAATTAAAAACTTACCAAGATCCATTACCATAAATATATTTAGATAATATTTGCCTAGGTCATCTTCACTTTTATAGGTCAGGTTTCAGTGGCGAATTCAAATTTTTTATTAACGAGTTCAAAATATAATGAGATAAATATACAAAGATTAGGGGCGGACCCACCTTCTTTTGGCAAAAAAAATTATATATAGTTGAAATAATTTTGTATGTTATATAATAGATGCCGAACCTTCGTCGACTACTTCATATATCTATTTTTATGCCAAACCTTCGTCGACTATTTCATGTATCTATTTCTTCATGTTTTGAACACCTTGTTAAAATTTTTAACTCTGCCACTATAGAAAAGGTAAAGAATATCCTACATCCATATACGCATAACAAAATAATTTAATTATAAGTAAATTATATAATTTTTTGTCGAATAAAATTTGAATGAACTCCATCACCTCTTCCTAGCTCAAAAGTTATGAAGTTCATTGAAAAAATCAAAATACTTTGTTAAATATTGTTACAATCGACGATAACTAAACTTTGATATGAATTTTTATACCCCCTAAGCTAAAACAAATCTTATTTTAATTATTATCTATTTTATTACTATGTTTTTATAGGTAGAAATAATACACGTTATTTATCATTATTCTGTTAAAGTTTAGACAAGGTTGGTAGCTAAGTCATTTATTGTCCAACTTGCTATATGGATTATTCATTCCCTTAATTATTATCATAATCCCT
This sequence comes from Solanum chmielewskii, assembly GCA_027704785.1. Lineage (NCBI taxonomy): Eukaryota > Viridiplantae > Streptophyta > Magnoliopsida > Solanales > Solanaceae > Solanum > Solanum chmielewskii. Next base: position 57,507,204 of record JAKWIX010000322.1, on the reverse strand, counting down.
GTGGTATAATCTTTTGCTAATTATAATGGTTAAGACGGCTAGATAGCTAATCATAGGATAAGTTTAATTAATTATCCGTTAATGTTAGTGTAACCTCCACTTAATAGTTAATATAATGGATTAAGTCATATAAAAAATGAATTTTTACCCTTGTCAATGACATTTTAATCCATGAAAATAAGTTACTATACAATTTTTTAAAATCTAATTACTTGTTATAACATATTCATAATCTATCTTATTCTCAAAATTCAAATTTCAGGTACGGAGTCGTTTTTGTTATATAGGAAGCGCTTTATCTCTAATATGATACTTTCCAGCGTGAATTTAAATTTGGAAAAATTGTATATAATAGCAAATTAATAACCTAAATTAAATGAAATAGCTAGGGTTTGATTTAATTGTGCTCCACAGCAAACATTAGCTAAAATTTGCCAACGTCTCTCTCCCAGAAATCTCGCTCGCCACTCTCCATTCTCGCTCACCACTCTCCATTCTCGCTCGCCTCTCTCGCTTTATACACAGAAGTATATAATTCTGTTTCTGTTTTGTATAAAGCGAGAGAAAATTGTATATACACATGTAAAAATGTATATCTTCGTGTTATACACTTAATTATACAATTTACAAACATTTTACTTCAAATATTGCAGAGAAAAAGGCCAACGAATTATACAAATGCGAATTATACAATTGCAGTGAAATATAATTTTCTCTAGCTTTATACAACAGAAGTGTATATATTGTGTTTCTGTTTTTGTATAAAGCGAGAAAAGCATATATCTTCTTGTTATACACTTATAATTATGCAATATACATACATTTTAATTCGATTCAACTGTATGCAAAACAAATTATACAATTGCAGCGAAATAGGCCAGTGAATTATACAATTTAGGCCAGCGAATTATACAATTGTATATGTATAGCAAATTATACAGTTTTATGTTTGCTATGGAGCGCAATTATGCAAAGTTGGCTATAGCATACAAATATGAATTTTTTGTTTGCTATATGTGAAAATTGCCCTTTAAATTTAGCTGGACACCAAAATGGATATCGAACACGAGCCGAAAACCAAAAAAAATAAATTCAAATTTCATATTTCAAAGTGCTAATTATTTATTTCTACTTTTAAGGAAAGCTAATAATGTTGACATTATTTACACTAAAATTATATTATAATTATAGTCAAAGGGCCACCATCCACCAAAACACAATAAAAAATAGGAATTTCCTCTATAAATTCCCTCTTTCGTTTATAGTTTTCTCAAACCATCAAGAAATTAAGCAAACACATATTTCAAATACTTAGCAATATTTCAAATTATGGCATCCATGGGAGCAAATTATGCCCATCTTCACATACAACAAAAATGTCTTAAAGAGAAGTAAAAAAAAAGGGACGAACAAAATGATCGAAGTAGTAAAAATGAAGGTGATGTGATAAAAAATTTAATCGTGGATGGTAAAAATAGTAAGGGTAAGAAAATTTACCCCGGTGACTTAGGTGAAAAATAAAGAGTAGTAAATTGGACTCTCGAAAATATAGCAAGGTGATATGTAAATACACATATATATATTTTCTTTCTATTTCTCTATTTTTGTTTAATATTTTTACTAAATTATTGTATGTTTATGTATAGTATCATTAAATTATATGAACCTTATCACAAGGTAGTTTTATTGATTAAAAAAATTCAAATGGATGGAGTACTTATATTACCAAAATAATTGTCTCCTCCGAGTTCAAAAATAAAATCTCCAAAATTCAGATATATATAGTGCAGTCGAGAGAAAAAAATATATTAGATAATTTCTTCTAATTAACTCATGATATATCGGATAAAAATATGTGGTAAAATAATTGAGATGCGTTTGACTGTGATAGCCGATAGGTCGATACCATCATTATCCAATATAATGGATGAGTAGTGTTCAACATTCACATTCGAAATTATTGGGATAAAATCATATATATGAGCCTCAATAAATCATTAATTGTTCTTTCTCATATCATAAATCTTAATAAGAAGATTTCAATAACCATAGTTTCTACATAATTATAATTTCTACATAATTATGAGGGAAAATTATGCGGTTAAACAAATTTAAACTACTTAATTACTCATCATAGCTATAGTTTGGTATTATCACTTACGATTAACATTTGACATTAATTATGTGGGCTGATTTCAAGTTTATATAATTAGTCATATTTGTATATGAATATTTTGCCAGAATATACAAATACATATGTACAATATCCACTCTCTTCCCTCTCTTGATTGCCTCTCTCCTCCCTCTCCCAAGCTTGATCGCATCTCTCCCCTCTCTCTCAATCACGCTTGTCATATATACAAATATATATGTATATCATAGAATTATCTAACCAATATACATATACAATTCACATCTCTCCCACTTTTTGCTCTCTCTCGCCTCTCTACTCTCTCACACAGCTCACTTGTCTCTCTCCTCCCTATAACATGTAGCTAGGAAATGTAATTATCAAACTATAGTTATAAAAAATAATTAGGCTATTTTTTAGTGGCTATATGTGAAAGTTTCCCTTATTATAACTCTCAACATTAAATTTACTCATAGTGAATTAATTGTCAAGTCACAAAATAGATTGTTTTTTTTTTTGTACAAAATAGATGAGATACGTGATACATGATTTGAAATTCCTCTTTGCTCTTAGATATTCCAAACTACAAATATATTATTTGTTACGGAAAAAGGGTTAAAATGTCTTTAACTTATTACAAATGTTTCAAAATGTTTTCTTTCTATTAATTAGATAAAAAATATCCTTAAGGTATTAGAAATGACTCAAAAATGATCCCCTTCCACTTGTATATCGTAATAATGATGAGAGATTTTAGAAAAAAATTGGTTTAAAAAAAATGATGATAGAAAAAGATCAAGATGCATCTAGCTCATAAACTTGTCAAATTTAGAGTAGGTGTGCGAATTAGAGAAGTCATTCCAAGAAAGGTTGCACCTTTGGAGATGAGAGTTGAAATTGATTGACATTGTAATGTAATCGATCACAATCATTTCTACAAATTGATTATAATTGAGATCAAGTTAAATAACATGTGTAGTTATTTCATCAATCACATTGTACTCCATCCGATAGCAGTAATCTCTGCTCATATTCCACAACGAGATGCATGGATGGTTCATGCACTACAACGAGAGAGGACTTGTAGCGTCCCCCCACCCCCACCTCCCACTCCCACCCACCCGCACCCACCCACCGTCCCTCCTTCCAACTCCCTTATTTGTTTTTGAGATACGATTTTTTTAATGAAAAAATAGAAATATGATAAAAAAAGAATTAATTAGTTCATCATAAATAGAAAACCAATTAAATTATGTCCACACATGCTAATTAATTTTTATGAAAACCAAATTAGAACACTTATAACATAAACAAACTAATAATTATTCTCTTAAGAGTTTGATTTGCTATTGCCAACTACTAAGACTAAGACAATGCTTATGTTTCTCTCTCTCAAAAAAAGGGATACCTTGCACAAACTTTTTAAAAGAATTGTTAGGTAAAAAAATATATAGAAAAAACAAGATTATGTGCACATGAGGCCATTATTAGAGAAGTAAGTATAATAATACCAATTTGTGGCTACGATTAATTAATACCTCTAAGAAAGAGATTAGTATTTGCTCAATTCTTTCAGTCGGTCGATAACTTTTTATTTTTATCAAAGCCCCCTTGTGGTGTGGACGGTTTGGTATAGAAGGAATTATATATTAAATTTAAATTACAGAATGAACACGATTCAAAAGTTGAGGTTATGATGACACACATCTAATATGGTGGGTAAATTGAAAGAAATAACACACACAATACTTTTACATGGAAGTCAGATTACAATCGATAAAAATCGCAAAGAAGTTTCTTAAACCTGATAGCATAAATATAAAAAGCATCTAATACATTTTTAGATTCTGAATATCTCAAATTTTCAAAAGAAAATTAAAGACTATAAATGATAAATAAAGATCAATGACAATCCGAAAAGCATAATCTCACCTCTACATCTGTTATCCTTTTGATGCATGTCCTAGTTAATTAACTCCTTCTCAATCATTGTCTTTTGTTTGTTAAATAAAGAGAGAATTATTACAAACTATTTTCACCTTGCCAACAATGCACACTGTAATAAAAATGATTATTAGCGGCAATTAATTGCCTTAAAGATGTATTTTTAGCGATAATTGTCACTCTTTGTATATGTTTTAAAGTCTTTAGCGACATTGGTTCTAATGACACTTAACTAATATCGGTAAAGACTTTAGCCCTCTTTATTAATGTCAATATTTAATATCTCTAAAAATTAGTTTTGTTGCAGTGATAGATTGTGATGGTGGGAATGTTTCACCCTTAATCAGAGATCTCGTGTTCGAGCCTTAGGTATGGAGAAAATCTCGTTGGGAGTGTCAACTCCCGAATGGACCCTTCAGAGCGCAATTTAAATTTAGTTGGAGCTCCAATGTGAACTCTAAACACCAAGCGAAAAATCAAAAAAACTAAATAAACGTACTTACCATTCTTCCTTTGCCAATTCTTGTAAAGTTTCTAAGAAGATTATTGTGAAAATTTCTTCTTTGAAAAGCGTTGGATATATAACTCTGTGACAAGGTACGATTCATAGATTGTGATTTTTCGTAGTTTATATGTCAGCACGAGCCCCATACATATTACTCTTTCGGTCTTCATTTTTTTGACAGAAAAGTTACAATTTTTAATCTAATATTATGTGGTTTGCTTTTCCTATGTGGCCAGTTTCAGCTCTTTAAATACGTGTGTTGAATTAATGATTCGTTAAAAATTAATGGAAAACAAATACTTGATTGGTAAATGTAATTTTCTTAATAAATTAATTTAATCTTTCTTTAGTTTCCATAAAATACAATATAAAGCTTACTCAAACTTTTTAACATTAATATTAATAATAATAATACTAAATAGAGTGCAGTTATCACTAAGTAGATTTATCATTTAAACAGAAACATGCAAGTTGGTAATAGCTATAGATATTATTAATTAATTTCTCGAACATTTTAGGAAATGGAGATACTTTAGGTTGACCTTCAAGATAAAATATTCATTAATTTAATTATTTACGACCCACAAGACAATTAGACAAGCATAAACTATATTTATAACTTAATCTTGTTGTATAAAGGGACAATTTACCATAGTGGAGATATATTAATTATATACTTAATTTGGATTATTTTTATTTTTTTTAAAATAAGGTGTAGTTTTCATTGGTTTGAGAACTATTTGGTCATGTACTAATTAATTTATGGCTCTATTCTTGGAGCCAATAATAAATGTGTGTTTAAACTCATACAAATTATTTCATGTTTGAAAACTGGGTAAGAATTATAACATAATACTTTAAACTAAATAATTATTTGAATTATGCATCATTTCATTATGTATATATTGAGTGTTTATTAATTAAGTTGTTTAACTTCTTAATTAGAGAAGGTTGACAGCTAAGTACTCCACTTACATATAACTTTGCTAATAGTGGTTAATTAAACCGCCTAATTAATAAAACATAACAACTTTATCCTCCCTTAAGTGTAACCTCCACTTCCATAAATGTCTTTAATTTGTTCTAAACCGTCCTAATTGAATAATTTTATAACCTAAGAGTCACCACTAGCTAATTAATCCATACACACACACAAACAAATTTAATAATTATTGCTTGGTTACAAATGCAACGAGTTTCCTCTATAAATTCTCTTGTATTCTATGGCTAGTACACATATCAAATACTACGCAATATTAATTATTTTTCTCCTACGATAAACACTTCAATTTATTTATGGCATCTATGGGAGTAAACTATGCATTTCTCCGGGAACAACAAAAACGTCTTAAAGAGAAATCAAAGAAAATGACGAAGGAGGAAAATGTCCGAAGTAGTAATAATGAGGGTGGTGCGGTGAAAAAATTAACTATGAATGGTAAACATAGTAAGGGTAAGAAAATTTACCCCGGTGGATTTGGTTCTAATGAGAACTTAGGTGAAAATAAAGAATAGTAATTTTGGACTATGTACCATATATAGAAAGGGGGTATGTTAATAATGTACAACTTTAATTTCTAATGTTCCTTTTTTTTAGTTCGCATCGATGTCCGGAACTCACAAGCTCCGATTGAATTTGGATCACGCATTGCAGGACCAAATCCATTTGGAAATGACGCTCACAAATGTTCTTTCGACCTCTTCTAATTTCTCTTTTTTTAAAGCTTGTTGTAAAGTTTGTTGTTGAAGCATTCACCTAATTTGTGGATGTTTATGTATGATATTTTTACACTAAATGAATCTTTTACTGAATTTTTTATAAAAGTTAAATCACTTTCATATGACCATATTATAAAATAGTCTCGCTAATATTGCTAAAATTGCGCTCCAAGCTCAAAATAAAATTTGTGAAATTCATATATTAGAGTGTCTATTTAAATTTTCGTTGAAAATCTAATAATATCATTAGGTGATTTCTTCTGATCATACTAAATTTTGTTGGGCAAGTATGTCCCATGAAATTATCAAAATGCATTCACGAAACACCATCATTCTCCAAATATAAACAAAAATAGAGTGTAGCCAATATTGAATTTCGAATTGATTTACTTTTAAAACAATATAGTTAAATTTATAAACGTGGTTAAAAGACTAAAATTGAGATGGTCAAAATATGTGATTTGTATACCATGACATTGCTTATTTAATGTGGACAAGATAAAAAATAAATAATGACTATGAAATTTGAATCAAAAGAGTAAAGTAAAAGAATAGGGATGAAGAATGCAAAGTTAAACAATTGAGATTCATTTAGTTTTGTTTTTAAGAGTGTAATAATTAGAGTTAAAAAAAAAAAAGAAGTAAAAATATAGGGATGAGGCACAAATATATCCTCTACTAAAGTATGATCGTAATTTCAAAACACACCTTAATTAAATTAATATTTTATTACTTATGAATTTACTTTTTTTTGTAATTTGTACACCTTTTTGACTTACGTGGCATCCAAACATCTCTCACACGTCTTAACTACGTGAAGTAATTCCAAAAGTATAATATAGAAAACTAAATAAAGTGAAAGAAATTTTTTAAAAATATTATTAATATAACAAATAAAACAATCAATTAAAAATAATCACAAAATAATTAATCACAACATGATTAATCTCTTATCATAACTCGTCTTCTAACCAAATCAAATTTTTAACTATTCTAACAACTTTTACTAGAGACTTCCCAATCTAAGAAATTAACTATCAAGTTAGGCCAATAACTACTAGTAATAGTTACACACACATTAAAAATGAATTAATTAACTACAAGCTTTGGATATCATGAAGACCAAACTACAGCACTTATATGAAATAGAAAATATTTTTTTTTCTCTAAAGAAGTTTTGTTCTCTATTGAGTTAGAACAAATTGTGTAAATCAATAATAATTAATAAAAGTAAGCACACTCCACAATTAATTAATAGTATAATAATAACCTGTGGCTAAATAATTATGGTCAGTTGCTCCACTTAACTAAATTGCTAGAGTTAGTGGCTTACTAACACAAAATTAGTTAAACAATCAAGTTGACAGTTTATTAACAAGATATAATATGTTATTTGAGGCAAGAGTTGTTCTTTCACTATTCTATCCAAAAAAAAAAAAAAAACCTAATGAATTTTATCAATGTCTACTAGGGAATTTTCATAGCTCTATTGGTCGGTTGCCTCAAAATTTTACTTTATCGGTGAGAGTATGATTTCTGGTACTATTAACTAATAATAAAAGGCATAAGGCACAAGTATCTATCTGATTATGATCGTGATTTTAGAAACACACTTTAACTAAATTAAGGTACTATTATCCTCGAATTCTTTTTATTTTTATAATTTTGTACACCTTTTGAGGCACGTAAAAGATATTTGGATGTCACGTAAGTCAAAAAAGTGTATACAATTTTTTTAAAAAATAGGTTGAGGTTAATAGGACTTAAGTAATTTAGTTAAGATCAGAGTTTTCAAAAACGTTTTTGGGGCGATTTTCACAGTGAGTTTCGGGCGGGACGTATCAAAAACGCTTCGGGGCATAAATTAAAGACGTAGATATATAAGGCTTGAGTCCTAAAATTTGAAGCGTAAGCCCGTTAGTCCTAGATGTCAAAACGTACGCCCGAGCGTTTTTAATTATTTTTGTAAATCTTCTTTGCTTTACATCATATTTTTATTATTGGTGTAATGTTATTTCTCAAATAGTAATTATAATACTTTTTTTCCATTATTGATTATTAATACTTATCTCGAATAAAAATCATAAATCATTAAAAGGTTTACTTTTGCTTATTTTATTAGTAATAAAACTATAAAATTAAATATACATGAGTACGCCCCGTAAATCTATGGAGTTACGTGTCTCAGAGCTTACATCTCCCCTTGTACCGTATAAAATACTTTGTCTCATGCTGCCATCTTTTAAAACACTAATTAAGATGTGTTTCTAAAATTGCAATTATAGTCTTGAGGTGGTTGTGTTCAATCCTATGGTAAAATTTATTAATATTTATGTATATAGACACTCGTGTGTGTATCATCTTACTATAAAAGTGTAAATTAACTAATTAATGACCACAATATCCATTACCAAAAATATATTGAAAATGTAATGCAATTTGCTTTTCCTATGTGGCCAGCTTAAGCTCTTGATAAGTGTTAATGATTCGTTAACAACTAACGGTATAAATATTTAGAAGAAGAAAAAAATAGTTTAGTAAGTGGAAGACTTTTTGCTTTCATTAATTAAGTCTTTTTTTATTGGTAGCAAATTAATTACAATGGATTCATCACTAGTTATAACATTTGCTTTACATAATTTTTTTAAAATGTTATTTGAAGTGAGCATTTATCAAAAGTATTTTTTCTATCTTTCTTAAGATAGAAGTAGTATGGTGTAATCAGGAGCGGCTCAATGTAATTAGGGGTCTAAAGTAAAATTTTAATTTATGGTCTAAAATATAAATGCATTTCATATACGTATTTATTAAATAAAAAAAATTACACTATATAGATAAAAGTTACTATTACATAATATTGTTTATTCAATACTAGTTTTATGTAAGATTTTGTCAACTCAACATTGAAAAATATCATTTAGTTGAAATAATTATTATATGTACTGTTAATATAATGATATAAGTACCATAGAATTTGACTAAAAAAGTTCACGACTTGGTATACCTCATTTTAATTTGCTTTGAATAATGCTTGAAATTAAAATTTAAAATTAATAAAAAAGAATCTATAATTCATCACTTTGTTCAACACTTTTACTGCTATTTCTTATTTTTAACGAAGTACAAAAAAATTTAAGTGGATAACATAATTTATTTTTAAAAAAACTACTTTTTACTATAAATAATTATTTTTTCTATAAAAATTTTAACACATAATTTATTCTTGTCAAGAATTTGAGGCCCCTGAAATTTGGGTGTCTAAGACAGATAAATACCTTAATTTTAAAAAGGTAGAGCTGACCTTGTGTGTAATATACACTATTCTTTTTAAACTCCACTTATCAGATTATAATAAATAAGTTATATAGTTATTGATATACGTTGGACATTTCTAGAAAAATAAAATTAATAAACAAGGATTAACTTTAGGTTGTTGACCTTCATGATTAAAAAAGTTTATCAACTTATACATCACTAACTTTTACAGCCACAAGACAATTAGGAAGGCATAAATTATTAGTTAATGATTATTGTTGTTGTATGAAGGGACATTTTATCTTAGTGGAGACATATAATTATACTTATCCAAGTTAAATCAATAAGATGTAGCTTTCATTATTAAGGAGACTTCTACTAAAACTAGGAAATTGAACTTAACGAGTGGTAAGTATATCTAGGCTTATCTCATTTGCTAAAAAAGAAAAAGAGAAAATTTAGGGAGACTTTTAGCTTATTATTTGATAATCGAAGTATTATTCATGCGCCTCTGGACTAAGGGCACATGTCGTTGGCTAACTCATTATTGCAGAAGAATGACAGAATGGCTATCTTGAAGTATATTTTTTTATCGAGTTAAAATTTTTTACAGATAATTTAAATACACGATAGGATATTAATTATAAGTGATAAAATGATTTTACTGTCACGATGTATTGAGATCCATCCCTTGTCATCTAGATTCTTTTAATAAAAAGGGAAGGAAAGACAAATTTCCTTGATATGACCAGACTATGGATGTAAAAATTGACTTATACTTATCTGATTCATTCAGACCATTTAAGTTTTAATAAATTTGAATCAGAGTGATTTTAAGTCGAAGGGTAATATTTGTGTACATTATACACTTTTCAAACTCCCACTTGAGATTACACCAAGCTCCCGTTTAACCATAAATTTTGAAGTAAAAACTCGAAACTTCAAAAAAATTGAGTTTCTAATAAAAATAAAGCCTATCCTCATCACTTGAGTTTTTCTCTTCTTCTTAGACTTCAAACTTTTTTTCTTTAAACAGTCTGTTTTATTGGAGAGAATTCTTAAGCATTATCTAAATTGTTAAATTAGTTGTTAGAGAAGGCTGACAGCTAATTCCATTAAAGTTAAAAGCTAAATGCACCATTAGCATTCTCTTCATTATCATAATTCCTTCTTTTGTTAATAATTAGTGGTTAAGCCACCTTAATAATTAAAGATAACCCTTTATATATATATATATATATATATATATATATATATATATATATATATATGTATATATATGTATATATATATGCATGTAACCCTCCACTTCATGTGTTGAAAATTAAACCGTCATGTTTAATTAATTATATATTATACCCTAATGATGACCTTTAGCCACCCAAAAAAATAAAAAATAAATTGCATAGCTTGCTTACAAAGGCTAGAGAAATTCCCTCTATAAATTCCCTAGTTTATGGTTATCTCAAACATCAAGCAATTAAGCAATCACACAATATTTCAAACACTTAGCAATTTAATTTCTCTTAGTATAAAAAAAATAATTCAAATTATGGCATCTATGGGAGTAAACTATGCTAATCTTCACGTACAACAAAAACGCCTAAAAGAGAAGTCAAAGAAAATGGAGGAGGAAAATGCTCGAAACAGTAATAATCAAGGTTCACCGGTGAAAAAATTAACCGTGGATGGTAAACGTAGTAAGGGTAAGAAAATTTACCCTGGTGGATTTGCTTCATTGGAGTCTAATGAAAACTTAGGTGAAAATTGAGAATAGCAATTTGGGTTCGATATCTAAATACACAATAAAGAATACTATTTTTGACATACGGTACCATCATATGTCAAAAATAAAGTGCTAGTTCACCTAGCTTGTACACTTTTTTTTAGTCATATTTCTCTTTATTTCCTTGTAAAAATGTTTCACTAGTAATGTTTTTAAATCTTCTTTTGTTTCAATTTATGTTAAAAGTTTTAGTTATATTTTTTTCTCTTTTATATTGCCAAGTTTCCTCTAATTGAAGAAGGTTCTATAAAATAAAAAGAACACATCATGGGAATTTTATTACATTTAGTAGGAAAAAGGAAGAAGTTAGAAGTTACTTCAACATTATTTTTTATTTTACTTGGAAGGGGGAGGGGGGTTATTTTGACATTATGGGTTCCTTTGGTAGGAAAGAGAAATATTTTCATAATATATATATATATATGCGCGCGCGTGCGTGCGTGTGTTTAGTTAGTAAGCAAACAAAATATAATATCTCATTAGTCACTAAAAGAGTAAAAAGATGAAACCTTCTAGAGTGGAATTAAACAATTTTCACACTTACCCACTTAAAAATAACGTATTACTCTTTATAGCAATAGTTGGGAAAATGCACAAGTACCCCCTCAACCTATGCCCGAAATTTCAAAGACACACTTATACTATATTAAGGTCCAATTACCCTCCTGAACTTATTTTATAAGTAATTTTCTACCCCTTTTTAGCCTACGTGGCACTAGTTTGAAAAAAAAAGTCAATCATCGTTGGGCCCACAAGATAGTGCCACGTAGTTCGATAATAGGACCTTAGTATAGTATAGGTTGAGGGGGTATTTGGCATTATCCCGCAATAGTTTGATAATTATGATTTTTAGCTACATGTTATATGGAGGAGAGAGGAGAGAGAGGGGAAAAAGAGTGGGAGAAAGGTGAATTGTATATGTATATTGACTATAAATAATTGTATATTATACATATGAATTTGTATATATAACGAGAGATTGGGAAAGGGAGGAAAGACGCGAGCGAGATCAAGAGACGAAGGAGTGAGGCGAGCAAGAGAGAGTAGAGAGTGGGAGAGAGGTGAATTGTATATGTATATAATTGTATATTATACATATGCATTTGTATGGTAAGCGAAATTGGGAAAGGAAGGAGAGAGGCGAGCGAGATCAAGAGACGAAGGAGTGAGGCGAGCAAGAGAGAGTAGAGAGTGGGTGAGAGGTGAATTGTATATGTATATAATTGTATATTATACATATGCATTTGTATGGTAAGCGAAATTGGGAAATGAAGGAGAGAGGCGAGCGAGAGTGAGAGAGAGGTGAATTGTATATGTATATAGGTTAAATAATTTACATATGTACTTATATATTCTGGTGAATTATACATATATAAACGTGACTAATTATACAAATGTGACTAATTATATAAATTCGAAGTCAACCCACTTAATTAATATATAATGTAAGTTGCGAGTGATAATTATAGCAAATCATAGTTATTAGGAATAATTAAATAGTATAAATCTACTTAACCGCGTAATTTTCCCCTTTAAATAAACAAAAAAAAAATGATTATGTATATATATGCTATCAGCGCTAAATTTGTAGCCTAGACAATGAGACACATTATCTTTCTCTAAAATTAAATATTTTACGTATATATTTTTTAAAAGTGATATAATATTATATGAAATGTCCAGTTCTTTTTTACTTCACTATCCAATGGCCTCAATTTATGTAAGAAAATTTCAATCAAACGACTTCAAGTATACTAGTAGGCGCTAATTTATATGTAAGGTCAAAAGTATTCTTCGATTCTAGTTTATATGATTTATTTTTTATTTTATTTGGTTTGAAAAAGAATGATATATTTATATATTACGTAATTATATAAATTTAGAATGAGTATTTTATATTTAATAAAGTGATTTATAATTATAAATATTTATTATTTATTTTAGATCATAAATTTTAAATATTTTTCGTATTTTTTTAAATTCACGAGTGTAATCATCACGGATATTAGAGGATCATTACTACAATGCTCCAAGTTGAAATCAACCATTATATCTTCACCAATGCGTTCATATCTTTTTTCAAAATGACATATATTTTCGCCCCGTGTAATTTTTATCTTATCACATTACATATAAAGACATTTCAAATAGATAAATTAATTATCTTATCACGTCAAAGACCCTCCACATATAATTAAGAAAATTAATTGCAACCCTAATTCCATTGACTCGAAATAGAAGGTTGTATTAGCACTTAGAATCATAGGACCACACATTAAAAATGAACCACAAGCTTTGCATGAAAACCAAACTGGACCACTTATTTAAAAGAAAAAAAGTAGTTTTTTTCTTTAGCTGATAGACACATTAGAGTTTAACTATTTTAAATTTGCATCATACATTAAAGTATTATTTCAAATTTGAATCACGTAAGCTCCATTCAAATGTAGGCTCCATTCAAGAGAAGCGCTCCCTACAAATAATTTTTCCATATTTAGGATATGAACTCGAGACTTGTGACGAAGGATGAAGGAAGAACTAACACTATCTACGATTGCATGTTTTTTCGTTAGAAAATAAAAAAGAAAGGAAGAAGCAGGATATTTCTATTAAAAGTTTCTACACATTTATATTATCTTACCATAAAAGATTGGTCGGCTAAGATGCATTACCATAAATAAATTTCAGACAACTAATGTAGTGCAATTTGCTTTTCCAATGTGGTCATTCTTAAGTACTTGACAAGTGTTAATGATTCGTTGATAACTAATGGTTGTATACACTTAGCTAGGGAAAAAAAAGTTCAGTGATTAATTAATTAATCTTTCATGGATTCCATGAAAGACAACATGTATATTTTACTTACAATTGACCATGGAATAAAGTATTAATTATTAACATATTAACTTCTTAGAGGAACACATATGTTGGTGCAGACATAGTCACTAACATAAATTAATGGTATAACTTTTTAGAAAAGTTTTAGGATATTACTTGTCTATAAAAATATGGTAGCAAATAAGTTGTCAATTTGTATAATTATGATATAATTAATTACTTTTTTCATTATTTTTACCTCAAAGTAGGTTTTTTGAATATGTAAATATTGTAAGTTCCTAAAAAAACCTCTTCATCGTTAATCTTGATATTAATTGATAAGACATATAAATAAAGTGTATTTAAAAAAAAGTTAAAGAGTAAATTAATAAAATTATTAGTTGTAATTCTAATTTCTTAAAAAGCATACATAAAAAGAAAAATGGATAAGTGATATGATATTAGACAATGCACAAAGAATGTTTTCATATATAAATGTTGTTATTTGAAGGGACATTTTGTCTTAGTGGAGATATGATTATCTGCCCTTTCTGGATAAAAATTGGGAGCTTCTATTGGGGCAAAATAATAATAATAAATAAATAAATAAATAAATAAAATTGTATTGTGGGGCCTTATATATTTCTCTCTCTAAAACTTCTTATTCTTCGAGTGATCCTCTGTAACGACTTGTTTAGTCGTTTTGAGCAGTAGAGTTTATTCTGGTAATAACTGTCTGGGTCGACGGATCCCACGACGGGCCGTCGAGGGGGTCTCGTTCCAAAACACTTAGACTCTGGAAAATTGGGTACTGAGAACAACTCTCTGAACTTCGCGACGGAATGGCAGGACGGACCGTCGCAGGCATGACGGGCCGTCACAGACCTCTTAAATAAAATTGAGTCTCTGAACTCTGTGACGACTCAGCAGGACGGACCGTCGCAGGCACGACGGACCGTCACAGGCTGCGTAACCCTGACTGGGTCGGATTTCTGTTAAAAGTTTTTAAGGGGTGTTTTGGACTATTCCTGCTTATGATTATAAAGTTAGTGGTTTAATGTTAATAATTCAATTACTTGTGGGTTAAGGGAGTTAACCTTGAAATAAATAGTGGGTTACTTTTGTCATCTTTTATACTTAATTATATGGTAATTAGGGTAAAAGAAAAAGAGTTTGAATAAGGAAAAATAGAAAGAACAGAAGAGAGGGACGAACGAGCGAGAGAAGAGAGAACGAAGAGGAAAGCAAAGACCTTGAGGAGTAGCTTGCGTGATCACGAATTCTTCGGTGGAGGTAGGTTATGGTTTATGATATTTCATAGTAAACTTTTAATAGCGAATGATATGTATTGGGTAGTATTGTAAATTCTTCTATATGCTTAATTGTATGCTTGCATGATGTGATTATGTAATTGTAATGGGTTGGAAAGATGAGGTTGTGAAGCTTAAACCTAAAAACCTCTCTGTTAATGATGATGCCTTGGTATAAAAGAAGGCTTGATGAACTAAAAGAATGAGGTTAGTGGATCGGGTGTCACGTTCCGACACCAGGATAGTAGTAGTGGATCAGGTGTCACGTTCCGACACCAGGATAGTATTAGTGGATCGGGTGTCACGTTCCGACACCAGGATAGTAAAGGATCGGAGTGTCACGTTCCGACACCAGGATAGTATGGATCGGGTGTCACGTTCCTGTTGACACCCAATTTTGACCCATGTCGGTATAAATTAATTATCGAGCTTCTTAAATTTTCCAAATTACTTAAATTAATTAGTTTTATAATTTTGCGAAAATATAACGATATAGTGTTTTCATAGTTGTGTATATAGCCGGTATATCTTGTGTATATTCAAAACCCAACCCAACTTAAAATTAATCCCAGGCTCAATCTTCTTGTTTCCAGCCCCACATTAACTCCAACCCAATTTCCCTCAGCAGCCCAAACCACTCTTTCAGCCCACCAAATTAATTCCCACTCCATCAATTCGACTCCCAGGCCCAAACGAATAACCCAACCCACCAAATTAAATCCGACCCAACCCCTTTCTCTTACCCGACCCGACCCGTTTCCCCTTCCCTTCTTCTTCCCCCAGCACCCCCACGCGACCCCCTCCCCACGCTCGCTCTCTCCTCTCCTTCCCTCTCTCCCGCGTCTCCCTCACGCGATTTCCCCTACAAACGACCCCAGAAAACGTCAAAAGCAGATTCACAGCAGCCCACGCTCTCCCTTCCTCTCATCCTCTCCTCGCGTCTCCCCCACGCGAGCTTCCCCTTTCCCTTTCTCTCTCCCCCCTCCCATCGCAACCTGCAAAAAACGCAGAAAGACTGAGAACCCAGAAAAACCGGAAAATCTCCAGAAAACTCAGACGCGACACGCCAACAACCCCGCCTTTCTCCCTACGCTCTTCTCCCTTCCACCCTCCTCTTCGCGTGAACGAGACGGAATGGTCAGAGACCCATTCCCTGCGCTGTCACGCAGGTCTGCAACACGCAAGGCATCAATGTCGTCCTCGCCAGCACGCAATGTTTGCCTTGTGGGGTTTGACCCAAAGGGATTTGAATTCTTCAATTCAAAATGGGTCGAAACCGACCTCAATTCGAAACCTTAGTTTCCCCCTCTATATAAACCCCCCTCCCTCTTCAGATTAAGGGAGAGATTTGGAGCGTTGGAATTCCTGGAAAAGAAAAGTTAAAAAGAAAATTCGAGAAAGAGATTCTTGGTTTTGTTCTATTGTTTCCGAGAGAACTAAAAGAGATTGGGAGAGTTTTATCACAAAGAGTGGAGACAGATTTTCAAGAACATTCTGTCTCTTTCCGGTTTGATTCAGAAGACGAAAAGCAAAGAGAGTTCGCCTCCCTCTCGCTTTGTTTTTTTTACTGTTAGTCGAAAGGATTCGAAACAGAGTTTTCGCTTCCGTCTCGATAACGACATCGTAAGTCTCATTCCGGTGATACTGTGTTCGCGTCTCTCCGTGCGGCGTGGAAGTCGCTACCGTAGCTGCTCGTTTCCGCTCCCGTCCCTGCTTCGCTGCTTCCGAACAGGTAATATTCCCCTGTCTCTCGTTATCTTCTCGTCTCCTCTATTTCGAAATGCTTCTTCGTTTTTGGTGCTTTGAATGCTGCTGCTGTCGACAATGTGTGCTTTGTTTCGTTCATTTTGGGTTAAATGAGTCAACTGCTCGAATGTTGAGTGTTGAGTACATGGATGGTCGTTGTAAAAATAAAGTGATGTATGTGTTGGGTTTGGGTTCGATTTCAGAGGTATCGTATGGCATGATGTTGCTCTATTATGTTTTCTTGTCTGAGGCTGCTCATATGTCGATTACGAGTTTGTCATAGTGTAAATCTTATCGTATTGGTCTTGAGTTGGTTCTGTTCTGTGGAGTCATCGTCTGAATATTAGTCGACTTGCTTAGAGGTTTCATCGCGGGTTTGGCTTCTGTTAAGTTCTTGTTTGTTCAAGCTGAAATTTTGCCATGACATGATAATGCTCTAGCATAGTTTTGATGAATGTGAATGGATTTCTCTTTTCTTCTTCAATAGTTTGTGATGGCTGAGATTGGTTCGAACCTGTTTTTAAGGTCAAGCGTAGTTCGTTTCGTATAGTGAGGGCATGGCTGTCCTTAATTACGTCTTCCTTTAAAGCATTTCTAGCATACATTTCCTGATTCTCTTTACATCTCGTATGTCTATTTGAGTTTATGTATGCCACGGTGGGTCAGAGATAAGCATGTTGTTTTAGTCTTGAGCATCGCTGTGTTTCGCTAATCGTATAGTGCTTATTTTTGCCCGATTTGGGTAAGTGAAATCTATGTATAGCATGTGTTTCGCTGGTCCAGTCCTTACTTCCTATGAACTATTGGCTGTCTTTTGGTATTTGTATTTTTTTTTTTTTTTTTTTGATGTTGTTTCAAAGGCTTCTTCATATGTTGATTTGAAAGTTTAAATGTTGGTAGTTGCCTGGAAGATCGAAAATTCAGAATATATTATAGTATGGAGAAGATAAGTGTGTCGAGAGCTTGTTAAAGTGATTTGTTCTTGATATTGGCATGAGGTGTTTTTTTTTATTGAAATAAAATACGGCATGTTCTCTCTTTATACATTTGAGTTGAATTATTTATGTGTTTCCTGAATATTGTATGCATACACGTACAATACATGATACTGTCTAGAGTTAAATTATTTGTTCAAGGTATATCTAGTCTACTATTATATTATTTGATATGCTAACCCATCTCTACTTTGTTGCATATAAAAACTCCTATCGAGTCCGTCTCGGGATTCTACTCTCTTCCTTGCCTCTCCGAGGAGCCGTAAAGGCTCAGAAGATTTCCATCGAGTCTAATTTTCAAGACGGACATGTCGGATTCAAAATGCCGTGAAGATTGAAGAAGTTTAAAGAAGACGAACTAGAAGACTTGCCTTTATTGCATTTTGTATTTTTACTTTGTAATGGGCATAAGCCCTTGTTGTTTTGTCTTATTGCATTTTATTTTGTATATTTAGAATAGGACAGGTGAATGGGACAAAAACCCCAAAAACAGGTGGGTCCAAAATTCGGTCAAGGCGGACAGAACCCGAATTTGGACCCAGAATCTCTCTCTCTCTCTCTCTCCCTCTCTCTTTATTATTTGCTTACGTGTTTGTTTTACTCGAATGCCGTTAGTTGAAGGTTAGAAAGCTCCAAACCCCTTCGAACGCCTTTTTGCTTTATCAAACTAAAGACTAAAATTGAAGCGTTAAAGCGATAATTTTTTAAAATTTTTTTTTGAAGTTTGTTTATAATTGAGGTTTAAAAGAGTTTAACTTTAACAAGAATTTTAAAATAAACATTGTAGAATTCTTAAGAAATTGCCTAAGTAATTTTCTAATAAGTTCAAAATAACTTCAAGATTGTAAAAAGTTAAAAATAAATAGTCAAATAAGTTAATCGCCGGAAAACCGTAAGTTAGCGGAGTGTCTTAGGTGCCTTACACCTTCCTAAGACACTAATAAGAATCTCGAACCCCCTAAAATATTTTTAAAACAATTTTTTCTGTTTAAGTTGTTTTAGAAATAAGTTTTCTTGATTTTTCTAAAAAAATTAAGTGGCGACTCCGAAAAAATCAAAAATACTTGAAAATAAAACGAACTCTCTTTCGAAATCAAATTTTCGATAAAACAGAAATGGCGACTCTGCTGGGGATTTTGGAGGATTCTAACCTTAAGATTAACGTATTTGATTATTTGTGATTTATTGTTTAAGTGTTTAAATTATTTAGATTTTAACTATTGCATGCATAACATACATACTTCCGTCAAACGACACTTGTTACATTTTTTACTAAAGGACGATTATGCGGGTTCGCAGTCGTTCGTTAACCAAAAATCTTCTCGGGGCACCCTGACGAGTGTAGTTGACTACTTGATAGTCAACGATCGTTAATTGTCCCAGCCCAAGTAGTCCGCTTGGGTTACCCAATCCACTCTAAATACAACCCACTCTTAGTCAAACTAGGATAGAGCGAAACCGAATCCCGAAAATAGCGCATTGGCCTAAGATGACCCGACACCCAAGGAGTGTCGGGCCCATTAGAAAAGTCCACCTTGAGTCCAAAGAGCCTACGGCTCGATAGGACGCTCATGTTTGTTGTTTAAATTTGAAGGATGTACTGCGTGTTTAACTAGTTGTTGTATCGGGGGGATTGAAAATTAACTAGTTGTATGTTTTTGTAGATGTCAAGTCAATTCCTTCACTTCAAAATGGTCACCCAGGCACCCGACATTCTTCGAGTATGGTGGGGCAATCTTAAGGAGTGTCAGAAGAGAGAAATCTCGATTTACTTGGGTCACCTACCTTCGATAATGAACTTCAAGGTATGGCCCACGTTTATCGAGGTCATCACCCGATTTTGGGACGATAAGAAGATGGTCTTTCGATTTGGAGACGTTGAAATAACGCCCATACTAGAAGAGATCAAAGACTGCCTTGACTCGATTGGGACGTGTGGCAAAAGGAAAAAGCGTCCCGATCATCACATTCTCCTACCAGATAGGCCAACCAAAAACGAATTGAGAGATATGTTATTCCTAGTGAATGCAGATTGGTTAGAGACCGACGACATTCCTCTAATGAGATTTTTCGAGAGGTGGGGACACGACAATTATTTCAGACTATTCCCAAATGAATTCCATGACTACAGTACTTGGAGACAAACCCAAGCTATCGCTTTCTCTGCATGCCTCTTGGGAACTATGGTGTTCCCTAAAGACGAAGGAAAAGAGATTGACACCAGAGTAGTGATGGTAGCGAATTCCATGTTCAGAGGAGTCGGTAGAAGATCTGAAGAAAAGAAATACTGCTGCTTGGCCCCAGTCATATTGGCCGACATCTACCGATCCTTGAGTCTGTGCAAGAACGGGTTCCCATTTTTCCAAGGTTGCAACATCTTACTCCAATGGTGGTTGACGGAACATTTATGTAAAAGAGACAACCCCCAGCCACAGGAGTTGGCCGAACCGAGTCAAACAAGTCCTCTCGATAATTACGAATTCTACTTGAGTATCCGTAAATTTCCAATTCACACCACCAGGGATGCGTGGGCAAGGGTGTTTTACAATTTGAAAGAAGGAGACATACAATGGGTATTACCGAGCTTCAGGTCTCAGATGATAGCAGCCTAAGGGGCCAAATTGCCATTTTTAGTCCTTCCCGGCATCAGAGGATTGCGTCCTTACAACCCGACGAGAGTAATGCGGCAATTTGGGAAAGTCCAAATCATACCCGCCCGAGGAGATGCCAGCTCTTTCATTGTCGATTACAACGAGAAGGACAAAATACCTTTCGCTAAAATTATCCTCCAGGAATGGGCCGGACGTGTCAACATAAAGGGGGAGGTTACCGAAGATAGGTATGAAGATGGATATGTTGACGAATATAAGACATGGTTGCATAATGATTTGCATGGTGTAGTGGATCCAACACCACGCATGGGTCGGAAAATCGAAGACGTGCAAACAAGGCTTCAGATTCACGCATACCAATTTCAGCAAGAGTGGGAACGGAGGGAGAGAGAATTTCAACAAAAGGAGCTAGAGTACCATCTTCGAGAATTGGAAAATCAGAGGGCTTTGGCTGTGACGTCACAAGAATTAGCTGACACAAGGGCTTGTCTGGTACGTTTGGACACTATTCTGGATGAGCAGATGAACACCTTACAAGCCGTACCAACATCTTCCAAAGCTGCGTTCGCTGAGCCATACGTGTTCACCAGCAAGTGCATTATCCGAGAAGAAGTGGAGAAGGCCAGAAGAGGAGCTGGATCATCGACCCTTTGACTCCCCTGCGTGGGATTGATTTTATATATGTATTTGCACTACATCCCCTTCCCAAGATGTTACCCGTTTGATTTTGATTGTGTAATGAACGCTATGACATCTAGTGAAAGTTGTTTCGGGGGTACAATTACTTATTTAAATGGCGCAATACATCCTTCAGATCGCTAGGCCTACCCTTGGCACAAAGGGTCACATGCATGTTTAGGACTCGATATATGTGTTTAAATGTTTATATGTTACGTCGCTTTTAATGAGGATATCGTAAGCCCACTCCTAGCCAAAATTCCAACGAATATACGGAAGCCACTATCCCATATGTCCGACCAAATTACCAAGTCTTAAGTTTCTCACGCAAAAAATCCTTCTCACAAATCCTAAATACCTCTCTATCCTCTCAGGAAAGGTGAATCACAGTTATGGACAAAGCCAAGAACGTCCAGACGGAGCTCACTAAGGAGGAATTGCGTAGAAAGATCGAGCGGGTCACTCGAGAGATTCAGAAGGTTAAAGAGGAAGAACTCAAGGTAGAAATGACGACGGCAATCTACAAAGCTGCGGTCACGACCTCGGATGAAGATCTGGCGTCACGGATAAAGAGAAAGAAGGAGGTTGAGATAGAAACCGAAAGCCTAAAGAAAAGGTTAAACTTGCTTCGTTTGGAGATACACGAAGGAAAGGCGAAAGAGGCGAAGATAGATATCGAGACTGCCGTGTTGTTGGCCAGAAGTGCGACGCTCGACAAAGAATTGGCGACCCGCATCAACTTAAAGGGCGGAAAATATCCCGCCCGTGAACGGGGAGCAGACAACAGTGGTCCCGACCAAGAATCAATTGAGGAGGATGATGAGGAGAAAGTCGTCTACAAGCCTCAATTTTCGACTGTCTGAAAGGAAAGGAATGACGCAGCCACAAGACAAGAAATCGCCAAATGTTATCTTGTTGTTTTCAATTCCTTTGTAATCACAACGAAAGAATGAATGGAAATTTTCATCCTAATATCCGAACTACGTTGGGCCTGAATTCTCCTTGCGAGATACGTAGGCAGCCTTCCCGGCCCGGCCCCTATCACCAAAAATTTTCATTCTCCTCCATGTTTCGGAGATACGAAGATAAGATCAACGGGCGTTAAAAAGCAGCTGCAAGAAGACCATAGCTCAACGTGATTCACCTTTCCTTAGATGGCGTTAAACAAGCAAAATCCTGTTTGTTCAAAAATATATTCCCGTCCTCATTCGTGGGTTAAGATATCCTCAAACAAAGCGACTTGTGTGTTTATCTGTTTTATGTGCGATATTATGTATTTTGTACTCTGGATATGCACTAACAAATTTGCCTTTGAGTTGTTTTTACCTCTCAGGTACCTTTTACTGATCTGTGTCGATAAAGCTGGCAGATCATCCTTACTTCACCAGATCGAAAGGTCCTACAGATTCCTTCCCTCGATCAAATTCAGACAAAGGAAAAACAGTTATGGGAGACAACAATGACGAAGTGCGTCTTACTGACGTTGTGGTGGCTCAGCCCACTGTAGTGGAACAGAACGAATTGATCATGCAACTGATGCAACAGATTACTGAAATGAAAGTTGAAATGCAACGGAGACAGGATGCGCCTCCACCTGGATTTGGTACTAATATTGCTGATGCAAGACCTCCGGTCTACTTCCCTTCATCAAACATAGATCCAACTCAGAACCAGCCTTCTACACCTGTGCATAATCCGTCTGTGATAGACCTAACAACCCAAAACCCCCAATACGCTTCTGCATCTTACCAAACTCCTTCACCTCTTCCAAATAACCACCCTCAAATACCACCCCATCCTCAGAATACTCAAACTGCCCCACCGCCACAAAATCAAAACCAAACTCAAACTGCCTTCAATACCCAAGCATTTCATCCCCATTTGAGTCAGAACACCAATCCTCAGGCCTACCCACAAAACTACCAGACCGCCCAAAACGTTCCAAGTCCCTCTATAGCTCCACCCCTCCCAAAAAGAGCCACCTTCCAAGTTCCCGTTCCTGCCGAGCACGAGGTGCACGGTTCTGAGTTAGATCACTATGAAGAACAGGAAAGAGAATGGAAGGCGAAAGAAGAAGTTAAGATCGATATAAAGGAAGAAATCAAAAGGGCTATGAAAGAGCTGCAGTGCATCCCAGACGCCGTCGGACTTAGCTACGCAGAATTGTGCATCCATCCAGATTTGAACCTTCCCGAAGGTTTTAAAATTCCGAAGTTTGACACCTTCGGAGGAGTAGGCAACCCTATGGCGCATTTGAGAGCGTATTGTGACCAGCTCGTGGGAGTTGGCAGGGATGAGGCCTTGTTGATGCGGCTTTTCAGCCGAAGTCTGTGTGGGGAGGCCCTCGAGTGGTTTACTTCACATGAAACCAGGCAGTGGCCCAGTTGGAATGCATTGGCTAAGGACTTCATTGACCGATTCGCCTACAATGTTGAAATAGTGCCCGATCGGTATTCTCTAGAGAAGATGAAGCAGAAACCAACTGAAAGCTATAGGGAATTTGCCTATAGGTGGAGGAAAGAAGCGGCGAGGGTAAGGCCACCCATGACCGAGAAAGAGATTGTGGAAGTGTTTGTGCGGGTACAGGAGCCTGAGTACTATGATCGAATCATGTTGCTGGTCGGAGCTAAATTCGCTGAGATAGTCAAAGTAGGTGAGACTATCGAAGATGGTCTAAAATCGGGGAAGATAGCCCGTGTATCCGCGTCGCCTGGGTCTTCAGGATTGATAAGAAAGAGAAGAGAGGAAGTTGCCGCTGTCTCGTATGGGGGAAGAAAAACCCCTAGAAACCCGTCACATTCCCAAGATCGTTCCAGGCCTTCCCCAAAGTCTCACCGATCCTACTACCCACAATCCAATAATCCTAATAACCACAATACTGTCCCCACCCATCAGAATGCTCAAATTTCGTCGTACCAAAGTCCACCCTCTAATCTCCAAAATTTTTCTCCCATATACCCAAATTACCCTCAACCATACCAGATCCCATCCCCTTATCAGAATATTGCTCCCAACTGTGCCAACGTACAGTCGAGCTACCGACCACCTCCGCCCACTTATCAAGTCCAAGCTCCATTATACCAGGACTCCCTCCCGAATTACCAAGCTCCAATGCCAAATTTCCAGGCAAACCCTTATCCCCGGAGCCAAGCTCCTCGTACAAATACCCGAAATTATCAGCAGGTGCCTCCCCCTCGGCAAAGCGGTTATGATACTTCCCGTCCGAGATCTGAGAAAAGGCCTTCAAGGAACTTTACCACACTTGCTGAAAGCCGGACCAAACTATTTGAGAGGCTAGCCGCAGATGGATACATCCACCCTGTGGGGCCCAAACCCGGGGATGTCAACTCAAAGTTCTACAGGCCAGATCGAAGGTGTGCTTATCATTCCAACAGTGTTGGACATGACACGGAAGATTGCATCAACCTTAAGCACAAAATCCAAGACCTGATCGATCAGGAGTTAGTTTCTCTTCAACCGGCGGCGCCAACGTCAACACAAATCCGTTGCCGAATCATGGAGGTGACAACCTTAATATGATTGAAACGGATGAAGACGGGTGTGGAACAAAGATGATTACCCCTATTGTGCATGAGGACTTGGAAAGGGCTGTCGCTTCTTTAAGCGTCAAGGAAAGGAGGGAGTTTGTTATTCTGACACCTGCAAAGGCTGTTGCCTTGGTGCCTTCGAAAATTCTCGTTAAGCCCAAATTTGTCATTGAAACCGCCGTGGCCCAAGGCATGACCAGGTCCGGAAGGTGCTACACTCCTGATGAGCTTGCTCTCGGAGGACAGAAGAAGGACCATGCTAAGAGGCCGATAAGCGAGGGGAAGCAGAAGAATTCTGGAGAAGGATGCAACCGAAGGACTATTCCATCGTCAAACATTTAGAGAAGACTCCGGCTCAGATCTCCGTGTGGGCCCTGCTGATGAGCTCTCAGTCCCACAGGCAGGCCTTAATGAAAGCTCTTGATGATACATACGTACCCTCAGGTACAAGTAGTGATAACGTGGCTGCCATGATTCATCAAGTCATTCGGGGGCACCGGATCAGCTTTTGTGACGATGAGTTGCCAGTCGAAGGAAGATCCCACAACAAAGCGCTACACATTACCGTGATATGTCGTGGAAAGGTTGTCAACTGTGTTTTGATAGATGATGGATCCGGTTTGAATATTTGCCCATTGTCGACGTTGAGGCAACTAAATTTTGACCTTGGGAAACTGGAGCAGAATCAGGTCAATGTAAGGGCATTTGATGGTGTACAAAGAGACACCTTAGGGGCAGTGACTTTGACCCTTCAAATGGGCCCCGCAGAGTTCAGTGCGCAATTCCAAGTATTGGACATAGACACTAGCTACAACCTTCTTTTGGGAAGGCCGTTTATCCACATGGCTGGAGCCGTCCCCTCTACTCTCCATCAGATGATGAAGCTTGTATGGAAAAATGAAGAGTTAGTGATTCATGGCGAGGGAAGTCGCTCGGGCAAGCAGGTGTCGGTCATTGATGAGATGCCGCAAGGCGCAGACTTTTACACGGTGGAGCTGGTGAATGCCACCAACGAGGATTTGGCCCTTAACTCCATGCCAACCGTGTACAAAATGATAGCCACGGTGATGCTGCAAAATGGGTTCGAGCCGGGTTTCGGATTGGGAAGAGATTCCCAAGGAATTATTGAGCCTGTTCCGGTCCTTGTTAAAGGATCCAGATATGGTTTGGGGTACATCCCCACAAATGATGATTTGAAGATAAAGAGGAAAAAGGACCAAGAGTTGACTAAGCCGATCCCGCCTCTCTATCAATCCTTTCCAGTCCGGGAGCATGCCGAGCCAGAAGACGATGGGGAAGGGATCTGTGACCTGTTCAAGGAGATTAATGTCGTTATCGAGAAGGAGGTCAACCCAGCTGGCATTCGCGATGCAGAACCAGGGGAGATGCTGCAAAATTGGACATCTACGCCGATCCTGATGTCCCGAACTCCGTGGTAGAAAGGAGCTATTTTGTGCATACCAAAATCGGTGGTCGTCCGGAAGAGGCCCGAGACCCACCATTTCTGCATTTTTCTTTATTTTGAATTTTGTTATGATGTTTGAAAGGCGACATGGCCCTGTGCCATGACCTGAGCTTGCACTTTGTTTGATTTAAATGAAAAGCCTCCTTATTTTGACTTTGTTTATTTGATTGCTTGTTATATTTTACTTCCCTGATTTTTTCTGTTTATGATTTCAGTAACGTAAGTTATAAACCTGCCAATGTCGTGTCATGTCATGAGCTAAGTGAGCAAAATGAGGCAAATGACGACGAGGTCGGCGACTACGACGAAGAAAGTGGGGAACCGGACTATGTGGAAGAAGAATTTCGACAGTTCGAGATCAACATAAACCAAATCTGGAGGAAACAGAGACGGTGAGTTTGGGAGATTCAAAATATGTCAAAGAGGTTAAGATCAGCATTCACCTGAATGAAACCCAGAAAGAAAGCCTGGTTCATCTACTTGCCGAATACAGCGATGTGTTTGTTTGGGAGGTTGGTGACATGCAGGGGTTGAGTACTGATGTCGTATCTCATAAGCTGCCTATCAACCCAGGGTTCGAGCCGGTGAAGCAAAAGACTCGGAAATTCAAGCCTGAATTGAGTTTGAAGATTAAGGAGGAAATCACCAAGCAGATAGAGTCTCGATTGGTAGAAGTAACGCAATATCCCACCTGGTTGGCGAATGTCGTTCCGGTCGCCAAGAAAGATGGAAAAATCAGGATTTGTGTTGATTACAGAGACCTCAACAAGGCTAGTCCGAAGGATAATTTCCCGTTGCCGAATATCCATATTTTGATTGACAACTGTGCCAAACATGAGATGCAGTCATTTGTGGATTGTTACGCGGGTTATCACCAGATTTTGATGAACGAAGAAGACGCAGAGAAAACGGCCTTCATCACACCTTGGGGAGTATATCACTACAGGGTGATGCCGTTCGGCCTCAAAAATGCCGGCGCCACTTACATGAGAGCCATGACGACTATTTTCCACGACATGATTCACAAGGAAATTGAAGTGTACGTGGACGACGTCATAATCAAATCCCGCGAGAGTTCGGATCATTTGACGCACCTGAGAAAATTCTTTGAACGATTGCGTCGGTACAACTTGAAGCTAAACCCCGCCAAATGTGCTTTTGGAGTCCCAGCTGGGAAGTTGTTGGGGTTTATAGTCAGCAGAAGAGGTATTGAGCTCGACCCTTCCAAGATTAAAGCGATTCAGGAGTTACCTCCGCCGAAGACGAGAAAAGAAGTGATGAGTTTCTTGGGGAGGCTAAACTATATCAGCCGGTTTATAGCACAATCAACAGTAGTGTGTGAGCCTATTTTCAAGTTGTTGAAGAAAGATGCCCCGACTAAGTGGACTGAGGAGTGCCAGACCGCTTTCGACGCCATCAAGAGCTATCTGTCTAATCCACCAGTATTGGTTCCTCCGCGAGAAGGGAGTCCTTTGTTGCTGTATTTGTCTGTTTCAGATAACGCCTTTGGATGTGTTCTTGGTCAACACGACGAGACAGGGAAGAAGGAGAGGGCTATCTACTACATAAGCAAAAGTTTACTCCGTACGAGTCTCGCTACACTTTGCTGGAGAGAACATGCTGTGCTCTGACGTGGCTTGCCCAGAAGCTAAGACACTATTTGTCGTCATATACTACTTATCTTATCTCCAGGATGGACCCATTGAAGTATATTTTCCAGAAAGCGATGCCGACCGGGAAGTTAGCTAAATGGCAAATGCTGTTGAGTGAGTTTGACATCGTGTACGTGACTCAGAAGGCAATAAAGGCACAAGCTTTGGCTGATCATCTTGCGGAAAATCCCGTTGACGAAGAGTATGTACCGCTCAAGACGTATTTTCACGATGAAGAAGTGTCATTTGTGGGTGAAGATATCTCTGAAGCTTATCCAGGTTGGAGATTATTCTTCGATGGAGCGGTGAATCACCAGGGTAAAGGTGTTGGAGCAGTCCTGGTATCAGAATCTGGTCAGCACTATCCTATGGCGGCTAAGCTACAATTCAACTGCACAAACAACATGGCTGAGTATGAAGCTTGCATTCTCGGTTTGAAAATGGCCGTTGACATGAATGTTTACGAGTTACTGGTTATTGGAGATTCAGACCTTTTGATTCATCAGGTCCAAGGTGAATGGGCTGTGAAAAACCCGAAGATCGTACCTTACGTACAGTACGTGCAAAATCTGTGTAAAAGGTTCCGCAAGATCGAGTTCAGACATACTCCCAGAATACAGAATGAGTTAGCTGATGCTCTTGCCACCATCGCTTCAATGATCAAACATCCGGATACTGATTACATCGACCCACTGGATATAGATTTGATGGAACATCCAGTCCATTGTTCGCACGTTGAATCAGAACCAGATGGTTTGCCTTGGTATTTCGATATAAAGAGATACCTGGAGTCTGGGACATATCCAGAAGATGCTACATCTAATCAGAAGAAGTCGATACGTCGTATGGCTCTCAATTTCTTTCTGAATGGAGAAGTCCTGTATAGGAGGACTCCAGATTTGGGTCTGTTAAGATGCGTGGATGCTGCTGAAGCTGTGAGACTTATTGAACAGATACATGCTGGAGTTTGCGGTACGCACATGAACGGGCTTACTTTGGCAAGAAAGGTTCTTCGAGCTGGTTACTTTTGGATGACTATGGAGAATGACTGTTGCAAATTCGTGCAAAAATGCCACAAATGTCAATTGCACGGCGATCTGATACGGGTGCCACCTCACGAACTTAATGCTATGAGTTCACCTTGGCCATTCGTAGCTTGGGGAATGGATGTCATCGGCCCTATAGAGCCACCCGCTTCCAATGGCACAGATTCATTTTGGTTGCCATTGATTATTTCACCAAGTGGGTGGAAGCAGCCTCTTACAAGTCGGTAACCAAGAAAGTGGTGGCCGATTTTGTCCGCAACAATCTGATATGCAGATTTGGAGTTCCAGAATCCATCATTACTGATAACGGTGCAAATCTCAACAGTCATCTGATGAAAGAGATGTGTGAACAATTTAAGATTATTCACCGGAGGTCAACTGCTTATCGCCCTCAAATGAACGGAGCTGTAGAGGCCGCCAACAAGAACATCAAGAAGATTTTGAGGAAAATGATTGACAAACAGCGAGGTTGGCATGAAATGTTGCCATATGCTCTACTAGGTTATCGAACAACGGTCAGAACATCGACTGGGGCCACTCCATACTTGCTAGTATATGGAACGGAAGCAGTCGTGCCTGTTGAAGTCGAGATACCGTCATTGAGGATCATCCAAGAAGCTGAGCTGAGTAATGCTGAGTGGGTTAGCAAACGGATTGATCAGTTAGCTTTGATTGATGAGAAGAGGATGGTCGCTGTTTGCCATGGCCAATTGTATAGACAGAGAATGACTCGCGCTTTTCACAAAAGAGTAAGAGCCAGAAATTTTGAAGTTGGTCAGTTGGTTCTTAAGCGTATTTTCCTCATCAAGACGAATACAAAGGAAAGTTCGCACCAAACTGGCAAGGTCCCTACATGGTTCGGAAGGTACTATCTGGAGGTGCTTTGGTCCTATCCGAGATGGATGGCACTATATGGCCCAAGCCTATCAACTCAGATGCTGTCAAGAGATACTACGCCTGAAGTTTCGTTTTGCATTTTCTGTTATTTGCTTGTAATCGTTTTGTTTGCTTGTATTTGTTGTATTTGTTCAATTTGAATTCTTATCCCTCTTTAAACGAACTACGTCTGACCTGAATTCTCGAGAACGAGATACGTAGGCGGCCTATGTCGGCTTCGGTCACCCATTTACCCCTTTAATTATTTTCCTTGTATTTGAACTACGTTCGACCTGAATTCTCAAGAATGAGATACGTAGGCGGCCTTTGGTCGGCCTCGGTCGGTTTCTTTGTAAATTTTATTCTTGTTAACCTTTAAGGGGAACTACGTTTGACCTGATTCCTGCCTCAACGGGATACGTAGGCGCCACAAGGGCTCGGTCATATATCTCGTAAATTCTATTCCCCCCTTCTACATAGAGAAACTGGGACAGAATTTTTGAGAGGGACTCAAAAATTCTCCAGAAGAACC
This sequence comes from Solanum chmielewskii, assembly GCA_027704785.1. Classification (NCBI taxonomy): domain Eukaryota; kingdom Viridiplantae; phylum Streptophyta; class Magnoliopsida; order Solanales; family Solanaceae; genus Solanum; species Solanum chmielewskii. The sequence goes on along the minus strand of JAKWIX010000322.1, from coordinate 57,476,587 downwards.
TTCTCTTCAGCAACCCAACTAAAGACATTTCGAATTTGCGACTGGGACAGAATTTTGAGAAGATCTCAAAAATTCCGAGATCTGTTCGGTTACAATGGAAAGATGAGCAAGATACTAACTGGGACAGAAATTTTGAGGATGGCCTCAAAATTTCGTCATGGGACTTCCCTACAAGTCCGGAATGCCTCTGAAATTCATTCGACAAGCGTCGGACTCAAAGAAGCTCGTTAAGCCTGACATGATGACTTGGCAGGACTTTTTCGAGATACTATTTCTTAAAATTTTCTTGTTTCTCTTAAAAATTTCCCTTTATATTTCATCTGTTTTGGCATAAGATTTTTTCTTATCTATCAAGAGTCGGAAATCGGGAAATCAACCGAGACGTCAAGACAAGGAGCAAACAACCGAAGGGATCGACACAGATCAGTATGTTTAAAACTGACAATTTTTTCTGTGGATGCAGGTTTATAGCTCCGCTTCGAAATCGGCCGAATTCTTCCGACTGATGAATACGGAGAAAGAGAAAACTATCTCCAAAGCCAGTGATTTTATTGAAAGCAAGAGCATTTCATATCGTTTATGCCAAGATGCTTGTGAATGTGTTTGTGTTATTTTCAAGCCATTCCCCAATACATGAAATTTACAAAGTGCCTGCCAGATTCAAAGGTGAATCAAAAGAATCTCAGCGAAGATTTCCGTTTTCTATAGAAGACGCTATTTGCATTGCGT